>CM076572.1:480191747-480681644 GCA_034641835.2 Pinus albicaulis
CTTGATTTAAATCACTTTGACATTTATTTATGAATAGATTCTTTGTGTGAATTAAGTCAAAGTGAGGATCTTTCAAGACTGTAAGATTTTCAGGGACAGATCTTGTTCTTGTGATGGTGCTATCAGTAGTTGGTTTTCCAAGTATAGAATTTTGCCACAAAATCCTCTCTGGATTGTCAACTATGGTAGGGGTATTAGGATATGGATGGGATCTACTATTAATCCTATGTGAAGCCAGGTTTCAGTTTCCAAAATTTAGAGAGGTTTGAAGTTTTTAGGACAATTTTTCAAGATTTTTCCTCTCAAAGTGATTTCTATAATAGGGAACTAGGTTTCTAACTTTTCTCAGGGCTGGTTAACATAGTCATAAGGAAATCTAGAGTACTAGTGGGGTAATAGGCTTATTGGGGCTAGTGGAGTTGCTAGGTGGAAATTTTTAGCTTTTCTGAAGGAAAAATGGTTTTTGGTCCACCACCACTGATTTATTTGAAAACCAATCTGAAATATTTTTGGGTTTTCTGAGATATATCGTTATTGAAGGACTTAGTGAGTCTACAAGAGTTTTCTAAGCTATTATATACTCAAAGGTCCCACCGTGATCACCAGAATGTTGGAATCCTGTGATTTACTAGATTGGCATACTAAATGACAAGGCAACATATAAACCAGTCTTTAGAGTTCTAGGATCTAGCCCTCCTAGTCTCAGAGAGGGATCTCTCAATTGTTTTCAAGGATATGACTTGTTTACTTGTAAAAAAATTGATTTTAGGCTAGTTATTAAGTGCAAGTTTGTTTGATTGTTTGGTGGGACATGATGATCTAGGCAGTATAGATAGAAAAGGGAAATCTCTAAGTCATTGGGCAATGGAGTCAAGTAGAAGTTTGTGACAAGTTTGTAGATGAATCAGGGGTATCAAAGGGCAAATCTAACTTGGCTATTGGATCTACAAATTCTTTCAGGTGAAATGAAATGAACATTAAGGATTTAGAATGAAAAGAAGAACTAAGGGAAATTAAGAATCCTTAATTATATGTACTTCTCAACAAAGGGGCTTTAAACATTATCTGAACAGGAAGAATTTTTTTATAGACAGGGCCAACCATGAATTCTACAAATCACACTTTAGCAAATAACAACTTCAAGACAAACTTTCAAAATGAAATCTAGGAGTCGAGGAATGCTCTATTTCATCAAAGATTTCACTTTCAAGGATAAGAAAACATTCAAGATTCACAAATAACTGCATTCATAGAAGAGGGAACTCCTAAGCATCTAGGACTAAAATTATAAATACCTTCAAAACAATTATCTAAGCAAGAAAAAAGGGTATGATAAAAACAGACCTCTTTGGAAAGCTGTAAACAATGGTACTTTAAAGGGGGACTTCAGAAACAATTTTCAAGAGGCAACAAGTAAGCAGGGAAAACCATAAATCATTCTTGAGACCAACTATTTGAACTATTTATGAAATAAACAAGCTTAAGGGTTGAAAAGTAGTCAAACTACTCAATAAAACCTTCAGCAGATGAAAACATAAAGACGGTGAAGAGTAAACAGGTCTAAGGTTCTTCTGGGAGACATTTCTTAGCCTAAAATTTTTACTCTACTGTAAGCAAGAAATGATGAAAAAGGAATGGAAAATGAGGAAAATATAAACATATTAAAATACTTCACCAATAGCCAAGCTCAGGGATCCAAAGACAGAGCTTTCTCCATCAACAACAAGGTCAAAACATCCATAGGTTCCAATACATCAATTTCTTTTCAATCTCAACAGAGATATGTATTACTTCAAAGAGTTATCAAATTCCCACACATACAATGAGTTCGAATGCAGTATTTATGCTGAAAATGAGGAGGTGGAACCATCTAGGGTTAAAAATGTTATAAATGACATAGTAAATGCACTCCTATCCTTAAAAACCATGCAAGGCATAAGGTAGGAATGTCTCTTAGCTACTTATCTGTGTAATAAATATGTCTTTACCTCTTGAGGTTAAAATAGTTGAAAATATTGACTTTGAGGCCTTTTTCATAGCCGACAATTATTTCTGAGCTATCTTTTGGAAAATATCCCTGCATTGAATTAACTGTGTATTCTTTTGAGGAAATAGGCCTGTAGGTGGAATTTATGAGGATTAATTGCCTTATTTATGTGGCATTTGGAGGCTTTCTTGATTTATCTATCTCTTTATGGCTTTAAACATTGATTTAGGCTCTAATATTGCTTTTGGGCCTTTATAATCATTTTTGGGCTTTAAACTGTGTCTTTATCCTTTAAACTGTGGATTAACTTTAAATATTCACAATTTTGTTTAATCCTTTAATCTTTAATCTCCACTGTCTTTCAACGTTCTTCTTCTGTTTCCTTTGTTAGTGTATAGGTATCTTTGGCGTGCCGAGGGTTTCATTGTATAACCAATGCTCACGAGGCATTGATTAAACGTTGAAATTCAACCCCGTAGATCCCTTTTCTACGTGATTTTTGCCTAAGGATCATCATCCTTGGACTTTTGTCCCTTTATCATGACTGTGGGATGGATTTATAGCTCATTCGCCATGAAACCTGCAACATAAACAAACTATTACATAAAATCATGTGCGTATTGGGTTTAAATTCTTTCAGAGGCTGGGCGGAGGGCAAAAGGAGCAGTGAGGAGGAGAAATTGCATGCGGAGGAGGTTGTGCGGAAAAAACCTGTGAAAATAGGGTTTAATTTGAATATTGGAGTGAAATAGTGGATAGGCGATTTCGGGAAACCACGAATGGTTTTCGCACACAAAATTAGTGGTAAGCGATTTAGTTGGGAACGAACGTGATATTAGTATTTGATTGACACGTGTCAGCACGAACGCGATATGGGTCTTTGATTTTTCATCGAAAAATGAGCGATTGGTTTTATTTGTGAAATGAACGCGAAATGTGTTTGGGACTGTTAGATCTTCGAGTCGAAGATCAATGGTCATTGATGAGTGCGAAAAATAGAAAGATGTGTGGTGGAAACATGTGGTGGGGCCGGGGTGATGTCACCTTTTTTGTCTTATAGTGGGAAGGATTTTAGGTCGGGAAAAATTTGGTTTTCAGTGTTAAAACGTAAAAATCTAGTTATGAATAAATACAAAGGAAAAACCTTTTTTACAAGGGGAACAGGGGGGTAGGAACAACAGCGAAGGAACAGCAGCAAAGGAATAGCAGTGAGGGAAAAGCAGTGAAGGAACAACAGCGAAGGAACAACAACGAAGGAACAACAATGAAGGAACAGTAGTGAGGGAACAACAGTGAAGGAACAACAGCGAAGGAACAACAATGAGGGAACAACAGTGAAGGAATAGCAGCAAAGATTTATTTTTTAGGAAGGAACAACATAAGGCTTCAAGAATGAGTAATTTTCTATGAAAATAATCTCTTGAAGGCTCAAGACTTGTTTTAGCCATCATTTACCGTGACAAAATTTACTTTTGGCTAACACATTACTAGTTCACCAGAGCCTAGAATTGGAGAAGACATCAAGAGAATTTTTCACCTCAGTGAACAAGCAAAGATAGGTGATTGGTATCTGTACAAGAATTATACAGAGATCAGAGTGTATGGCTATGAGCTTCCACCATACAAACTTCTGAAATATGTGCCTCTAAGAATTTTCTCATTATAATACATAGGAAAGATTCTAAATATAGATGAATTGCATTTTAAATTAGGAAGGAGGAAAGTACAGTTTAAAATAAAAGCAAACATTCGATCATTTATTTGTAATACCTGAATAGCTGGTGTTGATGTAGATGCACTATTGAAGAAGATGGGTTTTCAGTCAAGTTTCACTTGGTTATATGACCCTCATGGAATTATTGACCCTCATGGAATTATTTTTTCTTTGAGAGTTGAATCCAAAATAACCTCTTACAGTCACACCTCTAGAGCAGAAATAGAAAAGTACATGAATAAGGATGAATGGATAGAAGGCAGTTTACAAGAAGCAAAGTAACATGTTATTTCTACTTAAAATGTACAGACACCAGTGCCTGACAGAAAACAACAAAATAGGGTTAGAGAAGAGACACCACATTCCAAGGAGCTTATGAAAGAATTCATATTACAACACAAGAAACAAAGGCTTGATCCTTCCTTGCTTTCAGAGGACAAACAACTAGAGATCATAGATTTGGGAGAAACTGAAGTCTCCACTTCTACAAATTTTCTTCAGACTTCTTCATCAACATCACCTACAACAGAGCTCTGGGAGGTCATTCAACATGCAGATTCCATCTCTAGAAGAGTAGAATATCTTCTCCAAATTTCTACAAATCAAACAAAAGAATGAAGCACTAAAGTCAGATGTTTACAGCCAATTTTGGAAATGTAAATCTACTTCACAACACAGGCATCTCACTACCTTTGACAGTGAGAAGGGAAGAATGCAGATGGCCTTCCTGCAAGCAATAGTTCCATTTCTGAAAACTCATGCAGAGAACAAGAAAATATTTTTCTCATTTGATGCAAGATAACTATATCTAATTGATAAAATGGATATTCATAGGCAGTCAGAAGAAATGTTATTCTCAACCATGACTACAAAAGCTATGTCTCTTTCAAAATCAAAAGTAGCACTGTCAAATATACAGCTCCAGTTGAAGATTGAAAAACTGTCTTGTTTGGCTAAAGATAACAGGATAAAGACATTAGAGGAACTTGTAATAAAAGTAGGATATGATCCTGCTGACTGCAAAGCAGCTAAAGAGATCATCAAGAAGAAAAATGCAGAAATTTTTGCGCTTCAAAATCAACATAAGTTGTCTTTGACTGAAGACCCACAGACTAGAGAGATGGCACAGAATGAATCTAACTAAGAGGAAATTTTTAAGCTAATCATTGACCAAAATCTTCAGATCAGAAAAATGGAAGAACATATTGGAGAACTATTGAAAGAGAAATAAACACTCCAGGTGATTATTGATCCTTATTCAAAAACTCAAACATATTCTGTAGGTGCAGAAACCTTAGCAGCCTTAGACATGACTGATCCAGTACAATTGTCTCAAGAATTATCCGCTCAAAAGTAAGCAAATGAAAAGCTAAGTTAGAAGTTTCAACTTATTGAGTCCTAAGAGATTAGAAATGATACTTTGTATCTAAATGAAATGCAGAAGAATCATCTATTGGAGATTAGAATCAAAGAACTTGAAAGTGAAGCTCTAATGGCATCAACTTTAGGAGAAGCTAAGCAGAGTATTTTAGAAAGTTTTAATGAGTCCATTACTGAAATTTGGCCATCCATTCAGATCATCTTCGAAAAATAGGAACTTATCAACGGATGCACAACAACAATTCAGGAAGGGAAAGACCAAATCCAAGAGAAACCAAGTGAATTTTAGATATGATTAGAGTTATTAATTCAAATAAAAGGGAGGAGTTAGAAGAAATCAATATCTCAGACAGGACTGCAACTATTCTGGAGATAAAGAAAATTTTTCAGAAGAGGAAACTGATCAACCAGTTGCAGACCAAGTGTGAAGTCTTAAATGTTATTGTCAAAATATTTCATACTAAATTTAATATTTTAAATCAAAAAGGTCTACCAGGTTTAGTTGGATTAGATGATAAGTTTGGCAAGGTAGAAGATTATTACAAAAAGTTGTATACAATTGCAATAGATAAAACAAATTTTGTAGGTATTAAAGGTCACATCACAGGCAAAGCTTTTCTTGAAGCTTTACATTTTGACTTAATTATTCAACATCAAATAAAACAGTTGTTCATCCAAAAACCAACTTTTGACAGATTTACTGAGGTGGATGAACCTTTCAAGAAAATGGTGAATTGTAAAATTTCGAGTGAAGAACATTGGGATAAGTTTTGTTAAAC
This sequence comes from Pinus albicaulis, assembly GCA_034641835.2. Taxonomy (NCBI): domain Eukaryota; kingdom Viridiplantae; phylum Streptophyta; class Pinopsida; order Pinales; family Pinaceae; genus Pinus; species Pinus albicaulis. The sequence goes on from CM076572.1 coordinate 480,197,608, forward strand.
TATCCAGTGAAAATCAATTTTAAAGCATGCCAACACACCCAATTTTGTAGAGCCGAGTCAGCAACAAATTCCAATGAAAAAGGACAAGTCAACAACAATTTTCATCAAAAGAGGTCAAATCATCAACAACCTCCAGAATAACAGAGACACTTCTTCATCTGTCTCCTTATTTTATTCTCATTATTCTATTATTGTAAGATCAGTGAAGATATTTCCAAAGTTTTTTAAGTTAGTATAAATAAATCTCTGCACGAGTTATGAAGGGTTACACCGTTGGATAAGAAGATTTTGTGAGCAAAAATTGTACAAAGTTTTGTTGATCATCAATAATATAGAGCATGATTGTGAACTCATCTCATATAGCTCTGTCTTCCATGTGAGTTTTCCAGTTTTCTATCATTATGTTTCTTCATATGTTTAACTATCATAAAAATAATTAAGTGAGGTTGACTATGTTTCAACAACCTTATAATTTCTCCTGAAGTTATAATTATTATAAAGAATGATTTTATTGACAATATGTTAAAGTAAATCCATTTTATTAATAAATTGTCAGTATTTTGGTGATGTTAAATATATTTTGTTGAACTTCTACGCATCGTTTAAACGTTTTCCAACTTATGGTTTATTGAATAGTTAAATTTGAATTTTTAATAATCATATCTTCTTATTATACTTCATCAAAATCATCAAAGCTTAATTACTGTATGAGATGAACAAGAAGCCCTGACTTTAAATTATTGATATTATCAGTAAGTTTTAAAAACTTAACTGTTTGATTAAAATTAATCTTATACATTGGTCCTCCAAAATATTTTAAAACACAAACAAACATTTTAGATGCTTTTTCATGATTATTGACCAAAATCATCTCAAAGGACAACACCAACCAATACCAACAAATAAATAAGGTTGTCTCTTACAATGTTAAATAGGGAAGCCCTAATCTGGGTTTTCATATTGGTTCAGATCAAATCTTCAGTCAATTTTCTTTTGATTCAATTTCAAGTGTTCTTCCAGATTCAATGAATTTATGTTCTCTATCGATAACATGAGAGGATAGTTGGAACAATTTCTTCAAAATTTCCAACAGACCCTCCCTTATGGTGTGTCATGGCATATACCAAAATTTTTGGGCCATTTGAAATCACTAAGAAAATCGGCATTTCTTGGATTTTGTTTTGGAACATAAACTATGTTGGCCTTTTCACTAGGTATACACTATATCATGATATAAAGTAATAGAAATTTTGCCATCATATGAATTTATAGGTAACTCATTGCACATTGTGTTGGCATTCGAAGCATTAAGTGAGTGATGATGTTGGCATAAACTCTGAGTGAAATAGTGAGAGAGGCATCTAGCTCTCCAATAAGTGTACCACATTCGAAGCGTTATCTAACAGTCTTGTGGCATTGGAGGGTGAAGCCTCTCCATATTCATGCAGACCAGAAATTAAAATTGTTGTTTGCTTTACATGCCATTTTGGTTTCAACTTTCTCTTATGAGCGGTTCCCTTGGCTATGTGATGTAACTATTAAAATAAGATAATTAACTCCTGCATGGAGATTTAACTATATTTAGAGAGTTAGTTAAGTGGGCATTGAGTAAAGTCAAGTTATGTGATGGCAAAATTGAGTTACGTGATAGATGAATTTGGTAAGTGTGTGCATGTCAAGTTATATTAGGCAAGTCGTTAGTCAAAAAGGTTAAATACCCTTCACCGGGTTCATTGTTATCAATCAAGTTTGTGTGATCAATAGAAGAGTTGTAGATCATGTGTGTTTTGCATGTGAATTATTTGTGTTATTCGTGCCTTTACTCTTCTTCCTTTCCAACAAATTGGTATCAAAGCAAGGTTATAGAGATTCAGGGAGGACGGATCAACAATAATCCGTGTGAGAGGAGAATTTTTTTTTCTCGCTTGTTTAAGCTATAATGCATCTGGAAGTTATACTCTGAGAATTATAACACTGGTGGGATCACCAGAGAGACACGTTACATGAGCATTATACGCAGTGCTATTTGAGGTGACGAGTGTTACACGCTACCTAAATAAACTTCAGACGCGTTAGTGCTTTAAAAAAGGTCAACATATTTATATTCTTAATACATGTTAGTGCAAAGGTTACCAAACGAATCTTTAAAAGGATTCATGAGAGTTACAGTTTTAATTAAGAGGTCCTTTTATAAGGTCACATGAGTATATAAGAGGAAAGTTTTTTAAAATGGATTTTCGAAAACATATTTTAATAAGGTTTTAAAAAGGAGCTTATTATAAAATTATTTTTTTATATAAATATTTTTTATAAAATAAATAAATAAATGTATAAAAAGAAAATAGGGTTTTGTCAAAGGGTTATTTTTTGGAGCTTTGCAAAGCTTACAAAATAATAAATTTAGGGTTTCATAAGAGTAGTGAAATATTTTGAAGAAATATGGAAACATCGAACTTTTAGCCACAACTTCCCTCTTTCACAGGGAAGGATTATGATATGTGGGCCATTAAGATGGAGACCATGTTAAAAGCACATGATTTTTGGGATCATGTAAAATTTGGGTTTGTCAAACCTTAGAGTGAACCAGAATAATGACCTCTCACTAATGTAAATTTTCATAGATTTTTTATGCTTGATGCAACTTTACTTTTATCCCCAATATCAAACAAAAATTACATAAAAAAGAAAGTAAAATGCTGATAGAACATACCAGTAGATCGATAGAAGACAAGCAAAAAATTACACTTAACTTGATCAACAAAATATGTGTTGTGGTACATTACAATGGTCAACAAGATGCTTCAACCAACAAATTCTCAATATGGTCAGCCAAGTAGAAGTGTCACACAACCCTCTCGTATAGCTATATCAATCAACCCAAAGTCAATGAAAGTCAATGTTTTCCTAGTTGACAGTCAACAGAAAACAACAACAACAAAAAGTCAATGCAACCCTATCAAAATCAATGGTTAACCTAGATTTCTATGCTAATAAAGGCGGACTTCAGAAATCAGAATTTTTAGTAAGTTTGGGGTCATTTTGACCATGCGTTGACAAAAGTCAACACTAGTCAAATATGTGCTGAAACCCTAGGTCAAAACATAAATATTCCTTTGCTGAAATTTCCCACGTGTGAGAGAAGAAGAGCCTCCAAGGTGATCAAACCAATCAAATGATGAGAGAGAATTTGTGATGATGTGATGATTGAAAATGACCTCCAACATTAACTTATATATATCCATTAGTGAGGGTGTGAAACATCTTCTGGGGCTTCAAGCCTACATTTCAAATCTGGCCGACCTTGCACATAAGTGGAATTAATTCAAAATAAATGTTCTGCTCATCGGATCAAGATGATATTTATATCGATATTGCACCTCTCCGAAAGAGGAATCCAATAAAAATATTAGGATATTCATCTTATCATCAGAACATGGATTTTGGACCTAGTTGTCCAAAATTTACACTCCCTCTCAACTAGGGAGAACTCCATCCACCTGTGCCATCCAAACATCGTGCGTCATCCCGCTGTAACTTGCTTTGTTGGCTTCTTTATTTTAGAAAAAAAGAGGTTCAGTCACAAATACATCATTCACAGCTAAAAAATTTATCCAAGAGGTCCAAAACCTCTATAAGAATCAAAAGAGTCACATACCAACCTGAAGTTGGTTTACCTGACCGAAGTGAGTTCGAGGTCTGAAACCTCACTAGACTTGATCCCAAATCATGTGGTTGGATAGGTGTCATCCTAGACATATAGAGTATGAAAATATCTGATGCGTCCATCGGTCTTTGCTACTGGTCTCTAGCTTTTCCAACCTCATTGGCCAAATGAAAGGTACTTCCCATGAGTCGAGGACTTAATGGGTAGGATGCATATGGGGCACAGATCATGAGAGGTGAACCAACTCAACATCATAAAGGTGGGTCAGAAGAAAACCAACAAGGTTCAAAAAGCCTAGCCCCGTGGTTTTTTATAGCTTCGAGAAGCTATCCCCAAAGCCCCCTAGAGCTCCCAGATCTCATCGTACAACAAGACCCTCATCATAGGGTCATTCCATGATTCCAATATTCTCATGGAAGGTTAGGAATTCTACCTTCCCCAAGGGTATTATGAGAATATTCATGACCTGATCATCAATTCCTATATGATTGAGCCTTACGATGCCTTGTTGTACCATATCTCGGATAAAGTGGTACCTGATATCAATATTCTTGGATCGATCATGGAGCACGAGATTCTCGGACAATCGAATCCCACTCTCGTTATCACAAAGTATCATTATGGTATCTATAACATGCCTGAACAACTCACAGAAGGGATTTCATAACCAAACTGCTTGACAACAAGCCATACTTGTTGTAATGTATTTGTCCTCTGCTGCATTCAAAGCCACCAAATTCTACTTCCTACTCATCCATGATATCAAAGAATACCAAAGCATGAAGAAACATCTAGATGTGCTCTTTTGATCCACCACATAGCCAACCCAATCGACATCAATATATCCATAGAGTGTCATGCTCCCAGCAGTGTATCTCAACCCATGGTTTATCGAGCCCTGAAGATATCTCAACATATTCTTGGCACCAATCCAGAGAATGTGATGAGGATATACCATGTGTTGACTCAAAGTGTTCACTGCAAAACATACGTCCGGATGGGTTTCCACTAAGAACATCCGGGCCACTACAAGTTGACGATACTCAGTAGGATTTGCTAGCACGTCCCAATAGTGCTTCCACTCAACTTCTTAATGTTGAGCTGCTTCAGTGTCGACATGAACTTACAGTCCACCATTAAAAATATTTCCAGAAACTTCACAATATATTTTCCTTGAGAAAGGAAAATGTCACCAGGTCTCTGCCAGACCACCAGGCCTAGGAAGTAATGCATTAGTCCTAGGTCCTTCATTTTGAATTCAGCAGTGAGGTCCCTCTTACACTGATGAATGAGAGGTTCAAAACCTATTAGGAAGAGGTTGTCCACATACATCACCAGAATTAGAGGCTTTTCTCTATTAACCTTGAAGTAAAGGTTTGGATCAACATTACTACGAGTGAAACCCAGCTTCATCAGGTAGCTATCTATCCTCTCGTACCAAGCTCTAGGTGCTTGCTTCAACCCATAGAGGGATTTCTTCAAGTTGCAAACATGGGTGTCCCAATCCTGGACTTCGAACCCCAGAGGTTGCTCCACATACACCTCTTCCTTTATCGCACCATGCAGAAATGCGGTCTTCACATCTATCTGATGAATATTCCATCCTTGCATAGTGGTAAGGGCTATGATAGATTGGATGGTGGTATATCGAGCCACAAGTGCAAATATATCATCGTAGTCCATGCCTTGATTTTTAGAGAAGCCATGGGCAATGAATCTTGCCTTGAACTTTTCAACACTAACATCAGCTCCATGCTTGATCTTATAGAGCCATTTCGAGGTGACAAATGATTTGTCCTCTGGTCTCGAAACCAGATCCCATACATCATGCTTCATAATGGACTCATATTATTCATGCAGAGCATCCCTCCAGACTTGATGCTTTACGAATTCCTCAAAATATCCAAGCTCAGATTGTACGATAGTACTCATGACTGCTAGATACCCTTGGTATCTATTCGGCTTCTTGCTTTCACAGAATGTCCCCCTTGTGGCGATATGTTTCTGGGCATCCTCGAGAGTGTCCATGAGCCATGATGGTTTTATAGTCATTGAAGGAGGTGGATCAATAGGGTCCATCAGTCCTTCAACATAGGGCATCGTCTCATCCTTCAGGCCTTTTTAATTTCTAGGCCTTGCTTCATGATCTTCCTCAGATCTTGGAAGATTGATTACTTCCTGTATGGAAGCATCTTTGTCAAAGGTAACATTGTGGAATATCTCCACTTCCCTTTGAACAGGAACGTAAACTCTATAGGCCTTTGAAGTTTTGTTGTAGCCCACAAACATTCCCTTCTTCCCAGAAGCATCCATATTGCTCCTCTTCTCTTTTAGCACATGAAAATAAACGAGACAACCAAAAAATCTAAAATGTGAGACATCACGTTTCTTACCAGAGAAAACCTCTTTGGGAGTTTTGGAGTCTAGATTAGAATGCGAGCATCAATTTTTTATGTAAACAACAATGTTCACAGCTTCTCCCCACAAAAACTTCGAAAGAACTTGGTCACATAGCATGGCACAGGAAACTTCCACAATGGTCCTATTATTTCTTTCAGCAACGCCATTTTTCTTAGGAGTATAGACAGTTGTGGTCTCCCTCTTGATGAAATATTCTCTGCAAAATTTCTTGAACTTTTTCGTCTCAGATTCCGTGCCATTATCATTCCTCATTATCTTGATCTTCTTCCCTGTTATATTTTCCACTAAGGCTTTGAAGGTACAAAACCACATGAAATCCTCATCCTTCTTCTTCAAGAATTATATATAGGTCTTGGGAGAGAAGTCAACTATGAATGGCATATAATCTGGAAATCCTCCCAAGGATGTCACGTGCAGCATACCAAACATATCAGAATGTATCAGTTGCAAGACATCAGATATCTTTGTGACATTTGAGGGGAAAGGTGCCTTGTATGCTTTCCTTCGGCAGAGCCTTTACATACACCTTCATGATCATTTTTTAACTTGGTCATCCCCGTCACCACCTTCCTTGCTTTGAGAAGGGATTTTTAGTGAAGGTGTCCAAACCTCTGGTGCCATAGTTTAGTCTGTCGGATAGTATCACATGTCATCGCTCCCAGTGGAATTCCTCAAACTTGGTAGTGTATCAACTCTAAACCCAATCGTGATAGCTTCCTTGAAACTCTTCTTATAGATGCGCACCTTCGAATCAATGAATTCCACATTGAAACCTTTATATTCCATGGCCGAAATAGAAACACGGTTCTTTTTCAAATCAGGTACATATAGTACATCTTGCAAGTAGAGGACTTGACCTTGAGACAAGTGGAGGGTCACAATCCCTGTCACTTTCACTGGATATGTGATATTATCTCCAAGGATATTTTTTAGATTAGAATCCTTCTCAACCATATCAGAAAGTGTTTCTTTGAACCGAGTGACGTGCCTTGAGGCACCACTATCTATCAACCAGGCATCCATATTGTCGGGTGGAGATGCAGAAGAGAGGGCAGATACAAGAATGAATTAATTTCTTTTATCATCAACAACATTAGGTTCCTCATACTGGGAATTTCTCAACCTTTTGAAAGGTTTCCCATTTCCATCAGAGGGATCCTTCCTCTTCCCTTTTAACCTATTGTTCCTTTGATTTCCATTCCTCTAGTTTTTTTTGTTATCATCATCATTAGAATAATCCTTCTTGAAAGGGCATTCTCTAGCATAGTGGCCGGTCTTGTGACATGTGTAACATTTTCCTTTATTTCTTGGGCCCCTACTCTTCCTTTTTTCCTTTTACCACCATTTTTATTCTTCTTAGCATGAGTAGTGAAGGCAACATTTCCTTCATTTTCATATTCCTTCATCCTTGTCTCTTCTTGTATGCATCTCGATAGTACTTCATCAAAATCGAGTATCACATTGTTATTGAGAATGGTAATATTGAATACATGCCATTTGGAGGAGAGACCTCCAAGTGTGGTGAGAAATATTTCTCAATCAGCTATTGTCTCCCCAATGGCAAGAATATTATTTCTGATTTCAATCAACTTTAAAAAATATTATTGAACAGATTCGTCCCTGCCTTTCTTCATATTCTTCAATTGGTTCTTGAAGAAAAGGACTTGATTTGAATTATTGGCCAAATTATCATACATCTCCTTGGATGTTCCCAGCTCAAAGATGTAGGAAACCAGACTCTTATGAATTGAGTCCTTGATCATCAGCTTTGCTTTAATTTCCCCCTTCTTATACTTTGACTTGGTGGCAGCAGGTGCAATGGATGGAGGCTCTTGGATTTTACCCTACACATAGTCCATGACATCTTGGTCTTCCAACATAACATCCAAAGTCATATTCCAGGCATGGAAGTTTTCCTTCCCAATTAATTTTTCATCAGATTTAAATCCATTATAGTTTTAGGTACCCATCCTCTTCTTTGGTGATTGCTACACACTTGGGCTTTGTCTTCACCTCAACTCTGATACCATGTAAATTTTTCGTAGGTGCTCTATGCTTGATGAAAATTTACTTTTATCCCCAATACAAATAGTAATCACATAAACAAGAAATCGAAACGATGATAGAACATACCAGTAGATCGACAGAAGACAAGCCAAAAATTACAGTTAACTTGATGAGAAAAATATATGTGTTGTGGTGCGTTACGACGGTCAACACAATACTTCAACCAGCAAAGTCTCAATATGTTCAGCCAATGAGAAGTGTCACACAACCCTCTTGGAAATATATATTAGTCAACCCAAAGTCAATGAAATTCAACATTTTCCTAGTCAAAGTTCAACGCAAAACAACAGTAGCAAAAAGTCAACCCATCTCGGTCAAAGTCAATGGTCAACCTCTATTTATGTGCCAATAAATTCAAAATTTAGAAATCATAATTTTGAGCAAGTTTTGGGTCAGTTTGACCATGTGTTGACCAAAGTCAACTTTGGTCAAATCTGTGCTGAAACCCTAGGTCAAAACAAATATCTTCCTCTGCTGAAATTTCCCACGTGTGAGAGAAGAAGAGACTCCAAGGTGATCAAACCAATCAGATGATGAGAGAGAATGTGATGATGTGATGATTGAAAATAACCTCCAAATTTGACCTATATATATCCATCAATGAGGGTGTGACACACCTGCTGGGGCTTCAAGCCTACATTTCAAATTTTGCCGAACTTGCACATAAATGGAATTAATTCAAAACAAATGTTCTTCTCATCGGATCAAGATGATCTTTAGATCGATCTTGCACCTCTCTGAAAGATGAATCCAATAAAAATATTGGCATCTTCATCTAAGCATCATAACATGTATTTTGGACCTAATTGTCCAAAATTAATACTAAGCCAAAGAGGGACAATTGAAGAAAGAAAAAAGGAAGAATGCACAAGTGTTGCTTCTTATCTAACAGGGAGTGGACCGACCAGTATTCTAGAAGATTATGATCACATATTCAAAAAAGGAAGCATGGGAAGATTTGGTGACAAGCTATCAAGGTAAGACCAAAGTAAATATTATTAAATTTCAGAATACTAGGAGATATTTTGAAAGTCTACAGATGAAGGAGACAAAGGACATTGATTCTTTCAAGAATCAGGTTGTGTCTGTCATAAATTAGTTAAAAATTTGTGGTGAAGAAATTAAAGATAGAACAGTGATTGAGAAGGTCCTTAGATCTTTGTGTGCCAAGTTTGATGTTGTGGTAGCAGCCATAGAAGAAGCCAAGGATTTGGAAAAAATTACAGTTGATGAGTTGATGGGATCACTTCTATCGCATGAGACAAGGATAGATAGAAATAAGGATTCCACTTTTGAAATTTCTTTCAAAAGTCAAGTTTCATTTTCAAGAGGTTGAGGCAGAGGTAAATCAAGAGACAGAGGATGAGGCAGAATATATGGTAGTCAGAGAGATGGCCGAGAAGAGAATTAACATGAAAGTGGAAGCAACAACAATAGAAGCTTCAAAAATAATCAAAGGTGAAATGTTATTATTGCAATAAATTTGGTCATTATGCCCATGATTGCAAGAAGAGTACAGTTGACGAAGGAAACCAGAGAGATAATGTTAGTAAATAGAATACTAACTCCATGTTCGTAGCTTTCCATAACATGCATGAATCATATGATACTGTGTGGTTATTAGATAGTGGTTTCAGTAACCGCATGACAGGAAAAAAGGGTTTGGTTGCAAATTTGGGTCAATCTGTCAAGATAAAGGTAAATTTGGGGACTGAAAATACTATAGATGTACATGGAAAAGGAGTGGTCAACATTCTAACCAAACAAGGGGAGCCAAAGACAATATTAGAGGTATATTATGTTCCTGGTCTTAAATAAAATTTGATAAGTGTTGTTAAATTTACGCAAATAGGATATAGAGTTATCTTTCAGGGACAAGAGTGTGCTATTTATGACAAGCCCCCAAGCAAGAAGTTGATATCAAAGGTGCAGATGATGACGAACAAACTCTTTCCTCTAATCATGAATTACAGTGATCAGGTTAGTTATTTTAGAGTTGCATGTTCTAATGATTATTGGTTATGACACTTTCTGTTTGGACACTTGCACTTTTTGGTTTAAGATTGTTGTAGAAGAAATATATGGTTCGAGGATTACCTCCCATCAAAGAACCTGCTAGTACTTGTGAGTGTTGCATCTTGGGAAAGGAACACGGTGAAAGTTTTCCGAAGGGAGTTTCATACAGAGAAAAGAAACCACTTGAGTTGGTGTATACATACGTGTGTGGAATTATGAGGACACAGTCAATTGGTGGAAGTTTTTACTTTCTCACTTTTATTGATCACTATAGCAGGAATACTTGGGTTTAATTTTTGAAGCTGAAGTCTGAAACTTTTTCAAAGTTCAAAGAATTCAAAGCCTTAACATAGAATCAAAGTGATCGACAGATCAACATATTGAGGTCCGATCGTGGTGGAGAATATGGTTCAAAGGAATTACATGATTACTGTAAACAACATGGAATCAGAATACAGATTACAACCAGATACACACCGTAACAGAGAGAAAGAATAAAAAAATTATGAACAAGACAAGGAGCATGTTAAAAGTGTTATCACTCAAAAAAGTTCAAACATCATTTTGACAAGGTTACATAGGTTCATGGGTCAAAATAGGGTTTTAGGAGTCAATTTATGTTTGATCAAGGGAAGTATTAAATTTTTTATAGTTTGAGCTTACCCTAAGGTTTAAACACACTCATCTTCAAACTCCTTCATATCACATCATTCATAATTTTCCGATTCATTTCATTTTCCAGATTTTTTTTCTACCAAAAGTGCCATATTAGCCAAGAAACCACAGTTTTGTAGTGCATTACACTATAAAACGTTACTTTTTGTACGAAATTGCTAAAAGTTTCGTAGCGAAATATGAAGCAAAATTATGTTTTATGACTTTGAGAAGTCAACTTAAAAGGTTGGTTTTGGGAAAAAAGAAAGGTATTTTAAGAACCCGAGACAGGGTATTTTCAAAAAAATATCAAATAAAAATAACCTCTCTCACCTTTCACAGAAGAGTTATGCGTTGGGAGATACAAGTATTTCTTTGAAGCCCTATTTTCAGAAATTTATAGAGTTTTCCTGTTTTACACATGTTTTGCAAATGCAGTTTTTGGACAACTGGAGATGTGTTTCAAACAAAAAAGAGGGTTTTTTCTTCAAGACATACTTACCTACAAAAAATTCCTTCCGTTTTTCAAAATACATCATGTATTAGAAGATATAGGCTCTGTTCCAAGACCTATTTTTGAGGAAAAAACAAGAAAAATCTGTAAGGATGTCTTAAATATGAAATGTGAGATTGACACCTCAAGACTCTTAGGTGAGTTGATTTATGGTTGTCTGAGGTTGATAAAATGATTAGCTACAATTTTTTTCCACTCACAGGTTTCATTTTTCAAAATTATGCAAAAATTTTCATTTTCAACAGTTTCGTAGCACCTCTAGGCTTCAAGGGCAGCAATGTGCTACAAAACTATTGTAGCTGCGCTTTTTTCTTTTTGACTAGTTATGGAGGTTGTTGAGAGCTAAAATTAGTATGACACATGTTTTGGATGATTATAAATCTTATGAAAAATTAAAGAGTTGAAATGGTTGAATATAAAGGCTTATGTTGCAACGCTACAAAAAGAGCTACGAAACTCTCTTAATTTCGTAGCACACTGAATTTCATCATTTGGAGCAGGTTTTGAAGCGATTTTTGGATAGTTGGAGGTTATGGAAGAATAATAGACCATGTCAAATCATGATTCAACATTCAAGTACCACGAATTGGAGATTAACTGACAGCCAAGATGTTCAAAGAAGAAGAAGACTATTTTCCAAAAAAACAGGGTCTTGTTTCCTAGTTTTGAGGAGGTCAGTTAAATGGTCACAAAAGAGATGAATGACATTATCCAAATTTGACTATGTGACAACATACTTGTTAATGATGTAATTTATTTAAGTATATAAGGTTGTTAAAGATATTAGTGAGTATTTTGAGTCCTTTTTTAAATAGGACTGTCAAGTAGGATAGGTGTCTATTTGTCATAAATTTCATGTTTTATAGTTATGAAAGGTGTCAGTGGACATAAATTCAACGTATCTAGCCTAGAGGTAGATCATATGAGGATGTAATATTTCTATTAAAGGCCACGGGGTCAAATTTGTCACGGGTTGGAAATTTTTGGCAAAATTGCAACTTAATTTAAATGGACTGTTTCAGCAATACAAAGATTTGTTACTTGACCAACTTGGGATTTTGAAGGAGTTTTTGGTGCTTAATTATCCTATTTGTACCTTTTATGTATCTCTCTTTCAGTGGATTTCATTTATATTACTCAGAATTCATCCATTTGATGCTTTGATTTCCTTTATAAGTGAATTGACTTTGTATTTTCATGTTTCACGTGTGTGTGTCCTACTACTAAAAAATCTGACCTGCCTCAACTTCCATGTCAAGTAAACTCACTGAATCACTGAAAGTGTTGACTCCATAAGCCGAATGTTTACATACTGATATTATTTTCAACCTACAAGGTGGGATATGTTATCTCATAAGATTATTTGATTGTAAATCTATTGGAGTTTCTGCTATATACAGTAACAACACAAATTTTCTTCACCTAAGATTCTTATTAGATTTCAATGAGTTTTTGTCCTATATTTTGAAAGGTTTTCTTCAATGTCTTAATGCTTCTTATTCAGAACTCATAATTTTTCATTCTCTGACTTCCTTTAAGTATTAAGCCATGGTATATCTCTTTTAATATTTTGCCTCCAATGTCTTGATGTTTCATTACTCAGAATTTGTGTATCACATGCTATGAGTTCTTTTGAACCTCAAGCTATTGAAAACCTCCTGTATGTGTTGCTATTTCATTGAAATATTTACAAGCCTCAGCTTCCACAAGGAGAGCCTTGTTATTGAGATCCCTGTCACTGACACCATAGCCCAATGCTAATAAGCTTTGATCTTTTCAACCTACAAACATATAAAACCAATACATAAATCAGAGAGTTAGCCATCTATATACATCTTTATTCAATATCATTAAACCTTGAGAGAACCCTCTCAGATTGAGGAGGCTAAGCCTCAGTCACAAGATTGGTTTGAAATAGTTAAACTAATGTTTTCTGATCAATAGCTAATCAGGTATGATTTTTGTGATAACATTTTGGCACCGTTGTCGGGGACCGAAGGTATAAATTTTCCCTGGGAAGAATGACAAAGTTTCAGTTCTATGTTCTGAGAGAAGCAGACACTTAGGCACATATTGGCCGCATTTCTGCTCTGACGACACTACACATCAAATAATAAGCGACACTACACATCAAATAATAAATTGGAAGGTGACTCCACTTCTTAAATATCAGTAGCTCGATGAAGTTCCAAGACGAGTTCCATTTCAAGAATAAATAACAAGTATGCACCTAAGAATCGGTCCCACATCCCTGGTTTTCCAAATCCTATGCCAAAGGTTGAATGGTGAAATGATCTTCCAATATTTAAAGATGAAAAGAAATACAATGTCGCTCTTCATTTTGTTAGATTCCATATACATGTATGCAAACTTAAGGTTCAGTTCCCTGAGGATTGTCTCATGAAGATGTTTATGGCCACTTTAGAAGGAAAAGCATGGTCTTGGTACGAAATTCTACCAAATGCTTCATTATATTCTCTTGTTGATTTCCATTTTTCATTTTATGAGATGTATGAAGAGTTTCATCCCTCCTTACTACTGGTCAAATACTACTGTAAACATTGTGTGAGTTTTATTGAATATTTGGAGAATTTTTATGAAGCTAATGAGTTCATGGATGAAGAAATTTTAGAGGCCCTTCATGACAATCCCTTTCATCACCAAGAAGAAATAATAGCCTCTATTTTAGATGAAAATTAAACCCAACAAGAGTTTATTTATGAAAATCATGTTACATCCTAAGAGTTTGATGAAAATTTGCAGCAGACTTGTCAGCCTTTTGATCATCAGGAGTATGAGAATCATTTCAAACAACAAGAGGAAATATTGGAAGATAATTACTATAGCTCTCAGGTAAAGGAAAAATTTGATTCTTCATGTTATTTCTTGCATCAATCTACATAAAATAATGATCACACTAATGAAGAAGTGGGTGAAAAGTTTTCTTTATCCTTTTCTTCTAATATGAAATCATTTGAGTACAAGTCAGAAATTAAGATTCAATTTGTGGATGAAGTTGCTAAGAACATTGAAAAAGACATTGAATTTTTAGAAGATCAAATTCAACCTTATAGGCTTTGTTAACACTGGAAAATCATACAACAGAAAATGACATCAGTTAATGTCGAGCCTAAGGATTTGCAGGAGAGGGATACATTATGGAATCAAAAGTATTTAGAATCTCTAAGGTATTGAGCAATTCAAGATTTAACTAGTAATAAATGCTCGAATGCGCGCTTTTTCCTTCGAGAAGAGCGCCTTCTGCATGCACTGGAGCCCGATAAGCACACATTCTTGGAAGTGGAAAAAAGTCCCTTTCCGAGACCACAAACAAGCAAAGGACAATTTCTCCTTATGTGAAAGCCACCTAAGGACAACACCAGTTCCTCCTTAGGCCTTGTGTGAGCACACAAAGGCATATTTCAGCCCACAATGGAATATTACCCCTCCCTTGGGTCACCATCCAACATGTACCAAGGGAGGGAAGGAGGTTTGAAATCTCACCTATATAAACCCTAAAAGAGATGAACAATGGGTGATCACAAGGTTATGCGGGCCAAAGTTTCCCAAGCAACACCAGCTGTTTGTGTGAACCATGGAGCAAGAGCCGAAAAAGAGGACTTGATTGTTGGCCACCTAACAATCTTAGCCCATTGCAATATAGAGAGAGAGAGTTGAATTGTGTCAGAAGGTAGAACTTGAAGGACAAACATCCTTGCGTTGGGTCCTAGAGCCACTTCCTAGGACCTTCGGCAAGTGGGTAAGATTTGTTTTCATTCCAAGCATTCAATAAGAAGAAGGCCATCGAGCCGTTGTTTACCTTGTTACTATTTGGAACTCTCTATAGCTTCTTTTGTGTTTTTAGTTTTAGTTTTTTAATATAGAATACTTTAGTATATTACTTCATTTAAGTCTTATACTTCTTAGCTCCCCCCAGATATTGCTTGTTACTTATGGTTTAGAGAAAATACCACATTCTCTAAACGCGTGTGATTTTGTACACCCATGTGTCAAATCCACCACAATAGGATTGGAGACTCCACTGACTTGTTTCAAGTTTATGTGGTTGTGCCATATTTTGCAGGAGACCCTTAGTCTATGCTGGAGTGGAGCTGACAGTCCTCTGACCCATATTGCAGTCCCTAGACTCAGTGAGGTGATAGACTAAAGAAGGAAGCTCCTATTTTTTTACTTGCAGGAATTTTTCACACTATTTTTACACACAGACGCGCAAGGCACGTGTTCAGAGGTGACCTACGGGCAGGAAAGCGCACTTATCAGAGGGTTTTGCACGCAATTTGCAAAGAGAGTTTTTCTCGCTACATTCTACATTTTTTTTTGCTTGTAAGTGTGTTGGGTAGCCCCTAATGTATTTGCCAACACCTGTGTTGATACCCCACAGCTTCTGAGAACTTATTTTTGTTTCTTTTCGTAGGCATTTAGTTAGTTTTCATTCAAGTTGTTTTTTTTCAAAAAATTGTTCACATAGTTTAAGTAGGGGGCCAAGAAACCATTGCTTTCCAAATGATTTATGTTTTTTGGAAATTCTGGTATGCACACTTAGTTTAACTAGTCCAAGTAAGTGGCTCATGACCACACATGAATAAGCTAGTGTAGAAATTGTTTAGTTTAAATTTCAATTTTTGCATTTAGGAGATTGCGGGACTAGGATTGAATCGCAAGTTAGAGAAAGTAATATTTGTTGTCTTTGTGCCATTGGGTGACCCTAGACAAGCATATTAACACTCTACATTTTTTATTTTCCATCTCCCTTTAGTCATTCACATAGAATAATTACGAGGTTTTGGAAGAAGCCCATTATCCGCAAATGATTTTTATTTGAGCAAGGAACAACGTCACATAGTTTAACTAGGGGACATTTATAACAGATCACTGATATCCATATGTTCAAATTATGAGATTTTTCACCATACGCTCACACACATTCACCCACTAAGAAAATAAAGCCACCTAAAAATAACTTTAAAAAACTCACTAAAATCTCCCCACAGGGGCCACAAGAGAAATTATAGTTTAAGTTAGGATGAAGGGGGTAGGCATCCAATAACCCGCCTTGATCACACTTCACATTTGAAACATAGAAGTTTAATTTTTAGGGAGCTTTAAAATCGACGTATCAGTCCATGAAAAAGAAAACTCGAGCATGACATAGACCTGATTCAGAGGGAGTTAGGCTGAGGCACAGTGCATGCGGTATCATTTGGGGCTACCTGACCTGTCTGATACTTAGTACTGTTAGCTAATTACCAAGAAGCCCAAGACTTGAACACTCATGTGGGATGGTGGCTCTTAGTGGCCAAAACTAGGGCATCCTTTACCCTATAGGTGATGGTGCAGGCAAGCGCCAGACCCTATACCCTTACCTTGGTTGATTGTCTTTGGTTGACTGGGGGCATCGCCAGTTATTTTGGGATGTTGTGCCAGCACTTGTAAGAAATAATCTCAAGGCCAAATTAATTTTGAGAGTGTGAGGATGTTATTAGTTCTTCTAGGATTTTTTGAGTATCGCGCACAGACAGAAAAAACCATTTTTTTATTGATTGATCACATAGATAAAATTAAAGGAAAATTTTATTTCATTTTCTCTTTGTCTTATGTATGTGGACATAAAATTTTCGTGATCATAGACTCAATCACATAATTTTTTTTTTTCCAAAACCTAACTTGGATGACCCTCAAACAGTCCCAACGGAACCTCGTCGGTCTAGGTGTCTTTTGGACCTCCCCCCATTAACGGGAGGGGTTCCAGGTCTTTCGCCATTTAGGCATCAAAGATGGAACATTTCCACAGTGGTTGGTACCTCCTTTCTTGGAGCAACCTTCGTTGGGAACCCTAGTCGGTCTCCCAACACCACACCACGCATCACTCCCCCCTCGTCCCTTAGGGGGAAAAAGAGTGCATCCCATATGGGAAGCTAGCTGAATTCACAACCGGGTACGTCACAGACCAACCCTCGTTCTAACCAGAACTTCGTGTCTTCACTAGTTGCCATGGTGTCAACCTCTTAGTCACCCTTCATAGTGGCGTTAAATCTACCAGATTTAACCAAGCTCACCAATGACCCCATCGCACACGACCCCAATTGGCCTCCCATGCCCATGAAGCTCCCTTTAGACATACCAAAGTTTTAAGGCAAGCAAGTGGAAGACCCAGGGAATCATATAATGACCTATAACTTGTGGTGCTCATCGAATAGCATCATTGACGATACTATTTGATTGAGGTTGTTTCAGTGCACTCTGACAGGAGTGGCCGTGAAATAGTACGTCGAGTATCCCCTTGCTTCACATGGAACCTTTAGCGCCCTTGCTATCGCGTTCATCACATACTTTCAACTACCCATTCACCACGATTGGGGAATGGAGTTACTCACTCATTTCAGACAATCCCCCTCTACCCACATTTCTGAACATCTTCATGAGTGGAGACGGCATCTTAGCTTATGCAAAGCTCAACTAAACAACCGAGTCATTTTATATTTATTCTTAAAAACTCTAATGGTGGATATTTCAAAGGATGTGGCACAACGAAACCCCACATCTGAAGAGGATGCAATCAGTAAATCCCAACAGCTTGAACTGATCTATACGCAATCAAGATAAATATACAATATCCTGCCTAATGCCCCATGCCTGCAATCATATCAAGAATTTCCAGGCGCGTCGAAATCTGTAGGCAGACTTATTGGTTTAATGACCCAAGGGTACCTAGGCAGTAGCATTCAGAATCCCGGTTACGCACATGGGTCTACCTAGGAAATTTCTCAACCCGGATTTCAAAGTCATCATATGTAGCAGAAAATTTTGACTAATAGGGTGCCAACGTATCACCAAGGAGGAACCTACCCTCCGTTTGGGGGACCCAGTACGCAAGAATAAAAACTGACGGAAGAACTCCCCCCCAATGGCCAGGTGAAAACATGGGACAATAGTATACTCAATCCCAAGCACATAACCCACAAATGCAAAACAATGCACATGTGAACTTTGTGCAGCCATCCCAAGATCATCCACACTAGTATGATTAAAAGAATAACCTTCCTAATGTGGTCAAAAGAAAGGTAAAAAAAAAACTCAAAGGGAACCCTAGATAGGGGGCAGCAACGAACAGTGCCCACCATGGCCCGGGCTGGGAAATAACTCCAATTGGAACCAGAACCAGGATCTAAGCAATGCTCAAAAGCAAGGCAAGCAGCCACCTCTACGAATAAACCATTCATGTTCGATATGTGGTGAGTACGGGAATTATACTCACCACTGTCCTGAACTCCCCAAGCTTAAAAAGCTTCAGAGTAATCGAGGACAAGGAGGATTTTTTGAGACAACTGCAATTATGCAAGAACCCTTCCCCCATCAAGGAACATAGCCATGAAATTTACATGGTTGGGGAAGAAATGTTTTTCAAACTTGGAATCACAGCTACGACACTGCACTAGGCACTAGTACATCAGGGGCTAGTACGAGCGTGCCGATTGCACCTTTAACCATTCCAAATATTCCTTTGGAGCCATTGCCAAAAATGGTTAACCGGCCTAATAGGTGAGTAGGTAACTACTCTAAAGCAGCCCACAATTACAGCATCGTAGATGATCTAGCCCAGTCACCTATGAACATGTCTGCTTTAGAGGTACTGCAGTCATGCCCGAAGCAGTGGAAAGCCCTAATTTCCGCCTTAGGAGTCATCGACCCTACCGACACGCGCATGATGGCTTTTGATTTAGACAAAGCCACCCCTAGGCTCCCCTCCATGGTTGCCTTCTAGATACTAGTATTGGTATAGAATATCACTATTCACCGATGTGTCATTGAAGAGGGTTCATCCACATGCATCATGTCAAAGAATGTATGGAAGAAGTTAGGAGCCCCAGAACTCAAACCTTTCATCATCACTCCTAGAGCATATGATGGCCAGCCCTCAACCCCCATTAGTCTCTTCCAAAATGTATCGGTCTTCTTAGCCAGAAAAATTGTCCACATAGACATCAAAGTCTTGGACACTCACTTGGATTACAATATACTCCCTGGGCAGAGCTACATGTATGCCATGTCTTCCATAGAATCCTCTGTTTTCCGCATCATGATGTTCCCCCGGGAGGATTGAATCATTACAGTAGACTAGCTGACACATACTAAAAAGTGTCCCTTGACCAATACAGATATGGTTCTACCCTATGTAGACACAACCACAGATGGTATTTTACGGTATCAAGAATATGGCCATGGCCAATTCAAACCTTCATCCGTCCTAGGCTCATTCCTAGGAGGTCCTCCTATTATCCCTGAGGTATCACCCGATCCCACAGGGGCCCCGGTGTGCATGATGTCCACATCAAGAACCGAGGTTAGACAGGACATAGACTCAAGTAGTAATGAAACCAAGGCATCAGCTACTGCAGCCTCCATAGTCTATGCCACCTCCCAAACTCCTTTCCTATACCCACCTCTTGGCTTCACCTCCCAGTAGGTCTTGGCAACACTGGTACTACCGAGCATATCATTGTCTTTCCCAGTGTGGTATCTTGTTCCTCCTCTAGGAACGCTGGCTACCAACATTATTTCTTTTGGGTTAAAGCCCCCTAGTCCCAAAGAGCCCCAACCGACCCACGTAGCAGTCGAAGCCACCCCCGCAAGGGAAATCCCCACTATGAAACCGGCGACCACGATAAAGAAAATTGCCAAGAAAGGAAAGAAAGTGGTGAGCCCCAACATACAGAGGGAGTCATCAGCCTACACTATATGTGATGTCATAGGACACCCTAATCACATATGCTCAGAGTTGGATGAGTTAACACCACTCCTTGGCTACGAGGCAGGCACCTCAAAACGACATTCCCATAAAAAGGAACTTGCCACCAAAATTACAGGAAAAATACTACGTATCAATCATGCATGTGCCCTCTGTGACTCCTACGGGCACTATACCCACCACTGTCTAGAAATACCATGGTATAGGGATGCCTTACATGCGATCGAGCGATCCTATCAAGAAGACCCCTCCATCTAGTCTATTAATGACGAGCCGCACACCATCTTGTACTTACAAGAGGAGCACCGATACGTAGAGAAACCCCCAGTAATGCCCATTATATGTTGCACACTATGCGATGAATGTGGCCACTATCTCGAAGAGTGTGCCGCATTGGAACTCATCCACAGATGGTATCTAATCGAAAGGGTCTACTGCGTGGGACTATGTGCAACACAATTCACATGCCCATTATGTGCCGACAATCACTTATTGGAAGATTTCCACTACATACCTCGCTTCCGACTAGTCCTAGCTAGCCTCTGCTCAGCCATAGTTTGTCTCTCCCAAGAACACGATATGGATGCCGAATCTATCAGCAGCTCCATGACCCAACTAGAGGAGATGAGCGGGTCCATCATGTTCTTGACAGCCGAAGAACGACCTAGTAGGGAACCCATAGTTACCCTTGCAGGCACTTCACGAAGGCCGCCCACATGCACATTATGCTAGAAGACAGACCATATAATAGTCCACTGCCCTGACTTAACAGCATACTGACGATGGTACCCCACCCGGCCTCAGACCATGCATGATGGGAGACCCATATCACGGACATTTTTCCTGATATGTCATGGTAATAATCATTATGACCGACATTGTACTAATGTCTCACGACTCCGTCCCACTATCGACATGATTAATGCCGTAGAAAAGAGGATGAGCGACCTCCAAGAATGTCATAAAAGATATATCGACCCAACGACCCCACCACTACAAAGGTGGGTCAAGCCTGAGACAACCATTCACCAACCACGTAAATCCCAAGCCAAGCCCCGGATAAAATGCGGCCTATGTGATCTAAATGATCACCTAATCAACCAATGCAGAGAACTCAAACCCCTCGCAAATAATCTCTGAATAATCTCATCTCTCCCCCAAAATCCTCTCTCTAATCAGGAGAAGATCACACGTACTTACTACCAAATTTGCTCACACTTTCATCATACATTTAAGTGTACACATCTCCCCAAGCTGAGAGAAGCATTAAGTGAGCCACCCACCAAAAAGGGAGGCAAGTTTCAACCCATGATGCAAAAATGGAAACAGAAGACAGCTTGGTCCGCAACAGATGCTTTCCAAGCATCCACATCTGGAACATCGAGTAGTGTAGATTCTCACACTATCTACTCTTTCAATGCTATGATACCTTGCACCATTTGCACCAGTCATAATCATGCACCTGAGGGATGTCCATTTCTACAAATGTTCAGACATCTCTGTGATAAAATAAACTTCCATCTATCAGGAATTTACTATCCTAGCAGGAAGGACAACTATCAGCTAACTCAGGACTCCATTACGAAGATACTTCCCTCGCAGCATGCCAACAACACAACTCATCACATACGACTTATATCATCACATGCCCAAAATAGGATTTCAACAACATCCCTGTCACAGGAATTCGGTTTTATTCCTGTCACAAAAAACCAAGGCACATTATGCCTTTGCATAGATTTCCCTGAAATCCCAAAATTGCATACAGCCATCGAACTCCTTGATGACACCCATCCTCTAGAACAACGCCTAGTACAACTAGAGTTAGTTGACGAAAACAGGCGCCAATCACTGCAACATAATGAGGCCCATAAGAAAAGGGTAAGAGCATCATTCGACCGCCACATCACCCCTCGCTCATTTACTGAAGGAGAGCTAGTCCTTCACTATGATGTCGCAAAAGAAGCCTTAGGGCCAGGAAAATTCGAGACCCTGTGGAAAGGGCCCTATATCATAAAACATTGTCTTTGGTAGGGGGCATACATCTTGACGGAACTGGACGGGACCTACCTAGCTAACCTCGTCAATGGCCTTTACCTCAAGAAATTCTATCCACAAGGGCCCCAGTAGCCCTTATCCCCTAGAGTTAGAGTAAACAAAAATCCCAATACCAAAATATTTTTGACCCAAAAACCTAAAACGCGCTCAAAATATCACTATGGATCGCCAATGTAAACCTTATTTTGGATTTGCTGATGGAGCATCACGATGGTCTCAAAACTTAGCTGCAGCTGCCTGGGTCATCTACTACCCCGACCAATCACCACTATGTTCAAATGGCATGTGCATCGGATCAACAACCAACAATCAGGCAGAATATGATGTTGTTATCAGACTTATGTGTGAGGCCCTCCACTAAGGCATTCGCCATATGCATGTCTACCTAGATTCCCATATAGTAGTCTCACAGTTAAACCAAACATTTGAAACCAGGGATGCAAACCTATTTAGAAAATATTTGCGTGCCAGAAGATTAAGCAGACAATTTGATTATATTACATTCTCGCATGTATCAAGGAATCAAAACCAAATAGCTGATCGCATAGCTAACAATATCCTAGATTGGAATGCATCGTGAGAAAAACACCATACATAAAAAACCAAAACCATGTATATCCATCAGCATAACAAAAATGCATAAACCGAAATGGACATCACACTATGTAGAACCGCAAAAAATATCTCTCATATATATATATCAAAAAATATGTGTATCAGAGTACAAAAAATAGTATTGCTGGCCCATTGGTCAAAAATAAGGGAAGCATCCTCATAATGGGTGCTTTCCCTGTGTACACTACCCTAGGGGGTGCCCCTTAGGAGGAGCACCTGGGCCCACCACTACTCTTGGTACCACCATTGGAGCTGTTGTCACCACTGCGATAGCTACCCGTCGCAGAGTAGGCCGATAGTCCCTCTCACGGGCCATCACCGTCTCTAGCCATATCTCCTCGAAGTCATCCATATGACATTTAGCAGGCATCCCATGGGTCAAACGGTCCACTCGACCCCAGAAGTCCTCTCGAGCCTCTACCTGAGCTGTAAGTGCTATGATATGCGCTTCAGTCGCATCTACATGAGCTCTCTCTATTGCTACCTCAGCGACACCTATGCTGCTTCCCTCACCAGAAGGACTAACACCATCCCCGCCCATTCCACTGGCACCCTTACCCGATCCACCTACGACACCACCTCCCCGACCACTAGACAGTCATGGTGGAGGGTTGTGACCCACCAGTCGGGCCACTGGGCATCCCAACTCACCAACATCTGCACGAGTAACCAAAATAATGTTAGTGTCAATGAAAAAAACTCAAATACACAAAAAAATCGAGTAAACGCAGAAAAATAACATATACCTGTGGGACCCCTAAACATAACCAAAAGGGAGACCAATATTTGGATCACTCTGAAATTCCATCCCTACGTAAGGGTATGGCAAGAAAATCTGTGGATTGGCCTTGAACCAACCCTCCATTGTGTCATTCCAATAATTACTCACCCTGCCACCACCGCCGCGTGGCATCACCAGAACCCACCTCCACATACGTGGCTCCCTCGACCCCCTAATAGGTACATCCACCACGGCCCTCAGCAGCATGACCCTCTCGTACATGATGCTGCACAAAATAGTGGCATACGCAAATGATTTGGATCCATGCTAGACCCGGTTTAGTTGCGACACCATACCATCAAAGCAGAAGCAGGAAAAATCAAAGAAATTCCTGTTCCTCAAGTGGCGTAAAACCGCCAGCTATGGACCTGATGCTCGATGAGGTGCAAATGACCCCTCCAGTTGCAAAATAAAGGCCATAGCACACCACTCGGCCATATTTTTCGCTGAGGAAATATTGATGCACCCCTTAGTAAGAGGCACACCACCACAATTCCACTGCCGAAACCTGTCCATGTTCACTCGCCCAACAGGAAGTGGATACCTCAGCACCTCTCCCCTGAGGCAGTAATCCGGTCACAAAGTAAATATCCGTCTTTGGATGGATATTCAAGTTTTCCCCCCTCAAGACAAACATGTTTCACCTCCTGCACCAGTGCCCAATGATGTAACGTAGCAATCTGTCCTGTGACCGAAGGAACTTGTTCTCAGAAAATTTCAAGAGGCCCCATGCGGCCAACTAATGGCGTGCCCCAGCATTAGCAGCTAGAGCAGTCCGAATCTCAGGACAATCTCACTCTCTCCACACTATCCTGCCAAGAAATAGGCACCCACCAGTACAAAGGATAAAAATCATTAAGGACAGCAAAAAACCCAAGTTTTTTTAATAATACTTCCCTTGCGCACCTATCTCTCAGACAGTCGCGCCCTTGCACACAAAAAGGTAGGAAAAACACACCCTCGCGTGGATGTACATGAGAAATAAGCGCAATGGGGGCACCTATTTTCCCAGATTACCCTCACAATCTAGGGAAAAAATCCCCTTTGAGGCCATACAAACCTAATTTTTACGACCCCTAACGTCACCAAACTGAAAAAATTAAAATACAGGAGGTCATGAGAGTTACCTCGGCATAGTATCGCTAATCCCTGGTAGAAAGGCTGACCACAATGGAAAGAAAGGCTCTACTATCACCTCTGATCTCCCAAACTCAGCAAGTACAAATGAATAGGATTAGGGCCATAATCCTTTATTTATCGCCCTTTTCCAAAACTTCGGAGGCCCATAACAGAATATCAGAAGGTCCATTATGCAAACCGTAAGTTGCACCATGATCAGTAAACCATGACAAATGAAAGCGATGCCCTACATTCGCTTTTCGAAGAAATAGTTTTTCAAGCGCTGACAAGTATGCACCCTCCCTTCTTCCTTTCCAAAATTCATGTTTTTAAATAATATTGAATGAAAATAAAATGCTTTCACTTGAGGTAGTTTTTTTTGCAGGAAGAACCTGTAAACCATTCACAACACTGACCACTAAAAGTTCTGGAGAAGGTATCATTCTACCCTCAGCATGACAGAGTCCCAAAAAACTTTGCATATCCTGACATCATTTCTCCATCAGAAATAAACCATAGGGTCCTCATACCCGACCATGTTTATCATCACCTCACCCTGCATATGATAAATATACGCGATGGTTGGTAGAGCCTCCCCTCCATGGTGATCATCATCTCAAGTAGACCACACATCACTCCACAAGTGACACCATGGTCACACCATTTTAGTCTTGGAAGCACCTCATGCCCATCCATATATCATGCATAAGGTCAAGTTCACCATTTATACCAACCCCCTTCCTGGACGATCAGATTGTACAATAAGAATGAAAGTGCACCTCCGTGCACCGCATTTGGCCCACCATACCTCCATCAACATTAACCCATCTGCGACATCTTCCACTTCACCAACCCCACACATGAGACCAACCAATGTGACCCCTACCCCCATCAAAACACTTTCCTCACACCATCAAGTGAGCGACACTCTTTCATGTTTTGGGGTACCCCTCTCTGTGTTTTGTACAAACCAAAACCCATTATTTTATTCTTTTGGTAAGTGTAAAAATATCACAAACAACTCCCTTCGCCTCTTCGCCCTCATATTTCACTTTTCCTCCCATGGCAGCAGTCCCCCTTTCTCCCTTGGTCGATTTATTTCATACCCCCCCATGCACGCACCATTACGACAATCATAGCTGGTTCATACCCACCCTAGAAGTCCTACTAACTCCAGAGACCTTCCCCTCTAGAAATACCTATGACTGTCGCCAAGCTGCTCAAATATACTTCTACCTTAGGCCACTAAATCCCCATCATCCGTTTTCAGCTACCACTCATCAACATGCCTATGTTAAACCCATTATGGTTCGGTTAAGGTTTCCTTTTTTCGACATCAACACCCCTTTTCCAAAAAGGAAGCGGTACTTTGGATGACCCCTCCCCATGCAAAGGGGTATCCTCGGGTGGCACTATGGGAGACATCATTATCCATATATGTCATCGATCCTCTTGGCATTTGACTATAGCAAATGCTTTCATGTCACGATGGTATCATACCTTACAACCATTGCACTTTGATCAAGATCCATCAAAGAACCATGCCTTTATAAGATTCTCTAACAACAATTCTTACACGAGAAGGTCCCAGCTAGTACATATGCGTATATTTTGCAGTGACATGCCATACCAAGGTTATGCATATGGATATCACTTTCCACCTATCGTCAAAGAAAAAACGCCCCTGAGGGCATCAACAGTCGTCGTCAACAACCACCAACATCACTACCACAATAGTGACACAAATAGTAAATGTATCTATCAATTTTGTTTAACTAGCCATAACATCACGAGCATGGGACATGCCCGCCTCATTGAAATTTTGCAAATGTGTTGTATATTTTTTCTACTTGCAGGGGGGTCCCTAAGGCCATGGTTATCTCAGAACTGGTGCAAGGTGTTGTCTCTTCTACACGCAGGCCTCGCTCTCTCTCTCTCTCTCTCTCTCTCTCTCTCTCTCTCTCTCTCTCTCTCTCTATGCGTACAATACAGAAAGGAAACTATAATTTATTTTGGTCATACATTTCTTCCTATACCTCACACATTAGGGGGAATCTGTTAACACTGGAAAATCATACAACGGAAAATGACATCAGTTAATGTCGAGCCTAAGGATTTACAGGACATGGATACATTATGGAATCAAAAGTATTTAGAATCTCTAAGGTTTTTAGCAATTCAAGATTGAACTAGTCATAAATGCTTGAATGTGCGCTTTTTCCTTTGAGAAGAGTTCCTTCTCTGCGCACTGGAGCTCGATAAGAGCGCATTCCTAGAAGTGGAAAAAAGTCCCTTTTCGAGACCACAAGAAAGCAAAGGATAGTTTCTCATTATGTGAAAGCTGCCTAAGGATAGCACCAACGCCTCCTTAGGCCTTGTGTGAGCACACAAAATCATATTTCAGCCCACAATGGAATATTGCCCCTCCCTTGGGTCACCATCCACCATGTACCAAGGGAGGGAAGGAGGTTTGAAAGCTCACCTATATAAACCCTCAAGGAGATGAAAAATAGGTGATCACAAGGTTATGCTAGCCAAAGTTGCCCAAGCAACACCAGCTGTTTGTGTGAACCAAGGAGAAAGAGTTGAAGAAGAGGACTTGATTGTTGGCCACCGAACAATATTAGCCCATTGTAGTAGAGAGAGAGAGTTGAACTGCATCAGAAGGCAGAACATGAAGGAAAAACATCCTTGCGTCGGGTCCTAGAGCCACTGCCTAGGCCCTTCGGCAAGAGGGTAAGATTTGTTTGCATTCCAAGCATTCAATAAGAAGAAGGCCATCGATTTGTTGTTTACCTTGTTACTGTTTGAAAATCTCTATAGCTTCTTTTGTGTTTTTAGTTTTAGTTTATTAACAAAGCATACTTTAGTATATTACTTCATTTAAGTCTTATATTTCTAAGCTCCCCCCATATACTACCTGTTACTTATGGTTTAGAGAAAAGAACACTTTCTCTAAATGCGTGTGATTTCGTACACCTGTGTGTCAAATCCACCACAACAGGCTTCATGATCAAGATCAGTCTTTTCAAAAGTTGTTAATGCTAGAAAACAAAGAGAGGGTGTTGCAACCTTTCTCCTTTGAGTTTGAGGAAGAATACACTGTTTTTGAAAATCAGTTTGAACAACAGTTTGATAGCACACAATTGAAATATTGTGTGGCTAAGAAAAGCATATATGAGTTGTCAAAAGTTGCAGAATGTCTTTAGAATTATCAAACAGATTATGTCTTCTATGATCCTATCGCTGACTACATGGAAGAGTTCTACAGTTCAGATTTATAGTTATATTTTCATTTTGAAGATCAGATATATTTTATGTTTCCTTGGTCATCTCAGTATCATGCTTATTTTTTGTTCAAGTGCATCCAAGAGGTTCAAATGTTAGATCACACCAATGAATATCTTCATTGGAAGTTTCATGTTGCTTGAATTAAAAATGGAGATTGAAGTTGTTAGGGTAGGTAGGAGTGTGTGAATAAGCTCAAAGTTGAATGAGAATTTTTTCAGTTGGTACAAAGTTGTTTTTCTAGTAGTAAAAATAAAACTTGCGCTCTAGGTGAAGGCCATAAGAGCTTGGTAAAGTTTTCATAAATTTTATAGTTTTTATTTCCAAGAAGATGGATAGCACTGGAACTACAGGTTCTTTGGTGTACCACAGGGGAAAACCATCCCAAGTGGAGCCATTTTTATCACTCAAAAAATTCAAACATAATTTTGACAAGGTTACATAGGTTCATGGGTCAAAATAGGGTTTTAGGAGTCATTTTAAATTTGACCAAGGGAAGTATTAATTTTTTTATAGTTTGACCTTACCCTAAGGTTTAAACACACTCATCTTCAAACTCCTTCATATCACATCATTCATAATTTTCTGATTCATTTCATTTTCCAAAGGTTTTTTTAACAAAAGTGCCAAATTAGCCAAGAAATCACAGTTTCGTAGTGCATTACACTGTAAAAAATCATTTTTTTCTATGAAAATGCTGAAAGTTTCGTAGCGAAATATGAAGCAAAATTTTGTTTTCTAACTTTGAGAAGTGAAATTCAAAGGTGGTTTCTGGAAACAAATAAAGGAATTTTAAGAAATAGAGAGAGGTTATTTTCAAAAAATTATCAAATAATAATAACCTCTCTCACTTTTCTCAGAGGTGTTATCCATTGGAAGAGGCAAGGATTTCTTTGAAGCCCTATTTTCAAAAAATGGAGTTTTCCTATTTTACACATATTTTTCAAATGTCGTTTCTGGACAGATATTGATGTTTTTCAAACACCAAAGATAGGTTTATATTCAATACATACTGAGCTACAAAAACCTCCTTCAATTTTTCAAAATAAATAATTTATTAGAAGATATAGGCTCTGTTCCAAGACCTAATTTTGAGGAAAAAACAAGAAAAATCTGCAAGGATGTCTTAAATATGAAAGGTGAGATTGACACCTCAAGACTCTTAGGTGAGTTGATTTATGGTTGTTTGAGGTTGATGAAATTATTATATACAATTTTTTTCCACTCATAGGTTTCATTTTTCAAAATTATGCAAAAATCTACATTTTCAGCAGTTTCGTAGCACCTCCAGGCTTGAAGGGCAACAATGTGCTATGAAACTACTGTAGCTGCGTTTTTGTATTTTTGACCAGTGATGGAGGGTTTTGAGAGATGAAAACGGTATGACACATGTGTTGGATGATGATAAATCTGATGAAAAAGTAAAGAGTTTAAATGGTTGAATATAAAGGCTTATTTTGCAGTGCTACGAAAAGCGCTACGAAACTGTCTTAATTTCATAGCACATTGCATTTCATCATTTCGAGGAGGTTTTGAAGTGATTTTTGGACAGATGGAGGATATGGAAGAATAATATACCATTTCAAGTCCTGATTCAACATTCAAGTACTACGAATTGGAGATTAATTGACAGCCAAGATGTTCAAAGAAGAAGAAGACTATTTTCCTAAAAAAATAGGGTCTTGTTTCCTAGTTTTGAGGAGGTTAGTTAAATGGTCATAAAAGAGATGAATACCATTATCCAAATTTGACCATGTGACAACATACTTGTCAATGATGTAATTTATTTAAGTAGATAAGGTTGTTAAAGCTAGTAATGAGTAGTTTGAGTCCTTTTTGAAAAGGGATTGTCAAGTAGGATAGGTGTCTGTTTGTCATAAATTTCATGTTTTATAGTTATGCAAGGTGCCAGTGGAGAGAAATTCGATGTATATAGCCTAGAGGCAGATAATATAAAGCTGTAATATGCCTATTAAAGGCCATGGGGTCGAATTTGTCAAGCGTTGGATATTTTTGGAAAAATTGCAGCTTATTGTAAATGGAATTTTTCAGCAATACAGATATTTGTTACTTGACCAACTTGGGATTTTGAATAATTTTTTGGTGCTTACTTATCATACATGTACCTTTTATGTATCTCTCTTGCAGTGGATTTCATTTATATTACTCATAATTCATCCATTTGTTCTCTGACTTCTTTTATAAGTGAATTGACTATGTATTTTCATGTTTCATGTGTGTGTGTCCTACTACTAAAAACTCTCACCTGCCTCAAATTCCATGTCAAGTAAACTCACTGAATCACTGAAAATGTTGACTCCATAAGCCAAATTTTTACATACTGATATTATTTTCAACCTACAAGGTTGGAGATGTTATCTCATAAGACTATTTGATTGTAAAGCTATTGGAGTTTCTGCTATATACAATAACAACACAACTTTTCTTCACCTGAGATTCTTATTATATTTCAATGAGTTTTTGTGCTATATTTTGAAAGGTTTTATTCAATGTCTTAATTCTTATTACTCAAAATTCATGATTTTTCATGCTCTAACTTCCTTTAAGTATTAATCCATGGTATATCTCTTTTAATATTTTGCCTCGAATGTCTTGATGTTTCATTACTCAAAATTCGTGTATCACATGCTCTGACTTCCTTTGAACCTCAAGCTATTGAAAAATTCCTGTATGTGTTTCTATTTCATTGAAATATTTACAAGCCTCAGCTTCAATAAGGAAAGCCTTGCTATTGATATCCCTGTCACTGACTCCATAACCCAATGGTAGTAAGCTTAGATATTTTCAACCTACAAACATATAAAACCAATACATAAATCATAGAGTTACCATATATCTACATCTTTATTCAATATCATTAACCCTTGAGAGAGCCCTCTCAAATTTAGGAGGCTAAGCCTCAGTCACAAGATTGGTTTGAAATAGTTACACTGAAGTTGTCTGATCAACAACTAATCCGGTAAGATTTTGGTGATACATTTATCACCAAAATCATACCTGATTGGTTGTTGATTAGACAAATTCAATGTAACTATTTCAAACCAATATTGTGCCTAAAGCTTAGCCTCCTCAATCTGAGAGGGCTTTCTCAAGGGTTAATGATATTGAATAAAGATGTATATAGATGGCTAACTCTATGATTTATGTATTGGTTTTATATGTTTGTAGTTTGAAAAGATCAAAGCTTACTACCATTGGGCTATGGAGTCAGTGACAGGGATCTCAATAACAAGGCTTTCCTTGTGGAAGTTGAGTCTTGTAAATATTTCAATGAAAGAGCAACATATACAGGCATTTTTCAATAGCTTGAGGTTCAAAGGAAGTCAGATCATATGATACACGAATTCTGAGTTATGAAACATCAACACATTGGAGGAAAATATTAAAAGAGATATACCATGGCTTAATACTTAAAGGAAGTCATATCATGAAAAATCATGAGTTCTGAGTAATAAGCATTAAGACATTGAAGAAAACCTTTCAAAGTATAGGACAAAAACTCATTTAAATATAATAAGAATCTCAGGTGAAGAAAAGTTGTGTTGTTACTGTATATTGCAGAAACTCCAATAGCTTTACAATCAAAGAGTCTTATGAGATAACATCTAGAACCTTGTAGGTTGAAAATAATATCAGCATGTAAACATCGGGCTTATGGAGTCAACACTTTCAGTGATTCAAAGATTTTTTATTTGACAAACTTGGGATTATGAAGAGGTTTTTGGTGCTTACTTATCATATATGTACCTTTTATCTATCTCTCTTGCAGTGGATTTCATTTATATTACTAATATCTCATCCATTTGATGTTCTAACTTCCGTTATAAGTGAATTCACTGTGTATTTTCATGTTTCATGTGTGTGTGTCCTACTACTAAAAACTCTGAACTACCTCAACTTCCATGTCAAGTAAACTCACTGAATCACAGAAAGTGTTGACTCCATAATCCCAATGTTTACATACTGATATTATTTTCAACCTACAAGGTTGGAGATGTTATCTCATAAGACTATTTGATTGTAAAGTTATTGGAGTTTCTGCTATATCCAGTAACAATAAAACTTTTCTTCACCTGAGATTCTTATTATATTTCAATTATTTTTTTGTCCCATCTTTTGAAAGGTTTTCTTCAATGTCTTAATGCTTATTACTTAGAACTAATGATTGTTCATGCTCCGAATTCCTTTAAGTATTAAGCCATGGTCTATATCTTTTAATATTTTGCCTCCAATGTCTTGATGTTTCATTACTCAGAATTATAGTATCACATTCTCTGACTTCCTTTGAACCTCAAGCTATTGAAAACTTCCTGTATGTGTTGCTCTTTCATTGAAATATTTACAAGCCTCAACTTCCACAAGGAAATCCTTGTTATTGAGACCCCTATCACTGAATCCATAGCCCAATGGTAGTAAGCTTTGATCTTTTCAACCTACAAACATATAAAACCAATACATAAATCATAGAGTTAGCCATTTATCTACATCTTTATTCAATATCATTAACTCTTGAGAGAGACCTCTCATATTAAGGAGGCTAAGCCTCAGTCACAAGATTGTTTTGAAATAGTTACACTGAATTTTTCTGATCAGCAGCCAATCAGGTACAATTTTGGTGATAAAATTTGGGCAAAATTGTAGCTTATTATCAAAATCCCTATTATCAATTCACTTATAAAACATGAAATTTATGACAAACTGGCACCTATCCTACTTGATAGTCCTATTTCAAAAAACACTCAAACTACTCATTACTATCTTTAACAACCTTATCTACTTAAGGAAATTACATCACCAAAATTGTACCTAATTGGCTGTTAATCAGACAGCTTCAGTGTAACTATTTCAAACCAATATTATTACTGAGGCTTAGCCTCCTCAATCTGAGAGGGATCTCTCAACATTTAATGATATTGAATAAATATGTAGATAGATGGCTAACTCTATGATTTATGTTTTGGTTTTATATGTTTATAGGTTGGAAAGATCAAAGCTTACTACCATTGGGCTATGGAGTCAGTGACAGGGATCTAAATAACAAGGCTTTCCTTGTGGAAGTTGAGGCTTGTAAATATTTCAATGAAAGAGCAACACATACAGGAAGTTTTCAATAGCTTGAGGTTCAAAGGAAGTCAGAGCATGTGATACATGAATTCTGAGTAATGAAACATCAATACATTGGAGGCAAAATATTAAAAGAGATATACCATGGCTTAATACTTAAAGGAAGTCAGATCATGAACAATCATGAGTTCTGAGTAATAATAATTAAGACATTGAAGAAAACCTTTCAAAACATAGGACAAAAACTCATTTAAATACAAGAAGAATATCAGGTGAAGAAAAGTTGTGTTGTTACTATATATAGTAGAAACTCCAAGATCTTTACAATCCAATAGCCATATGAGATAACATGTCCAACCTTGTAGGTTGAAAATAATATCAGTATGTAAACATTGGGCTTATGGAGTCAAAAATTTCAGCGATTCAGTGAGTTTACTTTACATGGAAGTTGAGGCAGGTCATAGTTTTTAGTAGTAGGACACACACACATGAAACATGAAAATACACAGTCAATTCACTTATAAAGGAAGTCAAAGCATCAAATGGATGAATTCCAAGTAATATAAATGAAATAAACTGCAAGAGAGATACATAAAAGGTACAAATAGGATAAGTAAGCACCAAAACTCCTTCATAATCCCAAGTTGGTCAAGTAACAAATCTTTGTATTGCTGAAACAGTCCATTTACAATAAGCTGCAATTTTTCCAAAAATCTCCAACCCCAAATAAATTCGACCCCATGGCCTTTAATAGACATCTTACATCCTCATATGATCATCCTTTAAGCTATATACATCAAATTTTTGTCCACCAACACCTTGCATAACTATAAAACATGAAATTTATGACAAACTAACACCTATCCTACTTGACTGTCCTATTTAAAAAAGGACTCAAACACTTATTACTATCTTTAACAACCTTATATACTTAAATAAATTACATCATTGACAAGTATGTTTTCACATGGTCAAATTTGGATAATGGCATTCATCTCTTTTATGACCATTTAACTGACCTCCTCCAAACTATGAAACAAGACCCTGCTTTTTAGGCAAATAGTCTTCTTCTTCTTTGAACATCTTGGCCGTCAGTTAATCTCCAATTTATGGTTCTTGAATGTTGAATCATGACTTGAAATGGTTTATTATTCTTCCATAACCTCCAACTATCCGAAAATCACTTCAAAACCTGCTCAAAAGGATGAAATGTAGTGTGCTACGAAATTAAGACAGTTTCATAGCGCTTTTCGTAGCGCTGCAAAATAAGCCTTTATATTAAACCATTTCAACTCTTTCCTTTTTCATCAGTAATATTATCATAAAAAACAGGTTTCATACCAATTTCAGCTCTCAAAACCCTCCATAACAGGTCAAAAAGCCAAAAATGTAGCTACAGTAGTTTCGTAGCACATTGCTACCCTTCAAGCCTGGAGGTGATACGAAACTGCTAAAAATGAAAATTTTTACATAATTTTGAAAAATAAAACCTGTGAGTGGAAAAAAATTGTATCTAATCATGTCATCAACCTCAAAAAATCAAATCAAATCACCTAAGAGTCATGAGGTGTCAATATCACCTTTCATATTTAAGACATCCTTGCAGGTTTTTCCTGTTTTTTCCTCAAAAATAGGTCTTGGAACAGAGCCTATATCTTCTAATAAATGATGTATTTTGCAAACATTAAGGAGGTTTTTTTAGGTTAGTATGTGTATAAGAAAAAAATATCTTGGTTATTTGAAACACATCTCCAGCTGTCCCAAAACTGCATTTGCAAAACATGTGTAAAACATGAAAACTCTATTTTATGAAAATAGGGCTTCAAAGAAATCATTTTTTCTCCCAACTGATAAAACTTGTGAAAAGAGTGAGAGAGGTTATTTTTATTTGATATGTTTTTGAAAATAACCTCTCTAAGTTTCTTAAAATACCATTATTTTAGCCCAGAAACCACCTTTGAAGTTAACTTCTCAAAGTCAAAAAACAAAATTTTGCTTCATATTTTGCTACAAAACTTTCAAAAGTTTCATAGCAAAAAATGACTTTTTACAGTGTAATGTGCTACAAAACTGTGGTTTCTTGGCTAATTTGGCACTTTGGTACAAAAACCTTTGGAAAATGAAATGAATCAGAAAATTATGAATGATGTAATATGAAGGAGTTTGAAGATGAGTGTGTTTAAACCTTAGGGTAAGCTCAAACTATAAAAAATTAATACTTCCCTTTATCAAACTTAAAATGACTCCTAAAACCCTATTTTGACCCATGAACCTATGTAACCTTGTCAAAATGATGTTTTATTTTTTTGAGTGATAATAGTTGGAGCCATTGCCGGGGACTTCTGATCAGACAACTTCAGTGTAACTATTTCAAACCAATCTTGTGACTGAGGCTTAGACTCCTCAATCTAAGAGGGATCTCTCAAGGGTTAATGATATTGAATAAATATGTTGTTGGGAAAAATACTGAGAGGGGGGGGGGGGTGAATCAGTATTTAGAGCTGACTGAAAACTTTTCACTTTTTGTTTCTCTTAAACCCATACGTTACTTTACTGAACCCAACTCGCATATAAATGTGGATATCCTTAAGAAAACTTGCATATGTCCAGAGATCTTATTATACATTTAATTATTTACTTAGATCATTGCATCATTCATTCATCAGATTTTTAGTAAGAAGTAAGCATGTGGAGTAATAACTGAATAAACCATCACACATAAGCAACACACATGAACACCAATATTTAAGGTGGAAACCCAATTCAGGAGAAAACCACCACTACTTTCATCTCTGTCTTTAATATTTATTATAAAGAAAACTTCTTACAATTTTGTATTGGCACAGACTCATACCAGCATGCAGGAACCCACCTGCAGAAAGGCTACAACCTTCTCTCGTTCTCTAGCCACTACTGGAAGGGAGCTCCAACCCCCTGATTTTAACACCAGCTTCTACTGGCAGGATAATTCCACTTTCATACAGAAGGCTTCAACCCTCAGATCCACCAGATTTCTTCAATTTCTTCATCAAACTTCTGTGAGGTATTCATCATTTTTTTTGCCGATCATCATAGAGATTCATAATTTCTAGATCATATCCATAGGTGCATCATATATGCAGATATCTCTTAAAGAGATTTATTTATTAACAACCCTCCCACATGCATGCTCTGTATTATGATCCTCTTCTCCTTATATAGTTTAGCCTTTATCAATACCATGAGTCAAAACCACTCAACCGCTAATGGTATTCTTGGACGGGATAAAAATAGGTAATCCAGTGGGGTCTACCCAAGCCCCAAACAACTTTTGATTGTTTTATTTTCTTGATCTGGAAATTAATTAATCTAAGGCTTTTTAATATCTCAATCTGAGATTGAGATATTAATCCAATTCCCCCTTTAGTTGTTACAAACATTAACGTGCCACTGACTTATATAAAAAATTAGCAGTAATATATATCCCTATAAAATTTCGGGCTCTTCAATAATATTTAATCTTCGACTTGGGGATCTGCGCTGATAATTAAAGTTCCTATCAAAAGACCCAACCCGCGGACACAAATATTGCACCGGATATCGAGAAAAGTGCCTCCGTAGTTGACCAAGCTGATTGCGGAGACAACAGAGATGAATGACAGAGATTGAGTGTGGGGCCACCAGCCAAAATTTTCATCTGTACCTCAATATCCCCCACAGTGATGCAAGATGCTAAGTTGGTCACAGCTGTCTTCCACGTCGGGTAAAGATCTCGGCATAACACAACAACGTATATTGAACCAATAATGTGAAGGGAAATCAGGTCCCACACCCTTAATACACGACATAATACTTTGGGTTAAACCCGAAAACCTGAATACATGCGTATGGGCCCCAACGTTAACGATCTTCTCCATTCTACGGTTGTTATTGCTTCGCGCCGCCTCATTTGGTCGGATGGATATCGCTCGGTGAAGACACGTGAACAATAACGAGCGATGGCCGTCATAATTTGGTTAACCTTCGCACATATTCCTCATATGACCACCGTCCGATGGCTTCCCTTCAGATTGACGGTGCTCAACAATATCGCGCGACATCCTTGGTCAAACGTTAACGTGTGATGGGGTGCAGTGATGGCAGTTTTGTAAATACGCTCAGGGAAGTGTGTCGCTCATTCTATGGAATTGCTCCCAACCTCTTGAATACCGCTTGCCCATCAAGAGCGGTGCGATGAAAAATGGAAACCCCCTCCACTATTTATTCTACTCGTGGTTCCTCTCCTTCGCTCAAGGTTTCATTCGTCTTTATTCCATCATTGCTACGTTTCTCCACGAAAGTATAACTTTGTTTTAATTCTTCTTCCTCCGCGTTATCAGTTCATATAACCATAAAACTGCTATACAGCTCCGATGAAATCCTTATGGAATATTCGACTCGGTTCTTTTGCATTCAACAGGGACACCTTTCTTTGTATTTTCTAACACATGCGGAACGCACTATTACTTTGACCGATAGAGCTTATGTGCCCTACACACACAAAGCACGTCCGTGGCTCACTCTCCCAACAGGACTTCACACAGAGTTTCAGGGCATTCCGTACGAGAATTGAACCAATCAATACCCAAATACTCTTGGTATTCTCCACCCATTAGAGTATCACCAGAACTCAATCATAAATAGGATTTCCTTTATCCACCATCAGGATGCATACATACACCGAAATTATTCAAGAAAAGCTTCACACATGATTTAACTCGTCCTTATTTACATCGAATTTCCCATTAAATACAGAGCTTCATTCAATTCACATTTAGTCGTATATTCTGCTTGTATAGAACTGCTAATGGTTTTCTGAGTTCTTTATACAGTCTGCATCCTTGGTCAGAGATTTTCCATCAAGGACAATCAATTCAATATACTAGGATACCAGAAATGCCAACAATCTCCCCCTTTGGACTTGATGGCAACCATGACCAAAAATGCATTCAGTAATATTCTCCCCCTTTGACATCAAGGGAAAAGGATAGATCAAGATCCTTTGTACCGACAATACCATGCTCCCCTTGAGATCATGGTGCATCTTCAAACATAATTAGAATGCCAACAATGCACCTTTCCATAATACCAATGCTCCCCCTTATCCTGTGCATCCAGAGATACCCAACAGCACCTCAAAACCAATTTAATCTTCTGTATTTAAGTAGATTTGATATTTTTCATGGCAGAGACTACTCCTAGCTTTTGTCTGAGATATTTGAATGCTTCCCTGGGTAAAGGTTTGGTAAATATATCAGAAACTTGTTCTTTGGAGGGAACATACTCCAACTTCACCTTTTGTTCAAGCACTTGTTCATGTAAGAAGTGATACTTGATGGCAATGTGCTTGGTCTTGGAATGCATAATAGGATTATTTGAGATACTAATGGCACTTGTATTATCACACATAATGGATATAGGAGGTGAACATTTGATTTGAAAGTCTTGTAAGGTTTTCATCATCCAGAGAAGTTGAGTGCAACATGATGCGACAGCCACATATTTTGCTTCTGATGTAGATAAGGCAATAGAGCTTTGCTTCTTGCTGAACCAAGATACTAACTGGGGCCCCATGTAGAATGCACCACCACTAGTGCTTTTCCGATCATCAACATTTCCAGCCCAATCTGTATCAGTGTAAGCATGAAGAGTGAGATCAGCATTCTTTGGGTACCATAGTCCAAAGTCTTGAGTTCCTTGTAGATATTTGAATCTTCTTTTGATATCCTGAAGGTGAGACTCTTTTGGATTAGCTTGGAATCGTCCAGCAATTCCAACTGCATGCATAATGTCTGGTCTAGTCCTAGTGATATAAAGTAGACTTCCTATCATAGATCTTTATTCTGGTTGATTCACTGTGGGAGAATCATCATGAGGACTGATATTACATCCGGTTACCATTGGTGTACTTACAGGTTTTCACTCTTCCATACCATACTTCTTCAGAATTTTCTTCAGATATTTTTTTTGTGATAAGAATATGCCATATGTTTTTTGTTTCACTTGCAAGCCAGGAAAGAATGTTAGTTCCCCTAGTAAAGACATTTCAAATTCTTGTTTCATATCAGAAGAAAATTTCTGACTCATAGACTCTTCATTACTTCCAAAAATGATCTCATCAACATATACAACCACAATCAATAGTTTATCATTTTCAGTTTTTGTGTATAAGTTGCTATCAGCAGACCCCTTTGAAAATCCTTGTTGATGAAGATATTTGTCAAGACGATAGTACCATGCCCTTGGAGCTTGTTTGGGACCATATAGAGGCTTTTTAAGTTTACAAACAAGTTTTTCGTCATTTACCGAAATGAATCTTTCTGGTTGTTCTATATAAACTTCTTCTTCTAGATCACCATTGAGAAAAGCAGATTTAACATCCATTTGATAAACTTTGATTTGTTGGAAGCTTGAAAAAGCAAGAAACATTCTTATGGCTTCAAGTCTGGCTACAGGAGAAAAAGTTTCTTCAAATTCTATACCTTCTTGTTGAGCATACCCCTTGCAAAAAAGTCTAGCTTTATTTCTTATAAAATACACATTCTCATTTAACTTGTTTTTAAATATCCATTTAGTTCCAATGACATTTTTGTCATGAGGTCTTGGTACTAATTCCCAAGTGTGATTCTTTTCAATTTGATCAAGCTCTTCATTCATGGCTTGAATCCAACACTCATCTTTGCTAGCTTGAATGACATTGTGTGGTTCAATAGTGGACAGAAATGCCAGATTGCTAGAAGATCCCACAAGAGTCCTTCTTGTTTGTACACCTGATCCCTTTTCTCCCAAAATTTGAGATTCTGGATGATTCTTTTGAACATATCTGGATGGATCTTTTTCAGATAAATCATCTTCGGGTTCTTCATTGGGTTCACTGTCTATATCATTCCTATTTGATGTAGAAGGATATATGTCATCATCGTCTTCATTTGTTGTTTGTTTTTCTTCTTTTGGAGCTACAAGAGACTCATCAATAACAACATCAATACATTCAACAATATTCCAAAGTCTTTTATTGTAACATTTATATGCTCTACTCCTAGAGGAGTAACCAAGAAGTATTCCTTCATCTACTCTGGGTTCAAACTTGCCAAGTTTTTCATCATTATTTTTGATAAAGCATTTTCTTCCAAAAATTCTAAAATGCTTTACAATGGGAGAATTACCATACCAGAGTTCATATGGAGTTTTATCACTATTTACATGAACATGTGCCTTGTTGAGAATTTTTACTGCTGTATGTGCTGCTTCTCCCCAAAATGTGTCAGGTGTTTTGGAATCATCAAGAATATCTCTAGCCATTTGTTGAACTATTCTATTCATTCTTTATGCTACTCCATTTTGTTGTGGAGTACCTGCTACCGAAAATTGTCTTCTTATACCATGTTGTTCACAAAATTCAAGGAATTCATTTGATGTATATTCTCCTCATCGATCAGATCTAAGACACTTGATTTTTGGATCTAATTCATTTTCAACTAGTGCTTTGAAGATTTGAAATTTCTCAAATGCTTCATCTTTGTGCTTAAGCAACCCAATCCAACACATTCTAGAGAAATCATCAATAAATAAGATATAGTATTGTTCACCCCGTGGTGAATTTTTCTTCACAGGTCCACATATGTCAGTATGAATGAGTTCAAGAGGCTTACTTGATGATCCTTCCTTGGAATTAAATTTCACTCTGGTCTGCTTACCGAATTGGCAAGATTTGCATATGATACTTTTAGGTAGAGTAATACTGGGAAGATCACGAACAACTTTAAGTCTACTTGATTTGTTGATTTGAGAGAAGCTCAGATGCCCAAACCTTCTATGCCATAGCCAGTTTTCTGAAGATTTACTCAAGTAACATTGTTCTTTGCAGTTCTTCAATACATACAGATTGCTTGGAGTTCTATTTCCTTTTATAATTTTTTTACCTGTATCAAGATCACATACCACACATTCTTTTGAACTAAAGACAACTTCAGTTCCTTGATCACACATTTGACTTACACTTAACAGGTTTTTCTTTAATCCATCTACATACATGACATTATTAGCTTTCACCTTTACTTTTAGAAAAACAGACCCTTTTCCCTTAATAACAACAGGAGTATCATTTCCAAATGTAACATTATTTTCCTTTTCTAGAGCACTGTATGCAAGAATTTTTTTTTGTCACCTATTATGTGTTTTGAGCATCCATTATCAGTGTACCATTGATTTTCTTCTCCTTCTGAAAATAAAGCTATGCCACAATTTTCAACCTGTAATTCCTTCTTTTTCCATACCTTGGAGCTTGAAGGAAGATTCTCTTTTGGCTGGATTTTGCTCCTGCATTCAGATTCTTCATGGCCAAAGTTATTTCAATAAGCACATTCAACTTCATTTTGAAGAGGATAAAAGTTGTTATACGTATTCTTCTTTGTTCCAATATCAATCCTTTTCTTTCTTGCTTCTCTTGTCATGATGGTTTTATATGCAACACATTAAACAGATTTATGACCAAAATTGTGACATCAAAAACATTTTCCATTGAAGAAGAAATTTCTGCGATTATAAAATATTCTACTTGAATTTACCTGTTGATTGGTGTTTCTTTGAAAGTTACTCTTGTTAGTGTTCTTTGAATTGAGATGGTCATGCTTTATCTGTAAAGATTCTTTATTTCCTTGCTGAGGGGCAGAATGTTGTGTACTGGTTGTAGCTGCTTTTAGATAATTTGGTGCTGAAGCCTGAGAAGATTCTCCGATATATCCAAGACCTATCTTTAGAAGAGGAGAACGTTGTATCTTGATAGTCTCATCTAAGGTTTCAGATCCTTTAGCAAATCTAAGATTAAAATTCTTTACTTTCTCAATTTATTTTCTTAGACTTATTATTTCACATTCTAATTTCTCATTATGTTTCTCCTTTTCTTGAAGTTGGTTTTTCAGAGTCTCTATGGTTATTTTACTTTTTTCTAAGCATATTTTGAGTTGATTGATTTCATCAAGAAAATCATTTTCCTCTAAAGCATCCATAAAAGTATCCTTTTCTTCTCTAGACTCATTTTCAAATTCCATGAGAAGTCTAAGATCTTGTTCACATTCTTCCTCACTGTCTGATAACCCATAACTGTCTTCATGAGCATAGTAACTTTTTCTAGTGCTAAACCGATTCTTATTCCTTCTTGCTACTTCCTTTCCTTTTTCATGTGTTTCTTTGTGAGGACACTTAGCAACATAATGACCAATTCTTCCATAAGAAAAACATTTGAAAGGAAGCTTACCTCTGAACCGTCCTATACCAAGTTGGAGTTTCTTTACAAAATTTACCTCATCTTATTCTGAGATATACCCTGATCCTTCTGTCTCTTTTACTTCTTTCCCTTTTTTAGAAGCTCTAAATATGGCTTCTTTGACTTCATATGGTCCTCCTCTTCTCATTTCATATGCAGTTAGTATGCCATGAAGTTGCACCACAGTAAGATTTTGAAGATCCTGCTTTTCTTCAAGAGCAGACACTTTTGACTCAAATTTTGTCGTTAGTGATCTTAAAAATTTCTCAACCAAAGTAGATTTGGTTATTGTTTCTCCTATATTTATCATACGATTTACAATATCATCAATTCGTAAAAAGAAATTAGCAATGCTCTCCTCATTATGCATTTTTAGGTGCTCATATTGAATTCTGAGAGTTTGGAGTTTAGCACTTATTACCTTTGCATCACCTTCATATCTTAGAATGATTTTGTCCCATATTGCCTTTGCTGTATTCAACTGCATGACTTTGAAAAATTCTAATTCAGTTACACTTCCTAATAGAGCATTAACCGCCTTTGCATTTGTTTCATAATTCTTTCTTTTCGTTGGATATGTTGGTACTGCAGCTGGATATTGATATCCTACTTCAACAATAGCCCATACATCTGCACCCAAAGACTGAAGATAGGATCTCATCCTTGTTTTCCAGAAGATTAAATTGTTTCCGTTGAATAACAGAGGCCTGATAGATGCTATTCCATCTTAATTGCTCATCTTGATTGATCTTCCTTCTAGCGGCTAAGATTTTCAGAAGGACCTGCTTTGATACCAATTGTTGGGAAAAATACTAAGAGGGGGGAGGGGGGTGAATCAGTGTTTAGAGCTGACTGAAAACTTTTCGCTTTTTTTTTCTCTTAAACCCATACATTACTTTACTGAACCCAACTCGCATATAAATGTGGATATCCTTAAGAAAACTTGCATATGTCCAGAGATCTTATTATACATTTAATTCTTTACTTAGATCATTGCATCATTCATTCATCAGATGTTTAGTAAGTAGTAAGCATGTGTATTAATAACAGAATAAACCATCACACATAAGCAACACACATGAACACCAGTATTTAAGGTGGAAACCCAATTCGGGAGAAAACCACCGCTGTTGTCGTCTTTGTCTTCAATATTTATTATAAAGAAAACTTCGTACAATTTTTTACTGGCACAGACTCATACCAGCACGTAGGCACCCACCTGTAGAAAGGATACAACCTTCTCTCGTTCTCTAGCCACTATTGGAAGGGAGCTCCAACCCCCTGATTTTAACACCAGCTTCTACTTGCAGGATACTTCCACATTCATACAGAAGGCTTCAACCCTCAAATCCACCAGATTTCTTCAATTTATTCATCATACTTCCATCAGGTCTTCATCATTTCTTTTGCCGATCATTGTATAGATTCATCATTTCTAGATCATATCCATAGGTGCACCATATATGCAGATATCTCTTAAAGAGATTTATTTATTAACAACCCTTCCACATGCACGATCTGTATTATGATCCTCTTCTCCTTATATAGTTTAGCGTTTATCAATACCATGAGTCAAAAACACTCAACCACTAATGGTATTCCTGGACAGGATCAAAATAGGTAATCTAGTGGGGTCTACCCAAGCCCCAAACAACTTTTCATTGTTTTATTTTCTTGATCTGGAAATTAATTAATCTAAGGCTTTTTAATATCTCAATCTAAGATTGAGATATTAATCCAATTTCCCCTTTAGTTGTTACAAACATTAACGTGCCTCTGACTTATATAAGAACCCAACAGTAATATATATCCCTATAACCTTTCGGGCCCTTCAATAATATTTAATCTTCGACTTGGGGATCTACGTTGATAATTAAAGTTCCTATCAAAAGACCCAACCCACGAACACAACTAGCGCATCGGATATCGAGACAAGTGCCTCCGTAGTTGATCGATTTGACTATGGGGACAACATAGATGAATGGCAGATATTGAGTGTGGGGGCACCAGCCAAAATTTTCATCTGTACCTCGAGAGCCCCCATAGTGACACAAGACACTGAGTTGGTCACAACTGTCTTCCACGTCGGGTGAAGATCTCGGCATAACACAACAATGTATATTGAACCAATAATGTGAAGGGAAATCAGGTCCCACAACCTTAATACATGACATAATACTTTGGGTTAAACCCGCAAACCTCATTACATGCGTATGGGCCCCAAAGTTAACGGTCGTCTCCATTCGACAGTTGTTATTGCGTCGCACCGCCTCATTTTATCGGACGGATATCGCTCGGCGAAGATGCACGGAAAATAACGCATGATGGCCTCCGTACTTTCATTAACCTTTGCGCATCTTCCTCATACAATCACCGTCCGATGGCTTCCCTTCAGATCGACGGTGCTCAACAATATTGCGCGACATCCTTGGTCGAATGTTAACATGCGATGACGCGCAGTGATGGTGGTTTTGTAAATACGCTCAAGGATGCATGTCGCTCATTCTATGGAATCACTCCCAACCTCTT
The DNA here is from genome assembly GCA_034641835.2 of Pinus albicaulis. Taxonomy (NCBI): domain Eukaryota; kingdom Viridiplantae; phylum Streptophyta; class Pinopsida; order Pinales; family Pinaceae; genus Pinus; species Pinus albicaulis. The sequence continues at coordinate 480,242,469 of CM076572.1, forward strand.
GAATACCGCTTGCCCGTCGAGAGTAGTGCAATGAAAACCGGAAACCCCCTTCACTGTTTATTCCACTTGTGGTTCCTCTCCTTCGCTCAAGGTTTCATCTGTCTTTATTCCGTCATTGCTACATTTCTCCACGAAAGCATAACTTTGTTTTAATTTTTCTTCCTCCACGTTATCAGTTCATATAACCATAAAACTGTTATACAGCTCCGATGAAATCCTTATGGACTATTCGACTCGGTTCTTTTGCATTCAACAGGGACACATTTCGTTGTATTGTCTAACACATGCACAACACACTATTACTTTGACCGATAGATCTTATGTGCCCTGTACACACAGAGCACGTCCTTGGCTCACTCTCCCAATAGTACTTCACACAGAGTTTCAGGGCATTCCGTACGAGAATTGAACCAATAAATACCCAAATACTCTTGGTATTCTCCACCCATCAGAGTATCACCAGAACTCAATCATACACAAGATTTCCTTTATCCACCATCACGATGCATACATACACCGAAATTATTCAAGAAAAGATTCACACATGATTTAACTCATCCTTATTTACATCGAATTTCCCATTAAATATAGAGCTTCATTCAATTCACATTCAGTCGTATATTCTTCTTGTATAGAACTGCTGATGGTTTTCTGAGTTCTTTATATAGTCTGCATCCTTGGTCAGAGATTTTCCATCAAGGACAATCAATTCAATATACTAGGATACCATAAATTCCAACATATGTAGATATATGGCTAACTCTATGATTTATGTATTGGTTTCATATGTTTGTAGGTTGAAAAGATCAAAGCTTACTACCATTGGGCTATGGAGTCAGTGACAAGGATCTCAATAACAAGGCTTTCCTTCTGGAAGCTGAGGCTTGTAAATATTTAAATGAAATAGCAACACATACATGAAGTTTTCAATAGCTTGAGGTTCAAAGGAAGTCAGAGCATGTGATACACAAATTATTAGTAATGGAACATCAAGACATTGGAGGCAAAATATTAAAAGAGATATACCATGGATTAATACTTAAAGGAAGTCAAAGCGTGAAAAACCATGAGTTTTGAGTAATAAGAATTAAGACATTGAAGAAAACCTTTCAAAATATGGGACAAAAACTCATTGAAATATAATAAGAATCTCAGGTGAAAAAAAGTTGTGTTGTTACTGTATATAGCAGAAACTCCAATAGCTTTACAATCAAATAGTCTTATGAGATAACATCTCCAACCTTGTAGGTTGAAAATAATATCAGCATGTAAACATTAGGCTTATGGATTCAACACTTTTAGTGATTCAGTGAGTTTACTTGACATGGAAGTTGAGGCAGGTCAGATTTTTTAGTATTAGGACACACACACATGAAACATGAAAATACATAGTCAATTCACTTATAAAAGAAGTCAGAGCATCAAATGGATGAATTCTGAGTAATATAAATTAAATCCACTACAAGAGAGATACATAAAAGGTATATAGAGGATAATTAAGCACCAAAAACTCCTTCATAATCCCAGGTTGGTCAAGTAACAAATCTTTGTATTGCTCAAACAATCCATTTACAATAAGCTGCAATTTTGCCAAAAATCTCCAACCCCTGAAAAATTCGATCCCATGGCCTTTAATAGACATCTTAAATCCTCATATGATCTGCCTCTAGGCTAGATACATTGATTTTTTTTCCACTAACACCTTGCATAACTATAAACATGAAATTTATTACAAACATACACCTATCCTACTTGACAATCCTATTTCAAAAAGGACTCAAACTACTCATTACTATATTTAACAACCTTATCTACTTAAAGAAATTACATTAATGACAAGTATGTTATCATCATCCAAAACATGTGTCATACCAATTTCAGCTCTCAAAACTCTCCATAACTAGTCAAGGATACAAAAACGCAGCTACAATATTTTCGTAGCACATTGCTACCCTTTAAGCCTCGAGGTGCTATGAAACTGCTGAAAATGCATATTTTTGCATAATTTTGAAAAATGAAACCTGTGAGTGGAAAAAATTTGTAGCTAATCATTTCATCAGCCTCAAAAAACCATAAATCAACTCACCTAAGAGTCTTGAGGTGTCAATCTCACATTTCATATTTAAGACATCCTTCGCAGATTTTTCCTGTTTTTCCTCAAAAATAGGTCTTGGAACATAGCCTATATCTTCTAACACATGAAGTATTTTGAAAAACTGAAGGAGGGTTTTGTAGGTCAGTATGTCTTGAATAAAAACCTCTCTTGGTTGTTTTAAAACCATCTCCATCTGTCCAAAAAATGCATTTACAAAGCATGTGTAAAACAAGAAAATTCTATTTTATGAAAATAGGGCTTTCAAAGAAATCCTTGTATCTCCCAACTGATAACACCTGTGAGAAAAGTGAGAGAGGTTATTGTTATTTTATATGGTTTTGAAAATAAACTCTCTTATATGCTTAAAATACTTTTCTGTTTTCCCAGGAACAACCTTTGAAGTTGACTTTTCAAAGTTAGAAAACATAATTTTGCTTCATATTTCGCTAAGAAACTTTTAGCAGTTTCGTAGCAAAAAGTGACTTTTTACAGTGCAATGCACTATGAAACTGTGGTTTCTTAGCTAATTTGGAACTTTTGGTACAAAAACCTTTGGAAAATTAAATGAATCATAAAATTATGAATGATGTGATATGAAGGAGTTTGAAGATGAGTGTTGTTGTAGAGGTACATCCCCTCTATGGACAGAGGCGATCCCTACTAGCCCAGATCAGGTCTAGAAAAAATCGTATCACGTTATGGTGAAAGTTACTAATTGAAATAAACCAAATTAAAAATAAGGCTTACCTTGAATCCAACGTTGTCGTTTGTAGAGAAGGTAGCACTCCCGTTCCCTTGCTCTAGCTGATCACAATCCTCACACTTGCCGCAATTGAACACCTGCACACACAAGAAACACGACAAAAAAAAGCGTAAAACCCAATATATGAAATTATTTATCAGTTAGAGAAGACACAAATCATGATCATAATGAACAATACGAATGGAACCATAACCAAAGTCGCTTATCATTAATTAATACAAAGGAAAATACAACCTAGCTCTGATGCTGAATCTTCCTTCGGTAGGTCGTCAGCAGAATACGTCTCAGTAAAGCTTGTCGAGAATGGGGAAAAGCCTCTCTCTTCGATCGTCAATATCCTTGCTACTGATTTGCCTCCATGAGGACTATTGCAGCATTCTTTAGGCTATGAAGGCTCTTAGAGACTCAACCATTCAACCATTCAGCCATTCAACCCCTTCATCAATGGAAGATGGCTATATTTATAGAGGAGAGGAGGAGGTTGTGACCCCTAAAATAGTGGAAGGGAGATCTTATCCCTTGGGAGGCTCCCCATAAGGTGGAAACAAGAGGTTAAAGGAGGAAGGTCGTGGTTATTCAGTCGAAACCACTCCTCATGACTCATCCACGAAGTTGTTGTAATCGAAAATTCGCCTCTTTTTTTAAAAAAAATTCCATAAGCAGATTGGCGCGGGTGCTTAACTGGGATAGAGCGCCAACTGGCGTGGGCTCAGTGTTAGTTTTTATCATTGGCATGAGGACATAATGGGCTACTAGCGCCAAGGAAAAAATAGGTGTTTTTAAGGGTCTGCTCAGGAAATGATCAACAGAAGGAATGTTGTCCTCATGGAAAGGGATGGAATGATGGTATTTGCAAGGCATGACACTTCTTATTCGTCACAGAAATGACCCTCCAATGGGAGAGATGGGGATTGCAGGGATGGTGACAAATTACTGTGTAACAGATGCCCCCTAAAGCATGAGGCCCAAGAGAGAGAGAGGGGTGAAATATTTTACGAGAACGTGTTCAACAGAAAACACTGTCGTCGAAAAACCTGTGTAGAAAAGTATAACTGATATCTCAAATACATGATATATGTGGTATGGGCACAGCCATCCATAACAGAGTATACAAAAATCCAGATCCAAGGCATGGACACAGCGATCCAATGAGGATTGATAAATAGACTTAGGTATGGTCACAGCCATCCAATCAGTGAGTCATGTAACCAATCATAATAATTCACAAAATCGCAGCCTAGATTCTAACAGACAAAATCCAGGGTCTTGCGCTCCGTCTCGACTCGAACAGAGTACAAGTTCAAGCATGTGAATATCTGAGCTGAAGTCGAGCATGTAAGAACATCGTCTGATTACCAGCCAATAATGAAAGTTGTTAATAGACGCGAGAGGTACCACCAATAGTGACAATGGTCCTCAAGGTACCACTGGTACAATCCACGGAATGTGAACAGTGAGATGATGTCGAACACCCGTAGAATCAATCGATCGAAAATCAATGGTGAAAACCTTACGTCGAATGCGAAGAACCTGCCATTAAGCCATGCAGGCTCCAAGGTACCAGAAAGGAGTCTCTACATCAGCTTCCTGGATAATGAGCTGAATTCGACAGAAAGTGACCTTGATCGAAGGTTGGCCATAATGTTTCCCACATCATCGACACGAGACAGAGGAACATAATGTGTTGTGAATCAGGATCAAATGAGAATTAGAGGAGGGTTAAAACTTGCAGAGGTCAAATTCTCTTGAACATATCGGCAGCGCGATAGTGGATTTGGCAGTATTTGACATCAAAGGTTCTGAGGTCACGATGACGAGGCAAAGAGCATATGAGAGGTCAAAAGGGATTACCCAAACCCATGGAGGAAAATAGAAAATGAGATGAGATGTCCCCAACCCGACACGAATGCAGACAAGTGCCATGTTCAAGAGCGACATACTACCAACATGAAGATGATATTGGTTCCATTTTCCCCCACAATTTCTAGCGAGTACCTCTTTATTTTTACACAAGCTTCAAGACGATACCATATTCTTGTCATATAATTTCATCCTTCGGACGAATCCATCCTAGTACATTTAATGAGCCCTAGGAAGGAGAAACTTGAGTATCATCATTACGACTGAATCCGATGTCATCAGGGTTTAACGAGTCTGAAAAAGGAATAACTTAGCGTCTTTTCATATTTAGAGAGTTTTAAAAGACAGCGGAAAAGTAAACTCCAATAGTCCCTTTTCATAAATAGTTCCTCAGATCCGAAAAGGTAGAAAACTGTGTTTGAGAAAGCCTCCTAGTCGCGATAGGCTAGGGTATTCCTTTTTCATAAATAATCTATCCTAGCCCGAAAAAGGGTTAAATGTATACTAGGCAGATGTCGTTTCGCAACCAATTTAATGAGTTCAAAATGACAAGTGTCTCGGCAATCTTTTCAATTTTCAAGAGTCAGAAAAGAGCTGAAATTTGACTCCTCCTGGAGGAACGAGTGGTATAACGGGTAGCTACTGGTTCCAGTAATGGTGGAACTGCTAAAAAAAAATAAAGTTCAAGAGGCTAGCTAACAAGACCACTCATCGCAGCGGCTCCTCAGGAACGGGTAAAACAACCAAGTGAAGGCATATGATCGGCCAAGAAAATAGTGACAATGGAGTGAAAAAACCAAGGCTCATCTAGCCAAAAAAGGCTGATAAAATGGCAATCACAAGGGGTAAAATGGGGATGATTTCATTTTTACACAAGCTTGAAATCAAGAAACTCTGCTTGAATTTGGTTTCATTTTTACACAAGCTTGAAACAAAGATAAACTATGCTTGAAACCGGTTTCATTTTTACACAAGCTTGAAATAGAAACAAACTATGCTTGAAAAAGTAAGCATGACGCCATCATGGTGACTCAATTCGAGGTACATGCCCCCCAAGCTTCAGTCCATGTGAAAGGCAGATGGAGTGAAGGTTCAAATTACGAGATCAAGAGAATGTCTCGACTGGGATTTTACGAGATCTAAACAAAGACTGGAATTGAATGGGAACGTGTTTCATTGTTTTAACGAGGTTGATACATTAAAAGAACTATCCTCAAGACACCTTGTTTCATGGTTTAAGGAGCTTGACACAAGAAAACGAACTATGCTCCGACCAGCTTGTTTCATTTTTTAAGGAGCTTGACACAAGAAAACGAACTGTGCTCTGACAACCTTGTTTCATTTTTTAAGGATCTTGACACAAGACAAGGAACTCTGCTTCGAAAACCTCATCATAATGAACAAGAAGTCACTGCTTCCAATATTTTCCCATCCGATGGAAGGAAAACATCTTGGAAGTCAGGACCCAATGCCCCCAGCATACTATGCATGACGACATCGTCACTGAGTACAGGCACAGGGTAGGTAGTCACATAGTTGACCTATGGTGGGGCAGATACAACGGGTGGATAAAAACTAGGAAGGGATGATGGTGGGCTAGCTGCCACATCAGGACCAAAGAACGAAAGTTGATCAATGGTCACAATCCATCCTTCATGTGGAAAACAGACCAGATGAAAAAGGGAGGAGATAAGCGCTCCCATGGCATAGGTGTAATCGCGCCGCAAAAGCAGATTAAAATCCAAGGGGCCTGGAACAACCATCATGTCTAGATGGATGGTTTTACCTCCCAAAGTAATAGGTATCCTTGGCAGGATCCCTAACGGTTGACTAGTTCTTCTATTAAATGCCAACAAATTCTTCGTAACAGGCGCAAGCGGTGGCGAACTGAAATCTTGGTAGGTAGTCGAGGATAAAATACTAACAGATGCACCTTCATCTATAATGGTGTTGGGTACGACCAAACCAAATTCCTATACCGTTATCTCAAAAGGCACATAACACGGAAGCCGGCATCCCAGAAATCGATTCCAATCAAAGGAAGTGACCAAACTACTCGGAGGGGCTACCATCGAACCAAGATAGTCTTCCCCTGGTGTTATGAAAGAATAAGGAGCATCCTCCATGACCTCCATCTCGAAGGTGGGAGGAGTATCCTCTGGGACCTCCATCACGGGAGGCGGAGGAGCAGCTTCTTGAGGTATAAGGACAGGAGAATCTTTCTCCAAATCCGAGGAATCTGAAGAGACAAGAAGAACTTGAGGGATGTGAGATCCACTCTCCATGGAAAAGACTTGGTGCACCATAGATGGGGCTAGTTCAACTGATCCCATGACCAATGGTTGGTCGGGAATGGATTCTTGAAACTGAATTTCCGAGGGAGCGGGATTGACCAAGGATGACTCTTGACCAATCATAGGATCAACTGGTGGAGGACTCAAAGAAAGCTATTTGTAACCAGCCAGAAGGCACGGTGCAAAAATAGCCAAGTTGTCCAAAACTCTCTTGGCTTCATCCATATACGGACAAAGGTGAATGGCATGGTGACCCCCACACAACTTACAGGGATTGGCAAGCTTACCCTGCTTCTTAGGAGCCTTACCAGCACCAGTTGAAGATGTGCCCCCAACCTGACTCCTAGAAGCCAAAGGCAATGGCAGATGACTGTTGGACCATACTTCGAGCACCTTGGGAATGCCAAGGCAATCTCGAAGAAGATGGTCTCCTATGCACAACATGCAAGGGAATTTGACTTTCTGTGGAGGGTTGGAAAGTTTATCATGCGTGGTTGTTTTGGAAGTAGTAGCTGCAGCCTTAGCCTCTCTCTTATCAGACTTCTTCCTCTTCTTCTTAGCCACCTGGTTACTCAAATCCAGACTTTCACTAGGTGAAGTAGAAGAGGAGGACGCAGAAATAGGCAAAGAAGGGGAGAGGTCCACCTTGGAATCAATAGGATGTTGTTCAGGCAGAGGAACTGATTGAACAATAGTCGAGACATTCGGGACCACAAAGTTTAAAAAAAACCAAATGGGCAACCCAACAGTTAACCCAGGAAGGGACAACGTTGCCATATGAGGAGCGCCAACATTTCCAAAAGGAGGAAAAGGACCAGGATTCCCTTCAGAGGGGATTCCTTGGTTGGCGAACTTCGGAAAATTTTCCATTAGAAACAACTCAAAACAACACCCTAAGGAAACTAACTTTAACCAGGAATATTTTGTGGGCAGTTAATTTTTATGACATTGAAACAAAACTCTACCGTTTCATATTTTAAGATTCGAGAAAAGAGTAAAAGGTGACTCTATCGCTTTCATATTGGAAACAAGCGTGAAAGGACAAGTGCTTGATGATATTTTCAAATTTAAAGAGTCAGAAAATATCAAAATGACTACTCTGGTAATCTAGGCAAAGTGTGTACCAGATATCCATAAACTGCAATATAAACCTTGGTTTCAAAATGAAAGAGAAATCAACCAAGGACTTGATGTACGTGCAGGCAATCTCCCCAAATGTTGTGTCCAGTGTATCACGGGTATAAGGCGGCAGACTCAACTTCCTACAGATAAAGGATAGAAACCTAGTGGGGTCTCCCTTTATATACGCAACGGTATGGGGAGCACAAGTCCATACTAGTGCTGTCTAAGGCCAAGAGGCAAACGACAACTACTAGGTTTAACGACACTGGAACACGTCACTAGCCTAGACCACTAAATATTTCGTTAATGTTTCAATGCTTCCTTAAGGTAAATTGAGTAAATTTTATGGTTGATCTTCAATTATGTCTCGGTTTCAAGGCCCTACCATATGTCATCTGACAATCTCCTATATGAAACTATATGAGAAAAGAAAACTTTTCAATTCGATGAATGCTATCTAGTTAAGGGAAGAGCTTCAAACAATGATGCAACAAACAACAACACTTAAAACAAAAATTTTTCCATACTAGATGACTTTCACTATCCAAAAGTAATCTCAAACATTCAACGATGCGAATAATGCAAAGTAATCTATGCAAAATCCTCTTTTTTGAAAATTATGCAATTGTAATCTACGCACAATTTCCTTTTCTTTTCAAATGATAAGAATGCACTCAATGCATTTTTCAATGAAATGAGAATCTACTTAATTCATGCTTTTAATGAAAGAGAATGCACTCAAAGCAATTTTTAGCTTTCAATCATTAAACAATGTGATCTAAGTTCAATGATATATCTCAAAAAAACTTTTCAATGCAATGTGATCTAATGCATCTTAACAAAAGAAAACTTTGAGATGAAAACTAAATAAATGAAAATATTCTTAATGAATGATGAAGGAAAAAGGGATGCAAACCAACACTAAGAATGCAATCGTTGTTTCAAAACACTTTGTAACAAAATTCCTCAAAGGGTGACAAAACACAAAGAAGACTTCCAAAGCATGAGATAAAAACAAGGCATTCATTCCCTTTTACATCAAACAATCATGGAGAGAAGACATTTAAAACAATGAGAAATGTAATCTATGCTCATATAGAGAAAAGACCGGAAGGGAAAGACACATTGGTGAAGGATTTAGGGAAAAAATCTCAATTTTCACACACCCTGAAATTGGCACGACTTTGTGACTGACAACTAGCGCCAATTGGAGCGACTTGCTCACTGACAACTCATGCCAATGGAAAATTGGCGTGGGTTTCTAACTGAAAACAAGCGCCAATGCCTGAAAATGAAAAAACAAATAATTTCTCCCAACCAAGACCAGACTCACCACTTCAAGCAAAATCTCAAACAAACCCAGAAGCAAAGTACTGACGAAAAGAAACTTCCGAACAAGGGTAAACCCTAGCACCTACAGGAAATGGCGCGACTGTCTGGATGTAATCTGCGCCAGACAGGGGATGGCGTGAGTGATGAACTGGCAACCTGCGCAAATTGACATGACTGTCAGGCTGGAAACCGCGCCAATCAAGCCAACCATGAAAAGATGAAAATTCAGAAAAACAGAGGTCAGATCTGATCCTCTGGGGGCTGAACAGAGGTTTTACACTAGAAAAAAGTGAACCAAAAGAGCTAATCAAGAAAGAAAAGTCAAGAATCGACCGAAAAGACAAGACAATACTCCAAATCAACGATCCCCAATGGAGTCGCCAATTTTTTGTAGAGGTAAATCACCTATGCGGACAGAGGCGATCCCTACTAGCCCAGATCGGGTCTAGCAACAATCGTATCATGTTATGATGTAAATTCCTAATTGCAATAAACCAAATTGTGAAGAAGTCTTACCTTGAATCCAACATTGTCATTTATAGAGAAGGTAGCACTCCCGTTCCCTTGCTCCAGCAGATCACAATCCTCATGCTTGCCACGATCGAACACCTGCACACACAAGAAACACGACGAACACAAGTGTAAAACCCAATATATGAAATTATGTATTAGTCAAAGAAGACACAACTCATTATCATAATTAACAATATGAGTGGAACCATAACCAAAGTTGCTTATCATTAATTAATACAAAGGAAAATACAACCTGGCTCTGACGCTGAATCTTCCTTCGGCAAGTCGTCAGTGGAATACGTCTCGGTAAAGCTTGTTGGGAATGGGGACAAGCCTCTCTCTTCGATCGTTAATCTCCTTGATACTGATTTGGCTCTATGAGGACTATTGCAACATTCTTTAGGCTATGAAGGCTCTTGGAGACTCAACCATTCAGCCATTCATCCATTCAGCCCTTCATCCCCTTCATCAATGGAAGATGGCTATATTTATAGAGGAGAGGAGGAGGTTGGGATCCCTACAATAATGGAAGGGAGGCCTTATCCCTTGGGAGGTTCCCCATAAGGTGGAAACAAGAGGCTAAAGGAGGGAGGTCATGGTTATTCAGTCGAAACCACTTCTCATGACTCATCCACGAAGTTGTTGTAATCGAAAATTCACCTCTTTTTTTAAAAAACTTTCCATAAGAAGATTAGTGCGGGTGCTTAATTGGGATAGAGTGCCAACTGGCGCGGGCTCAGTGTTAATTTTTCTCATTAGTGCGAGGACATAACGGGCTACCAACGCCAAGGCAAAAACAAGTGTTTTTAGGGGTCTGCTCAGGGAATGATCAACAGAAGGAATGTTGTCCTCATGGAAAGGGATGCAATGATGGTATTTGCAAGGCATGAAATTGCTTATTCATCACAGAAATGACCCTCCAATGGGAGAGATGGGGATTGCAGGGATGGTGACAAATTACTGTGTAACAAGTGTGTTTAAACCTTAGAGTAAGCTCAAACTATAAAAAATTTAATACTTACCTTGATCAAACTTAAAATGACTTCTAAAACCCTATTTTTACCCATGAACCTATGTAACCTTGTCAAAATTATGTTTGAATTTTTTGAGTGATAACAGTGGCTCCACTTGGGATGGTGTGCCCCTGTGGTACACCAAAGAACTTGTAGTTCTAGTGCTATCCATATTCTTGGAAATAAAAAATCTAAAATTTATGAAAACTTTTCCAAGCTCTTATGGCCTTCACCTCAAGCTCAATCTTGATGGTTACTGCTGAAAAACCAACTTTGTACCAACTAAAAAAATGTTCATTCAACTTTGAGCTTATTCACACACTCCTACTTACCCTAACAACTGTAATCTCCATTTTTAATTCAAGCAACATGAAACTTCCAATGAAGCCAATCATTGGTCTGATCTAACATTTGAACCTCTTGATTGCACTTGAACCAAAAATAAGCATGATACTGAGATCACCAAGGCAACATAAAATATATCTGATCTTCAGAATGAAAATATAACTGGAAATCTGAACTATAGAACTCTTCCATATAGTTAACTATAGGATCATAGAAGACATAATCTGTTTGATAATTCTCAAGGCATTTTGAAACTTTGGACAACTCATATATGTTTTTCTCTGCCACACAAGATTTCAATTGTGTGTTATCAAACTATTGTTCAAACTAATTTTAAAAAATAGTGTATTCTTCTTCAAACTCAAAGGAGAAAGGTAGCAGCACCCTCTCTTTGTTTTCTGGCATTAACAACTTTTGAAAAGACTGATCTTGATCATGAAGCTTATAAGGTTGAATTTTATATTCTAAAACTTCAGTGTCTTTTTCAATGTTCTTAGCAACTTCATCCACAAATTGAATCTTAACTTCTGACTTGCACTCAAATGATTTTAGATTAGAAGACAAGGATAAAGAAAACATTTCACCCACTTCTTCATTAGTGTGATCATTATTTGATGTATAATAATGCAAGAAATAACATGAAGGATCAACTTTTTCCTTTACCTGAGAGTTATAGTAATTACCTTCCAATATTTCCTCTTGTTGTTTGAAATGATTCTCATACTCCTGATGATCAAAATGCTGACAAGTCTGCTGCAACTTTTCATCAAAATCTGAGGATGTAACATGATTTTCATAAATAAACTCTTTTTGGGTTTCATTTTCATCCAAGAGAGAGGCTATCATTTCTTCTTGGTGATGAAAGAAATTGTCATGAAGGGCCTCTAAAATTTCTTCATCCATAAACTCATCATCTTCATAACAATTCTCCAAATATTCAATAAAACTCACACAATGTTTACAGTAGTCTTTGACCAACAATAAGGAGGGATGCCACTCTTCATACATCTCATAAAATGCAACATGGAATTAGCAAGAGAATATAATGAACCATTTGGCAGACTTTCATACCAAGAACATGTTTTTCCTTCTAAAGTGGCCATAAACATCTTCATGAGATAATCCTCAGGGAACTGAACCTTAAGTTTGCATAGATGCATATGGAATCTAACCGAATGAAGAGAAGAATTTTCTTTCTTTTCATCTTTAAATATTGGAAGATCAGTTAACCATTCAACTTTTGGCATAGGATTTGGAAAACTAGTGATGTGAGACTGATTCATAGGTGCATACCTAGCATTTATTATTGAAATGGAACTCATCTTGGAACTTCATCAAGCTACTGATCTTCAAGCAGTGGAGTCACCTTCTAATTGATTATTTGATGTGTAGAGTCGCCAGAGCATAAATACAACCAATATGTGCCTAAGTGTTTGCTTCTCTCAGACCTTAGAATTGAAACTTTGTCATTCTTCCCAGGGAAAATTTAATCCTTCCGTCCCCAGCAATGATGCCAAAATGTTATCACCAAAATCGTACCTGATTGGCTGCTGATTAGACAACTTCAGTGTAACTATTTCAAACCATTCTTGTGACTGAGGTTTAGCCTCCTCAATCTGGGAGGGATCTATCAAGGGTTGATGATATTGAATAAAGATGTAGATATATGGCTAACTCTATGATTTATGTATTGGTTTTATATGTTTTTAGTTTGAAAAGATCAAAGCTTACAACCATAGCTCAATGGTAGTAATATTTGATCTTTTCAACCTACAAACATATAAAACCAATACATAAATCATAGAGTTAGCCATCTATATACATCTTTATTCAATATAATTAACCCTTGAGAGAGCCCTCTTAGATTTAGGAATCTAAGCCTCAGTCACAAGATTGGTTTGAAATAGTTAAATTGAAGTTGTCTGATTAGTAGCCAATCAGGTATGATTTTTGTGATAATAGAAAGAAAGAAATTGGTCTAATGAGTATTAGGCAGAAGCAGTTTCATGTGTTGTTTATGTGATAAATAGATCTCCTACAAAGAGTGTGATGAACAAAGTTCCAGAATAAGAATGGTCAGGTATTTCATGCAACATATCACATTTAAGATTTTTTAGATGTGTAGCCTATGGACATGTGCCTAAGCAGATAAGAGGAAAATTGGATGATCAAAGTGAAAAATGCATATTTATTGGTTATACTGAGTAGTAAAAATATTACAAATTGTATAACCCTGTCTTCAAGAAGACCATAATTAGCAGAGATGTTGTGTTCAAAGAACAAGAGTAATGGAATGGAACTATAGACAAAAAAGTTTATGCACAAGAACCATTGATGGAATAGGAAGATATACAAGAAAATGATCAATAATAATCAAAAGAGCAGACACCAAACATATTCAATACTAGCCAGGATTCCAATATTTTCATAGCAGCATAGATCTTGAAGTAGATAAATAGACCATAATTCTCCAAGTAGCCAATCAGGTGATGAATCAAGCAATTTTAAGAGAAAGATGAGAAGTTTGAAAGATATTTATGATGGTTTGGATGTTAGTTCAAATTTTTCATTGTTGTCATTCCAACCTTCTTCGTTTGAAGAATAAATCAGAGATGAAAATTGGGTGCAAGCCATGGATGAAGAGATTGATTCTATTTAAAATAATGATACATGGGATTTGGTTAATTTTCCAAAGGTCAAAAACCTCATTGTTGTGAAGTGGGTGTACAAGAGAAAGTTGAATGAGAAAGGTGAAATTAATAGATTTAAAGCAAGACTTGTAGCAAAAGGATTCTCACATCAGCTGGGAATAGACTTTGGAGAAATTTTTACTCCAGTAGCCAGATTGGATACTGTAAGAGAAGTTCTAGCCACAACAGCTCAAAAAAAGTGGAAAGTATATCAAATGGATGTGAAATCTTCCTTATTGAATTGTATCTAGAAGAAGAAATGTATGTCATCAACCTCTAGGTTATGAAGTTGAAGGTAAAGAAGATAAAGTTTACAGGTTGGGGAAATCACTCTATGGACTGAAGCAAGCACCTAGAGCATGGTATAGAAATATCGATAGCTACATGATTAATAATGGACTTTTCAAAAGCAACATTGAGCCTACCTTGTACACAAAGGTAAATGGGCATGGACATATTTTGATTGTTTTCTTATATGTTGATGACATGATTTTTACAGGTGATCTTGAGTTAGATGAATTTAAATAAACCACGATGAAAGAATTTGAGATGAAAGATCTTGGTCTCATGAAATTATTTCTTAGCATAGAAGTTGAGCAATATAAAAAGGGAATTTTTATTTGTCAAAATAAATATGCTAGAGATTTGCTGACAAAATTCAGCATGGAAAATTGCAAACATGCCCCTACACTAGTTGCAAATGGTAAAAATTTAAGAAATGATGATGAAGGATCGGATGTCAATCCAACTTTATTCAAAATATTGGTTGTAAGCCTCATGTATCTCATTTCTACAAGAGCAGATATTATGCAAGGAGTGAGTTTGATTTCAATATTTATGGAGACTCTAAAAAGTACACATTGGAGTGCAGGAAAAATAATTCTGAGATATATAGTAGAAACCAGAGATTGTGGCATAATGTGTGCAAGTACAGAAAACAAATATTTTATTGGATTTACAGATATTGATTTTGCAGGAATTTTGGATGATAGGAAGAGCACTTTCAGTTATGTGTTCCATATTAGTTCAGGTATGATATCATGGGCATATAAGAAGCATCCTATTATGGCACTATCATCATCAAAAGCATAATATGTAGCAGCAACATTAGTAGCATGTAAAGCACTATGGTTAAGAAGAGTATTGGATGGAATCAAGTAGAAAAAACAAGGATCAACAACAATATATTGTGACAACACCTCAGTTATTGCATTATCCAAGAATAGTGTGTTTCATCAAAAGAGCAAGCATATTGATACTAGATATAACTTTATTAGAGAACTTGTGATTAATGGATAAGTTCACTTGAAGCCTTGTAAATCTAGTGATCAACTAGCTAATATATTTAAAAAGCAATTAGCAAAAGATGTGTTTGAGTTTCAAAAAAGAAACTTGGGTGTTGTAAGCATAGTTGAGACAAAGACCAACAAGTATGTTTGAGTTGTCATGAGTCATGTTTTAGATTAGCGATTGTAATTAAGGGGGAGTGTTAAAATAAGATAACTAACTCTGTTAGTGTGAATTCTAATTGCAAGTGTACGAAAAAATATCACTTTAGCTATGCATAACAAACAACCCTAACATCAAAGATGACTGCCAATTTCCTTAGATATGCATTTATTTGACCAAGATAAATGCTACAAAATCCAGATCTATACAATTAAAGACGTTAAACAACAAATAAAAGCAAGAATTTCTCCATGCATCCAATAGAAAAGACAAGAATATTTTTAAATAATTTGTATTTATGACACCTAGGAAGGGAACATAGAAAGATGTTACCAGTCCCCCTCAATAGGATGGGTTCTTGTATGTCCTCAGCACTTCAGATCTAAGATCTCTCTCTCCTGATGGTGTAGAAAACCTAGACAAAAATGGAACACAAAGGGAGCTCACAAGCAAAAAGGTGGAAAAATATGACAATGATGGAGGATCAAAGTCAGACCAAAGGTATAGATCCAAAGTGATATTTAGGCAACAAAAGGTAGTGAATGAATGGAAAAACCCTTCTATTTATAGCAAAATATTGAGTTAGTCTAGATATTATTGCATAATTAAAATGTTATTAACCAAATCTAGATCCAACTTTTATGAAATATTTTATTATTTTTGTTGGAGGGAAAAAGAATTTGAATTTTCTCAAATCCCTTTATTTGTAAATAATAAATAAATAAATGATTTATTTATTATTTTAAGAATGTGTTTGGGTAATAATTAAATAAATAATTATTTATTCAATTATTTATAAATGATTTAGTCAAATTTAACAAGGAATATTATTTAAATAATGTTTAAATAATTATTCCTAGAAAATAATAAGATAGATAATGATTTATCTAATTAATTTTTCTGTTTTGGGTTAAATATGACCAAGAATATTAATTAAACTATTGTTTAATTAATTATACCTTGAGGAAAATTAAAAAAAAAAAAAGGGATTTATTCAATATTTCCTCATGGGGTTTTCTATTTAGACCATAAACAACATAATAATTTATGGATTACTAAGTTATTTTTCATAGTGAGAGAAATTTTACTTAGGCTAAAATTGGTCTTACATGGTGTACTTTGGTCCATCTAATAATAATAGGTTAGATGACCAAAATTTGGTGTAACAGATTGACCCTCAGTGTACAAGCGTTAAGAGCTAATCGTATGACCGAAGTATGTTGTAAGAACTCAATCAGTAGACACCGAATGGGGAGTCAGAGATAGAGAAATATAAGGTAGACTAAAGTGCTAGAGGACAAGACCCTGAGGAGGCAAGACTTATAGTTGCGACAAGTCTCTTTTATGAGTGAGTGCCTATTCTACATGAGGTGGGGGAGGTATACCTATGCCCATCGAGACAAAAAATTACAAAGAATAATGTGCCCAGTAAACAAGGGACCGAACTATATAGTACATGATGGCATAAACATGGGCCAGATAAAGACATGATAATCGATCCCACATACATACTGTGCCTGGGAAAACAACCAATATTTACACAATAATATCTGAGTACATCATATATAAGTACAACCAAAGAGGCCCTGTAAAATAGGAAAGGGCTCTAAAAATATGAATGATACATGAAAACTAAAGAGGCGTTGCAAGCGACTGAGGCCGGAACCATTAAATCTATGGAGTTGCATCCAAGGCTATAGTAGAGAGGTCATCTGGTCATGTGGGGGGTTACTTGAAGGGCCACCACCTCAAGAGGTCTGAAACATCTCACACACACCAGGGAATCATCAGTACAATCTTCTACATCACTGAACCACGATTGGAACGGGGTTCCCTAAGCTTCATTTTTTATATAATTTTGTAAAATTTGGTCTTGCGTAGGGGGTTTGGGGTGGTTCAAAGCCCCTAATTTTTTGTAATGGGTTAAAGGGTAAACCTAGGGTCCGAAAACCATGATTTTTGGACCATAGGATAGCAAAGGATATGATGATATAAATAGATAGATTGTTTGGTCTAGTAAAAAGGAAAAAAAAGAGATTGATGCTACGTGGGAATGTTGAGATATATCTTGGGTTGTTTGGGTGTTAGACAGTAATTTTTCACCGTCCCTGCAATCCCCTGTCTCGCACACTAGAGGGCCTATTCTGTGACCTATGAGCAGTGACATGACCTGAAACAACTTTCATGGCATCCCCCTTTACAAGGACAATCATTCCCCTGAAGACAATTTCCTGTGAAAATCCCTAAAAATAGACCTTTTTGCCTTGGTGCAACTAGCCAGTTCAACACTCGTGCCAATGGGGGAAATCCACCAAAGATGGCACACCAACTGGCACTCTATCCCGGTGTATTACTCATGCCAGGATTAATAAGGATTGTTTTTTAAAAGTAAATGGCGGAAGTTTGATTCCAACCAACTTCTGAACGAGTCTCTAAAATGAGTTGGGACGTTTGGCTCCGGATCTCCATGTAGGGGAAGTAGTTTTCCACCTATCATGGAAGCTTCCTTGAGGATAGGACTATTGGAGAGGTAAATCCCCTCTACGGATAGAGGCGATCCCTACTAGCCCAAATCGGGTCTAGCAACAACCAAGTCACGCTAAGACGCAAGTTCCTAATTGCAAAAGACCAAAATTCAACAAGAGGCCTACCTTAAGTCCTACGCTTCTGTCATTTTTGGAGGAGATGGCGCTTCCATCCCTTGCCTTGGCAAATCAAAATTCTCTCACTCAATGCGATCTAACACCTGCACGTATAAGAAGAAACAACAAACAAACAAGCATAAAACCTAATACATGCAATTATGTATCAGTGAGAGAAGATACAAATCATAACATGAAACATGAACATCTGAGTGGAACCGTAATCGAAGTCATTTATTATTAATCAGAAAAAAGAAAGATACAACCTGAGCTCTGATGTTGGATCTTCCTTCGACAGGTCGACAGAGTAGTACGTCTCGGTAAAGCTCATCAGGAAAAAGACAAGTCTCTCTCTCTTCGGCTTTCTGATGATAATATCCTTACAATTGATTCAGCTCCATTCAGGCTACCTTGCAAAGGGAAAATGACAAGCTTATATATATGGTGGAAGGGGATTTGGGATCCCTAGAATGGTGGGATTGGCCCTATCCTCAAGGAAGCTTCCATGATAGGTGGAAAACCACTTCTCCTACATGGAGATCCGGAGCCAAACCTCCCAACTCAATTTAGAGACTAGTTCAGGAGTTGGTTGGAATCAAACTTCTGCCATTTGTTTTTAAAAAACTCTCCTTATTAAGCCTGGTGCGGGTGATACACTGGGACAGAGCACCAGTTGGTGCGCCCTCTTTGGTGGATTTCACCCATTGGCGCGAGGGCTAAACTGGCTATTCGCGCCAATGCTAAAAAGGCTATTTTTAGGGCTTTTCACAGGAAATTGTCTTCAGGGGAATGATTTTCCTTGTCAAGGGAGATGCCATGAAAGTGGTTTCAAGTCTTGTCACTGATCATGAGTCACGGAATAAGCCCTCTAATGTGCAAGACGTGGGATTTCAGGGATGGTGACAAATTACTGTGTAACAGATGCCCCCTAAAGCATGAGGCCCGAGAGAGAGAGAGAGGGGTGAAATGCTTTACGAGAACGCGCCCAACTGAAAACACTGCCATCAAAAAACCTATGTAGACAAGTACAATTGATATCTCAAATACATGATATATGTGGTATGGGTGCAGCCATCCATAACAGAGTATACAATAATCAAGACCCAAGGCATGGACGCAGCCATCTAGTGAGGATCGATAAATGGACTCAGGTATGGTCACAGCCATCCAGTGAATGAGTCATGTAACCAATCATAATAATCCACAAAACAGTAGCCTGGATTCTAACAGACAAAATCCAGGGTCTTGCGCTCCATCTCGACCTGAACAAAGTACAAGTTATAGCATGTGAATAAGTGAGCTGAAGTCGAACATGCAAGAACATCGTCTGATTACCAGCCAGTGATGAAAGCTGTTAACAGATGTGAGAGGAACCACCAATAATGAAAATGGCCCTCAAGGTAACATAGGTACAATCTACGGAATGTGAATAGTGAGCTAGTGTCAAACACCCGCAAAATCATCTGATCAAAATTCAATGATGAAAACCTTGCATCGAATGCAAAGAACCTGTCATTGAGGCATGTAGGCTCCAAGGTACCGAAAGGGAGTCTCTAGATTAGCTTCTTGGATAATGAGCTAAATTTGACAGGAAGTAACCTTGATCGAGGGTGGGCCATATTACTTCCCACATCATCGACGTGAGACATAGGAACATAATGTTGTGAATCAGGATTAGATGAGAATCAAAGGAAGGTTTAAACTTGCAGAGGTCAACTTCTCTTGAACATATCGGCAGCACGATAGTGGATTTGGAAGTATTTGACATCAAAAGATCAGAGGTCATGATGATAAGGCAAAGAGAAGATGAGAGGTCAAAAGGGATTACCCAAACCCACGGAGGCAAACAGATAATGAGATGAGATGTCCCTAACCCGACACGAACGCAGGCAAGTTCCATGTTCAAGAGCAACATACTGTCGACATGAAGACGATACTAGTTCCATTTTTCCCCACCATTTCTAGCGAGTACCCCAATTATTTTTGAAGAAAATATTGAAGGGGATAGCATATGCTTGTAATATAAATTCATCCTTCGGACGAATCCATCCTAGTACATTTAATGAACCCTAGGAAGGAGAAACTCGAATATCATCATTACGATTGAATCCGATGTCATCAAGGTTTAACAAGTATGACAAAGGAAGAACTCGGCGTCTTTTCATATTTAGAGAGTTTGAGAAGACAACAAAAAATTAAACTCCAGTAGTCCCTTTTTGTAAATATTTCCTCAGATCCGAAAAGGTAGAAAACTATGTCTGAGAAAACCTCCTAGTCGTAATAGGCTAGGGTATTCCTTTTTCATAAATAATCTATCCCAGCCCGAAAAATGGGTAAACGTATACTGGGTAGATTTAAATTCACATACACTTTAACGAGATCAAAACGACAAGGGGCTCGTCAATATTTTCATGTTTAGAGAGTCAGAAAAGAGCTGAAAGATGACTCCAAAGTGACTTTTTCATGTTTTTACCGAGTCCAAAAAAGTATAAAATACAACTCATATCGTTGTCCAAGTCACATAAAAATCTGTTGCTGCACATAAAAGCGAGTGTAAAATCCATTTTTCGACAAAATACATTAAAATATTGAGACAAATGACTTTCAAAACCTAATTTTGACTTCAAAAGTTATAAATATGCCACAAATGGTAAAAAAATATTTAATTTTACTTTTTACCTCATTTGGAGAGCAACAGTGAGCTTTTGGTGTGTGAACTTGCGGCGGTGATAGCGACCAATCCAGTACATCATCCTGGTTCTCGTCCATTCCAGGTAAGAGACGCTCCCTTAAGCTCTGTTTTGATCCATTTTTTGTAGATTTCCATTGTGTATTTGATCTCTGGGGGAACCCTTTGAAAATTTAGGGCTTGGCCAATTGGCGTGGGTATCGGGCACGGACCCGCGCCAATCGGCTCTTGCTTAGAAAGGGGTCACACCAATTGGAACGACTGTTAGAAAAACAGTCGCGCCAATGGTGCAACACAATTTTTTGCCTTAATTTTCCAAAATGTGAGCCACTCAATTGATTTTTTAAGTGTAACAAAGATCTAATAAGGCATTTTTGACCATGTTGGTGCAGATATCCAAGCACAATGGTGATTGAATGGAAGGAGAGGGAACATGGAGAAAAAGACAAAATGGCCATGCAAAATGAAGCTTGCATGAACGCACTCCGGGACTGTGGTATCAATAAAATTTTCTTCACGCCATACTTACGAGCTCAACCTGAGCTATTACAGTACTTGATTAGCATATGGGACGAGAATGAAGAAGTGTTCAAACTCCGAGACCAAGTATTAGCACTCGAAGTCTCTGATGTTTATTTCATAACCGGATTGTCGCGCAGAGGCCCAATGCCAATCATGACAGGAAATAGACCTTCTGGGGAGAAAATGGATATGGTAATGGCGAGAGTGTGCCTAGGGGCACAAACACGATCAGGCAGTGGGAAAGTAGACATCCACACTGTCCACAATCTAGCACTCCAGGTGGTGCTTCACACCATTACGCGAGCTGCAGGATCGCAGGCCCCGCATGAGGCAACCAAGGCGCAGCTCCTACTAGCTTCCGAACGCATGAATCCTACACTTTTTGATTGGGCCACTACTGTGAAAAAAAACATAAAATGGCAGCTAAAAAAGTGCAAGAAGGCCAAACTGAAACAGTTTGGGTATGGTTCCATTCTGGTGTCGTTCATTCTGGAATGATTACCAATTTTCCAGGGCAAAGGGGCGATAGTTGCCGAGTCGACATTGAGGGAGCTGAGAATGGCTCGATGGGAAGCACTTATGCCCAGGTCAGGAGGGGGCCAGCAGATGTCCTGGAGGCCTGAGTTTTTTGTATGGTTATGGCGTCATCTCATTGTGGTTGAGGATTGGCCCTACGTAGGAACCGACTTCACGGGAGACCCCGATCTCCCACTTCCAGAGGGGGAGGACTGGGACAAGGAGCTGGGTATGACTCTTTTTGATTTTTATGTATTTAAGATTTTTTTTTGTGATACATGCCTATTCTAACAACAGTTCTATGTGTATGCAGATGTTGGCCCAGAGAGGCCCGCGGGCATGTCGCCCATTGCACGAAGGAACCCTCTCGCATATGACCCTCAGGCTAAGGGCGGCGAAGGGAGTGAGCTGATCTAGAACTTAGAGGGCATCGCCCAAGGAATCCCAGACTATGCATAGCTAGCATATGTCCTGTTGGCTTACCAGCAACACACTGTGGGGGTGCCTAGTCGCCTCCATCGACTGCTAAGGCGATTGGTGCACGCAGTGACATGTTACCACGAGCACCACACTGATTAGCTATCTAGGGCTTTTTATATGCATTTTTTAAGAGACATGTTGTCTCTAGATATTATTAGACAGACATGTATATTTTTTGACTTTATGTGATGTACACAAACGGAAAACTATTCGACATATATATCTATATATCTATTTCTAGATGGATATTTTTACATGTGATGATGTTTTTTATATGCCATGAAAATTCCTAATACAATGTTATCTAACGTATCAGTTGCATAACAAACGACCCAATGAAAAAGTTCACAAAATGTATCTAATCAAACATTTTA
The DNA here is from genome assembly GCA_034641835.2 of Pinus albicaulis. Lineage (NCBI taxonomy): Eukaryota > Viridiplantae > Streptophyta > Pinopsida > Pinales > Pinaceae > Pinus > Pinus albicaulis. Next base: position 480,265,168 of record CM076572.1, read on the forward strand.
TTTTTATGCAAGCTTAAAAGCACACATGAAAGCACACATGCAAACTATGATTGGAAATGAGTTTTATTTTTATGCAAGCTTAAAACACAAACTATGCTTGAAATGAGGAAAACAAGCATGCCCCCAGCATGGTGTCTCAATTCAAGTTACATGCCCCCCAAGCTTCAGTCCATAGGAAATGGAGTGAAGGTTAAAAACACAAGATATTTGATCTAAATCTAACAAAACTTGAATTGAACAGGCTTGTGTTTCATTATTTTAACAAGGTTGACACACTTAAAATAAATGTCCTCGTAACATCTTGTTTCATTGTTTTAGGAGCTTGGCACAAGAAGAGGAACTATGCTCCAGCGAGCTCAATGGAGGAGGCTTAGGAGGGGGATAACCAGATACATTACGCTCCAGACAATCAGACATTGCCCCTAGGCCAGGCATAAAGGAGGAACAATGATGTCCATCACTCCAAGGAAGCTCCTCAAGAGACATTGTTTTTAAAATGGCTTCGTCAGAAGGGAAGATCTCTCTTAGAGGATCAGACGAGTTGGCCTCGCCAAGCTAGGGGGATTGAGAATATATATCTAGAGCCATGCTCGAAGGACAATGTTCAGGAGGAGGATCCGATGCAGTGAAATTTTCGCAATAATTAATATCAACTGGAGTTAACGGAATCTATTCTCTAAACGAGGTCACCTGTTTAGGTGAAGGGATGATCCAAGGGTCGTCGAACCTAGAGACCATATTAACTTGAACGGTGTGCGGTGGTGGCGTGGGAAAAATACCCATGAGAACGGGGTCCTTGAAGAGACCGGGTCCTACACTGTTAGGGGGATTGGGAATTTGATCCACGTAAGGAACATTGTTCTCAGAGGATGAGGTGAAGAGAGACAAATGATCCACAATAATGATTTTTCCCTCATGAGGGAACTTCATGAGCCAAAAGAGGGTGGACGGAACATATAGCATGGCGTGAGTCCAACTGCGGCCAAGAAGGAGATTGTATTTGAGCTTGGCGTCAACCACTTCTACTTCTACGTTGACTGTCTTCCCCTGTAACGTGATCGGAAAACTCTTGAGAACACCCAGGGGTTTATATTCCAAACCATCAAATGCCTCTAGGGCATTGGGAGACGATGAAAGAGTTGGAGAGCGAATGGCCTTCCAGCAGGTAGATGACATAACACAGGTGGAAGCACCTTCATCCACAACGGCTCTATGGATGTTGAGGCTGTTGATCCCGACTTGTATAACAAGAGAAATCTGATGTGGAAGCTGGGGGACAAAATTTTCTAGGTCAAAGGTGAGAAGATTATAATCGGTGGGATCGATTCCACCGATTGCAAATATCAGAGCTTTCCATTGCAATGGGCAACTTTGAAGCACTTCCAATGCAGACATGGCAGAACGCCTGTGCCAAATCCTCAACAATACTATAGTGTTGAGCGGCACGAGCATTTGGGTTGTAGGAATATCTTTGCAGAACACCTTTAGAAGGTGGCCTCACAACAGGTTCAACACTGGGCTTCTCAATTTCCAAAGGACCAGAGATAGGTGGGGGAGGTGGGCCATCCACGACTTCCTTCCCAGCTACTTGGCGTGATCCGGCATAATCCTTCGAACGCGTAGCAATTGAGATAGGTGTAGCACCATTCATCATAAAGATCTGGGACCCAAATGGTGCAGATGGTGAAGGATGCTCAACCATTTGGGTCTACTGAGATGGGAACAGTTCTTTGAGAACCGCTAGAGTCCCTTTGGAGCCTTTGAGAAGTTGACTAATTTCAGATTGTCGAGGACAATCTTTAGTATAATGGTCTCCTTCACAGATAAGGTAGGGGTACTTTGGTTTAAATTGGGAACCTTCATCAGTATGAGGTTTAGAAGACTCTAGTTTTGGGGTGTCGGGTTTGGATTTTCCTTTGCCCTTCTTCTTTCCTTTGGAGGGCTTTTCCATAGAATTAGCCTAAACGGCGTTGACCTCCACAATTTTACCAGAATCCGGAGGGGCGGGGAAGAGTGGAATTGTTGGAAGAATTGGGCTTCTGCTTCCCATTTGATGATTTTTGAGAATTTTGAGAAATAGAACCAATGACACCATCTTCCGCTGGGGTAGGTGGTGCCTTAGAGGTTCCTGGGCATGGAGCATCAGTAAAAATATCATAAATCATGTCGGACTGAGAGTACACTAGATCAAGGTACGGGCACACGCAATGGCTTTTTCTTCAGTCACACATGCCCCCATAGAAATATCTTGAGCGATTTTTTTAACGAAGGAGGTGGTGAAATAATGAATTAGTAGCTGATCAGGTATATCAAACTTGATCAATCTACGACGACATCACCACTCATGAATATGATTAGATATATGGGTGGCTTTATCCTTCTTCAAAGAAGTCAGGAGATGTGTCCCAGCTTCGTAACGAACCGGTAACTAGAAGTGCGTCAGAAAAGCCATGGATAACGTATTGAAATATTGAAAAATCTCGTGAGGTAATTAAATATACCACTTAGCAGCAGCACTGGTGAGACTGCACTGGACGAGGCATAGACGAATTGAATCATCCACCCAAGAGTTGGACGAACACCACAGATGATAGGTCATTACCTGAGCTTGGGGGACCTCTCCAACTTTACCCTCAAACTTAGGACAGTCGTCGGGTACCTTGGTTGGAATCGGAGGCCAATAAGGATTGTGAAGAATCGGATCATTGGTTAATTTAGAAACGTCTGGTAATTCCAAGGTAGCCAAAAACGGCAATTGTGGATTGAAAGGCATTCTAGGCCCTCGATAAGGACCTGTACCTGTACTCCATGCTGGTTGAGCATATCCTTGCCCCCATGAGTTATATCCCAAGGGATTCTGACTGTAGGGGGTATAGGGCGTATAATCAGTCTGATACAGTTGCTGGTAACCAGTGTACATGGGTTGATAACCAGAGTATGGACCCTGATTATATATCGGCCCCATTTGAGCAGTATGTGGATTCAGATGCTGAGTATAGGTATAGGTAGGTTGTTGAGGGTAATAATTAGAACCTTGGGGCGGATTATAAGTTGGTCAAGATTGACCTTGAGGATAGTAACCACCTTGGGGTTGAGTGGGCTGTTGATAGGTGGGACCCTGCTGAGCCTGATAATTAGGGCACACCGGTTGATTCAGTTGTGGCATCGAATAAATCAGTTGTTGAGCAGGGTTGACAGGATGTGTAGGCTGGCCTAGTTGGAAAGTTTGACCTGGCTGAACGGGCTGCCCTGTTTGAATAGGTTGACCCGGGTAAATAGGCTGCACAAGTTGTATAGGTTGACCTGGCTGATGTGGGACACCAAGCTGTATTGGATGGGCCAGTTGGCCTGGTGGTGGGATGGGGCCAAGTTGTGCCTGATAATCGGTTTGACCTACAACAAGACCATAAGATTATCCTGGTTGTGCAACATTCATACCAATAGGATACCGGGGTTGCATAGGTTGAGAAGGTTGGACTTGCCCCCTAGGACCATACAACGGCCTAGGTTGGTACCCCGGTTGACCTGTGGGTCCTTGAGGTTGCCTCGGTTGGACCACAGGGTGAGGCTACATAGGTTGACTTGAAGGGTTGTAGGACTGTCCTTGTGGACTATATAACAACCCCTATTGGCCTGAAGGTTGGCCTTGTAAGGGATGTCCTTGCGGGTCATAAAGATAACCAGACTGGCTCGAAGGTTGGCCCTGAAAGGGTTGTCCTTGCAGGTTATAAGGTTTCCTAGCCTGGTTAGATGGAAAACCTTGACCATGAAGATAAGCCTCTGGAGCGGTTAAACGTAAAGGGTTTCCCTGCTCATCGTATTGATATGGAAAAATGTAAATAGGTGTACCATCCTGTGCATAATGCGAAAAATGCGGATGGTTGGGATCTTGGGAGGATGGACCAACCTCGGGGTTCAATTGCTGTAGAGACAATCGATACTCCTCAGGAGAGATGTTCTCCGGCATAGCAGATGCCATATAGATGTCTTCGGGAAGTGATGTAGTCCTTATGGACTGAGTGGTAACAACGGGTGTAGATGCAGCTACATAGACAGTGGGCCTGATAGGTACTGAAGTGACCTGAGGGGATGACGTGATGGGTGTCCTCAGAGACATCCCCAATGAAGGAATAACGGGCCTCATAGAAGGAGTTGATATCCCCATAGAGGCAACAACGGTCATAATCTAACTGAAAGATCTATACCCTGCTGGAAGTGAAGGACCCGGCGAAGACATGATAGACAACTCGGGGTTGTCTTCTAGAAACAACTGGTAATCTTCACCAGATGTGGGGATTTCCTCACTAGGAGAGTGGCTGGATGAGCCCATATCTGAACCTGCGGCTAGATCTACTAGAAGACGATGAGGACTAGGAGGAATAACAACAGCTATAAAGGGAAAACCCGATGTAAGAGGAGGGAAATATTCCCATACTCCAAATCCAAACCAGGCGTTGGATAAGGGCCAATTGAACTGAACTGGTCCTCCAAATGGAAGCTTAGATAGAACTGGTCCCCCGTCGGGAAACTCAAAGACGATGGGCTGCCAAGGCTCAGCAGAGGATTGAGAGACCTCTGATGAATCATCTGTATATGGACTACCAGTAGATGAAACTGAGGGTTCCACCACTGTGACAGTAACGAAAAAAGGAAGAGATCAAACACAAAAAATGGGCCAAAAAATCAAGGCACATAATCAAATGGCCAACAAGAAAATTCTAACAGGGCGTGTGATCACAGGTGATTTATTTTACCACATTGAAACTTAGAAACTTCACCATTTCATGTTTTAAGAGTCGAGAAATGGATGAAAGATGACTCTATCTCTTTCAGTTTTGAAACAAGCATGAAAGGACAAGCACTTGATGATCCTTTCAAATTTAAAGAGTAAGAAAAGATCAAAATGACTACTCTGGTAATCTAGGCAAAGGGTGTGCCAAATATCTGTGAACTGCAATATACACCTTGGTTTCAAAATGAAAGAGAAATCAACCAAGGACTTAACGTACATGCAGGAAATCTCCCCGAAATGTTGTTTTCGGTGTATCACAAGCATAAGGTGGCAGACTCGGCTTCCTACAGATAAAGGATAGAAACCTAGTGGGGTCTCCCTTTATATACACGACGGTACGAGGAGCACAAGTTCGTACTAGTGCTATCTAAAGCCAAGAGGCGAACGACAGCTACTAGGTTTAACGACGCCGGAACACGTCACTAGCCTAGACCTCTAAATATTTCATTAATGTTTCAATGCTGCCTTAAGGTAAATTGAATAAATTTTAATGTTGATCTTCAATTATGTTTCAATTTCCAGGCCCTAGTGAATGTTATGTCTCAAAATCTCCTAGATGCACACTACCTGCCACAATGTATCATTCCATTCGATGAAAGCTAATTACGAGAGAGTTAAGAGCTTTTCACACAATAAAAAAATGATCACAAAACAACCACAAGTGTCTCTAATTCACGCTAATGGAAACTAAAAGATTTTCTTTCAGAGTTATAAATCACTAATAACATAGAAAATATTTAATTCACATTAACTAATCAAAAGCAAAAGATATTTTTTGTATTTTCAATGTTTAAGAGAAAAGTGCACTAAACAAAATGAAAACTAATGAAACAAGAAATTTGAGAAGCGATAGCAAAGGAGTAAAAACAAGCAAGTTTCACTCAATGCAAACACACAGTCAGACCTCAAATTGACAAAACAATCCCTCAAATCCAAGAGAATCCCAAAGACTCAAATGAACCATGTAATCTAGGCCCAAAATGAGACAAGGTAGAATTCGAATGAGGAAGAAACCAATCACTCAAACAATGCAACAAAACAATAGAAAACCACCAAACAAATGCAGAGAAGCAATCACAAGGTTGACTGAACAGATAGAAACCAAAAACTACCACGGGAGGCTCGACACACTATAGCACACAGATGCCCTAGGGCTAGAATGTAAAATCGATGGTAGAAGGAAAATAATCGGAGGATGAAGGTCACACAGTTAAAAAAGGCTCTAGAACACTTAAGCAGTCATAAAAATGAAACCAAAATCACAGATCAAGATCAGAAAGCTTAAGACAGAGAAAACCCTAGCACCTTACAAGGTTGGCGCGACTGTTAGGCTACAACTAGTGCCATATCAGCATTGGCGCAAGTAATAAACTGGCAACGTGCACCAATTGGCGCGACTGTCAGGCTAATAAGCACGCCAGTCGAGTTTACTATGTAAAAATAAAAAAGAGCAATCGAAGAAATAGGCTAGTGATGGTGAAGCTAAACAATAGTTTAACACTGAAAAAAGGCGAACCACAATAGCTGATCAAGCAGGAAAAGACCAAAATCAACCAAAAAGACAAGACAAACTCCAATCAATGTGACCCCAGTGGAGTCACCAGTTTTTTGGAGAGGTAAATCTTCTTTGCGGATAGAGGCGAACCCTACTAGCCCAGATTGGGTCTAGCAACAATCGAGTCACGCTAAGACGCAAGTTCCTAATTGCAAAAGACCAAAATGCGACAAGAGGCCTACCTTAAGTCCTACGCTGCTATCGTTTCTGGAGGATATGGTGCTTCTGTCCCTTGCCTTGGCATATCACAATTCTCTCGTTCAATGCGATCGAACACCTGCACGTACAAGAAGAAACAACAAACAAACAAGCGTAAAACCTAATACATGCAATTATGTATCAGTCAGAGAAGATACAAATCATAACATAAAACATGAACATCTGAGTGGAACCATAATCGAAGTTGTTTATTATTAATCAGAACAATGAAAGATACAACCTGAGCTCTGACGCTGGATCTTCCTTCGGTGGGTCGATAGAGGAGTACGTTTTGGTAAAGCTCGTCAGGAAAAGGACAAGTCTCTCTCTCTTCGGCTGTTTGACGATAATCTCCTTATAATTGATTCAGCTCCATTCAGGCTACCTTGCAAAGGTAAAATGAAAAGCTTATATCGATTGGCCCTATCCTCAAGGAAGCTTCCATGATAGGTGGAAAACCACTTCCCCTACATGGAGATCCGAAGCCAAACCTCCCAACTCAATTTAGAGACCAGTTCAGGAGTTGGTTGGAATCAAAATTCCGCCATTTATTTTTAAAAAACACTCCTTATTAAGCTTGGGGCGAGTGATACACTAGGATAGAGCGCCACTTGGAATGCCCTCTTTGGTGGATTTCCCCCATTGGCGCGAGGGCTGAACTGGGTAGTCGTGCCAATGCTGAAAAGGCTATTTTTAGGGCTTTTCATAGGAAATTATCTTCAGGGGAATGCTTGTCCTTGTCAAGGGGGATGCCATGAAAGTCATTTCAGGTCCTGTCACTACTCACAGGTCACAGAATAAGCCCTCCAATGTGCGGGACGGGGGATTGTAGGGACAGTGACAAATTACTGTGTAACAAGGGCCAATCCCACAATTGTAGGGATCCCAACTCCCCTTCCACCATCTATATAAGCTTTTCATTTTCCCTTTGCAAGCTAGCCTGAATAGAACTGAATTAGTAGTAAGGAGATTATGATCAGATAGCCAAAGAGAGAGAGACTTGTCCCATTTCTGATGAGCTTTATGAAGACGTACTTTGTTGTCGACCCGCCAAAGGAAGATCGAGCGTTAGAGCTTAGGTTGTAAATTTATTTGTTCTAATTAATAATAAACAACTTCGATTATGGTTCCACTCGTATGTTAATGTCTTTTGTTATGAGTTGTATCTTATCTGACTGATACATAGTTGCATGTATTAGGTTTTACGCTTGTGTGTTTGTTGTTTCTTCGTGTACGTGCAGGTGTTCGAACATGCTAGGCAGGAGAATTGTGATCTGCCAAGGCGAAGGACAGAAGCGCCATATTCTCTGCAAGCAATAGTAGCATAGGACTTAAGGTAGGCCTCTTGTTGCAACTTGGTCTTTGGTAATTAGGAACCTGCGTCTTAGCGTGACTTGGTTGTTGCTAGACCCGATCTGGGTTAGTAGGGATTGCCTCTATCCGTAGAGGGGATTTACCTCTCCAACAAACTGGAAACTCCACTTGGGATACATTGATTGGAGTTTTTCTTGTCTTTTCGGTTGATTTTTGTCTCTGTCTGCTTGATTCGCTCTTTTGGTTCGCTCTTTTATAGTGTTAAACCTTTGTTTAGCCTCACCATCCCTGATCTGCTCTCTGTTTTCTCTTTTCATTTTTTGCATTAGTAAAATCGGTTGGCGCAGTTTTTTCCTTGACATTCGCGCCAACTAGCACTTGTTGCCAGTTTAGCCCCCGCACCAATCATATTCTGGCACTAGTTGCAGCCTGACAGACGTACCAATCCTGTGTGGTGCTAGGGTTTGCTCCTTTTTGAGCTTTCTGAGCTTAATTTGTGGTTTTGGTGTCATTTTTTCGACTGCCTGAGTGTTCTAGAGCATTGGTTGACTGTGTGTGACCTTCATCCTCCAGTTGTTTTCCCTCTACTATCGATTTTACATTCTAGCCCTAGGGCATCTAGGTGCTATAGTGTGTTGAACCTCCCGTCGGATTTTTTGGTCCTCGTTTGATCAGTCAATTTCATTATAGCTTCTTTGAATTCGTTTGGTGGTTTTTCATTATTTTATTGCATTATTTGAGTGATTGGTCTCTTTCTCATTCGAATTTCACTTTGTCTCATTTTGGGCCTAGATTACACGGTTCATATGAGTCTTTGGGATTCCTCTTTGATTGAGGGATTTCTTCATCAATTTGAGGTTTTATTGTGTGTTTAGCATTGAATGAGCTTGCTTGTCTTTGCTCTTTTGCTACCACTTCTCAAATTGTTCTTTTGATTAGTTTTCACTATGTTTAGTGCACTTTTCTTTTAAAACATTGAAAATACAAAAAATCAAATCTCTTTTGCTTTTTGATTAGTTAATGTAAATTGAGAACCTTTCTGTGTTATTAGTGATTTATAACTCTAAAAGAAAAGCTTTTAGTTTCTGTTAGCCTGCATTAGAGACACTAGTGGTTGTTTTGTGATCATTTTGTTATTGTGTGAAAGCTTTCAATCTTCACGTAGTTAGCTATTCATAGAACAAAGTGATACATTGTGGCATGTAGTGTGCATTTAGAGGATTTTGAGACATAACATTCGGTAGGGCTTGGAAATTGAAACATAATTGAAGATCAACACTAAAATTTATTCAATTTACCTTAAGGCAGCATTGAAACATTAACGAAATTTTTAGAGGTCTAGGCTAGTGACGTGTTTCAGCATCGTTAAACCTAGTAGCTGTCATTCGCCTCTTGGCTTTAGACAACACTAATATGGAATTTTTCTCCCTGTACCATCACGTATATAAAGGGAGACCCCACTAGGTTGCTATAATTTATCCGTAGGAAGCCGATTGTACCACCTTATACCCGTGATACACTAGACATAAAATTCAGGGAGATTTCCTACACGTATGTCAAGTCCTTGGTTGATTTCTCTGTCATTTTGAAACCAAGGTGTATATTGCAGTTCACGGATATCTAGCACACCCTTTGCCTAGAATTCCAGAGTAGTCATTTTAATATTTTCTGACTCATTAAATTTGAAAGGATCTTCAAGCACTTGTCCTTTCATTCTTGTTTCAAAATTTAAAGAGATAGAGTCATCCTTCATCCGTTTCTCGAATCTTAAAATATGAAACGATGAAGTTTCTAAGTTTCAATGTGGTAAAATAAATCACTTGCGATCACACACCCTTTTTAGAATTTGATTGTCGGCTGTTTGATTATGCGCATTGGTTTTTAGCCTATGTGATCTTGTTTGATCTCTTCCTCTTGTCATTACTGTCACAGTGGCAGAACCCTCAGTTTCGTCTACTGGTAGTCCTTACACAGGCGATTCATTAGAGGTCTCTCAATCCTCTACTGAACCTCAGTAGCCCATTGTCTCTGAGTTTCCGGACGGGGGACCGGTTCTATCTGAGCTTCCCTTTGGAGGACCAGTTGATTTCAATTGGCCCTTATCCAATGCTTGGTTTGGATTTGGAGTAGGGGAATATTTCCCTCCTCTTACATCAAGTTCACCTTTTCTAGCTGTTGTTATTCCTCCTAGTCCTCGCCGTCTTCTAGAAGATCTAGCGGCAGGGTCAGATATGGGCTCATCTAGTCCTTCTCCTAATGAGAAAATCCCCACATCTGGTGAAGATTACCAGTTGTTGCCATAAGACAACCCCAAGTTATCTGTCATGTCTTCACCTAGTCCTTCATTTCCAGCGGGGTATAGATCTTTAAGTCAGATTATGACTACCGTCGCCTCTATGGGAGTATCAACTCCCTCTACAAGGCCTGTTATTCCTTCATTAGGGATGTCCCCAAGGACACCTCTCACATCATCTCCTTAGGTCACATCAGTACCTATTAGGCCTAATGTCTATGTGGCCGCATCTACACCCGTTGTTAATACTCAGTTTTTCAGGACCGTTTCACTTCCCGAAGATGTCTACATAGCATCTGTTATTTCAAAGAACGTCTCTCCTGAGGAGTATCGGTTGTCGCTACAGCAATCGAACTCTGAGGTTGGTCAATCCTCCCAAGATCCCAACCATCCTTATTTTTTGCATTATGCATAGGATGGTACACCCATCTACATTTTTCCATATCAGTATAATGAGCAGGGAAACCCCCTACGTTTTCCTGCTCCAGAGGCTTATCAGTATGTTCAAGGTTTTGTGTCTGCCCAGGCTAGGCAACCTTCCAACCCGCAAGGACAACCCTTCCAGGGCCAACCTTTGGGCCAGCCTGGTTATCTTTATAACCCACAGGGACAACCCTTACAGGGCCAACCTTCGGGCCAACAGGGGTTATACGGTCCACAAGGACAACCCTACAACCCTCAAGGTTAACCTATATAGCCTCACCCTGTGGTCCAACCAGGGTAACCTCAAGGACCCACAGGTCAACCGGGGTACCAAATGGGGCCATTGTACAATCCTGGGGGGAAAATATAACCCTCTAAACCTATGGTGCAACCTCTGCAACCTCAGTTTCCTATTGGTCTGAATGGTGCGCATCCAGGGCCCTCTTATGGTCTTGTTACAGGTCAAATTGGTTATCAGGCACAACCTGACCATATACCACCACCAGGCCAACCGGCTCATCTGGGGCAGCCTGGTGTCCCTCATTAGCCAGGTTAACTTGTTCAAATAGGGAAAATTGTTTAGCCAGGTCAACCTGTTCAACCAGTGTAGCCTGTTCAGCTAGGTCAACCTGTTCAACCAGGCCAGCCTGCATATCCTGTCAACCCTGCTCAACAACCGATTTAGTCGATGCCGCAGCTGAATCTTCCTGTGCGCCCCACTTATCAGGCTCAATAGGGTGCCACTTATCAACAACCCGCTCAACCCCAAGGTGGTTATTATCTTCAAGGTAAATCTCGGCCAGTTTACAAACCGCCCCAAGGTTCTAATTATTACCTTCAACAACTAGGCTATACCTATACTCAGCAGTCAAATCCATATACTTCTCAAACGGGGCCGACATATAATCAGGGTCCATACCCCGGTTATCAACCCCCATACACTGGTTATCAGCAATTGTATCAGACCAGCTATAAGGCTTACACCCCCTATAGTCAGAATCCCCCAGGACAGAACCAATGGGGGCAAGGTTATGCTCAACCAGGGTGGAGTACAAGTACATCTCCTTATCGAGGGCTTGGTATGCCTTTCAATCCTCAGTTGTCGTTCCTGCCTACCTTGGAATTACCAAACATTTCTAAATTGACCAATGATCTAATTCTTCACAATCCTTATTGGCCTCTGGTTCCAACCAAGGTGCCCGGTGATTGTCCTAAGTTTGAAGGTAAAGCTGGAGAGGACCCCCAAGCTCATGTAATGACCTACCATATGTGGTGTTCATCCAACTCTTGGGTGGATGATTGAATTCACCTTCATCTCTTCCAGCACACTCTTACCGGTGCTACCACTAAGTGGTATATAGAGTTACCCCGTGGCTTCTTTCAATACTTCAATATGTTAGCTATGGCTTTTTTGACGCACTTCCAGTTACCGGTTCATTACGAAGTTGAGACACATCTCCTGACTTCTTTGAAGCAGGATAAATCCACCCACATATCTGATCATATTCCTGAGTGGCGACGTCTTCGTAGACTGATCAATTTTGATATACTTGATCAGCTACTAACTCATTAGTTCACCACCTCCTTTGTTAACAAGATCGCTCAAGATATTGCTATGGGGGCATGTGTGACCGAAGAACAAGCCATCGCGCATGCCCAGTACTTTGATCTGGTGTACTCTCAGTCCAGCACGCTTTATGATATTTTGACTGATACTCCATGGATAGGAACCTCTAAAGCACCACCTACCCCAATAGTGGATGGTGTCATTGGTTCCGTTTCTCAAAATTCTCAGAAATATTCAAATGGGAAGCAGAAGTCTAACTCTTCCAATAACTCTGCTCTTCCCGCCCCTTCGGATTCTGGTAATACTACAGAGGTCAACACTGTTCAGGCTAATCCTATGGAAAATATCTCCAAAGGAAAGAATAAAGGCAAAGGAAAATCCAAACCTGATGCCTCGAAACTAGAGTCTTCTAAACCTCGTGCTGACGATGATTCCCAATGTAAACCGAAGTACCCCTGCCTTATATGTGAAGGAGACCATTATACCAAAGATTGTCCCCGACGATCTGAAGTTAGTCAACTTCTGAAAGGCTCCAAAGGGACTCCGACAGTTCTGAAAGAACCGTTCGTGTCTCAGCAGACCAAGATGGTTGAGTAGCCTTCACCATCTGTACCATTTGGGTCCTAGGTCTTTATGATGAATGGTGTTGCACCTGTCTCAATTGATACGCATTCAAAGGATTATGCTGGATCACACCAGGAATCTAGAATGGAAGTTGTGGATGGCACACCTCCCCCACCTGTCTCTGGTCCTTTATAAATTGAGAAGCCCAGCGCTGAACCTATTGTGAGGCCACCTTCTAAACGTGTTCTGTGAAAATCTTCCTACAACCCAAACGCCCGTGCCACTCAGCACTACAGTATTGTTGAGGACTTGGCACAGGCACCTTCTGCAATGTCTACATTGTAAATGCTTCAAAGTTTCCCATCACAATGGAAAGCTCTATTTTCCGCAATCAGTGGAATTGATCCCGCCGATTCTAATCTTCTCACCTTCTACCTAGAAATTTTTTTCCCTCGACTTCCACATCAAATCGCTCTTGTTATCCAAGTCTAGATCAATGACCTCAACATCCACAAAGCCATTGTGGAAAAAGGAACTTCCACCTGTGTTATCTCATCTGCCTGTTAGAAGGCCATTGGCTCTCCGGCTCTTACATCGTCTCCCAATGCCGTAGAGGCATTTGATGGTTGAGAATCTAAACCCCTGGGTGTTCTCGAGAGTTTTCTTATCATGTTATAGGGGAAGACAGTCAACGTAGAAGTAGAGATGGTTGATGCCAAGCTCAACTACAATATTATTCTTGGTCGCAGTTGGACTCACGCCATGCTATGTGTTCCGTACACCCTCTTTCGGCTTCTAAAGTTCCCTAATGAGGGAAAAATCATCACTGTGGATTAGTTTTCTTTCTTCACCCCATCCTCTGAGAACAACGTTCCTTACGTGGATCAGATCCCCAATCCCCTCGACAGTTTAGGACCCAGTCTCTTCAAGGACCTCGTCTTCATGGGTATTTTTCCCATGCCACCACCGCACACCGTTCAAGTTAACATGATCTCTAGGTCAGATGACCCTTGGATCATCCCTTCGCCTGAACAGGTGGCCTCTTTCAGAGAATTAATGCCATTAACTCCAGTTGAGATTAATTATTGTGAAATCATCGCTGCATCTGATCCTCTTCCTTTAAGCATGGCTCTAGATATATATTCTCAATCCCCTTAGCTCAGCGATGCAAGTTCCCCTGGCCCTTTAAGAGAAGTTTTCCCTTCCGATGAAGCTATTGTTGAAACATTGTCTCTTGAAGATCTATCGTGGAGCGATTGACATCATAATTCCTCATTCATGCCTGGCTTGGGGGCAATGTCTGATTGTCTAGAGCGCTTCGCATCTCAGGTTCCCACTCCGCCACTTCAAACACCGATATTAACTCATGAGGTTCCTTTGGAGGGAAACCTAAGTAATATCACTCAAACCATGTCAATCGACATCTCCGTCAAACCGGGGGTAGTCGAGAATATTCATGTGGGAGTGACTTGTTCTCTCGAAGAGATACAAGTTTATATGAACTTTTTTCGCGAATTCAGAGATGTTTTCATGTGGTCATATGAAGAGATGCCCATAATTGATCCCAGCATAATCATGCATGAGATTCCTACCTATCCAGGTGTGAAACCTGTGCATCAATGCCTATGCCCAGTGCATCCTCGAAAAGCCGCAGCTATAAAGGTAGAAGTTGAAAAACTTCTTAACGCGGGCTTTATCTATCCAATTCCCCTCATAGAATGGGTTTCAAATATTGTCCCCATAGATAAGAAGCAAGGCACTATACGGGTCTGTGTTGATTACCTAGAAATCAATCGGGCGTGTCGTAAGGACAATTACCCCACTCCCTTTATAAATCATATCATTGATGAATGCGCGGGGAGTGAGATTTATTCCCTTATGGATGGCTTCTCTGGGTACAATAAAATCAATATTTTACCCGCTGATCAACATAAGACTGCCTTTATCTGCCCGTGGGGTACCTTCGCTTACAAAAATCTCCCATTCGGTTTAAAAAACGTTGGGGCCCTTCCAGCATGCTATGTCCTATGCTTTCCATGACATACATCATATTGTTCAGCCATATCTAGACGATTTTCTGGCCTGTTTAGCTCGGCGTGAGGACCATCCTGAACACCTCCGCCAGATTTTCCTTCACTGCAGACGCTACAATATTAGGCTCAATCCTCATAAGTGCGTCTTCTACGTGGATTCTGGCCATCTTTTGGGATTCATCGTCTCCAAAGACGGGATTTGCCTTAACTCCCTCAAGGTCGAGGCCATCGTTAACCTCCCATCCCCTTCCTCATTACATCAACTGTAGAGTCTACAGGGGAAAGCCAACTTCTTACGACGCTTCATTCCGAACTATGTGGAAGTGGCCAAGGGCTTTAAGAAACATTTGAAATAGGATGTTCCCTTCCATTAGGATGAGATTGCCCAGTGATATTTTGATAAGATTAAAATTTTTATCGTTAATGCTCCGCTGATATGTCCTCCCAACTATCATTGCGATTTCACCCTTTATTTGGCCACTGTGTTTAGCATGATATCTATGGTTTTAGTGCAGGATGACGATGATGGAAATGAACACGTAGTTTATTATCTATCTCAGAATATTCTCGACATGGAAACACACTATGCCCATGTCGAGAAGTTGGCGCTCGCTGTGGTTCAGGCCATTCAACGAATCTGCCATTACATCTTGTTGCATACCATAACCGTGGTTTATGACTACAACCCCATGACATATATCTTGTCTCAACAATTGCTGGGGGGAATGTACTCCAAATGGATTTTAATCCTTCAGGAGTTAGATTTAGAGTTCACCACTGCTAAGTCGATGAAATCATTGGTTTTTGTTGATATTATTTTATCTCTCCTGACAAACTCCATCCCATCCCAATCCGAGGATCATATCCTGGATGAAACACTCTTTCTTATCAGCACTCGTGATCCATGGTACAGTGAAATTATCGTGTATCTTCAAACATCCATGTTACAGTCTAAATTGACAAAAGATTCTCGAGGATGGATTTGGCATCAATCTCAACCATACCACACTGTAGGAGATGCCTTGTACCGTGTCGGAGTTGATTCTGTGCTCCACCGGTGCTTGACCCTGGAAGAGGCTGAGAGAGTCTCGGAATGACTATCACAGTGACACCTATGGTGGTCACATGTCTGGATATGCCACCACCTAGAAGATTCTACGTGTAGGTTACTTCTGGCCGTCTATATTCAAATACTATATTGTTGCAGTCCGGAAATGTCATGCGTGCCAGGTCTTTCAACGCAAGATGCACGCGCCACCCCTACCCTTGCATCCTATCATTACCGTGGGCCCTTTTGCTAAATGGGGAATAGATTTTATGACATTTAACCTTCACTCAGTCGAGGGGAATTCTTATATAATCGTTGTCATGGACTGCTTCACTAAGTGGGCTGAAGGAATGCCTACATTAGCCGTCGACGATAAGACAACTGCCCAATTCCTTTTCAACCATGTTATTACACGTTTTAGAGTCACTCAAGCCATTTTCACTGATCATGGCACTCATTTTTGGGATTACATGATGGCTGAGTTGACATCGAAGTTGGGCTTACGCCATGATAGCTCAATGCCATACTACCCCCAGGCGAATGGCCAGGTTGAGGCCGTGAACAAGGTTTTGGTCATGATGCTTCAATGAAAGATTGGAATCCACAAATCGAACTAGCATCTCCAATTTTTCTCAGCTCTCTAGGCTTATCGAACGTCTGTAAAAAGAGCAACTGGATTCACACCTTTCCAATTGGTGTATGGTCTGGAAGCGACTCTCCCAGTTGAATGCGAAATTCCTTCCCTAAAGTTGATTGTGGAATTATTGCTTGACACTTCTCCGGAGGAAGAATGTCTCTTATATTTGGAATGATTGGATTAAATGTGCCGCTTAGTTGCCTTGGTCATTGAGGCACAAAAAAAGCGGGTCAAAGCCCACTTTGATCAATCGGTTTCTTCACATTCTTTCATTAAAGGGGACCTCTTCCTCCTATATGACCAGGCACATGATAAACTTGGAGCGAGAAAATTCCAGCCCATGTGGCATGGGCCCTATATAGTTAAACGAGTATTAAAAAATGGGGCCTATGAGCTTATCGCCTATGAAGGAGTTCCTCTGACGCAACCTAGGAATGGGTTGTACCTCAAAAATTACTACGCTTGAGTTATTCTTGTGTGGTGTGTATTTACATAAGTGAGTGATTTTCATTTTTGTGCATGTGTGGTGTGGTGTGCTTTGTAAGCATCTTTCTGTTGATTGGGTCTTCCTAATTGTGCATATGTTTATTACTCCTTTTGTCGGTTTCGTGGATGGTGCCTCCCGCAGTACCAGGTATCTGTCCTCGGTAGCCTGGGTAATCTATGATCCTGCTGGTGAGTCGGTTATTTTGCAGGGTGTTTGTCTAGGGCCTACCAGAAATAATTTCATGGAGTATAGTTCCGTTTTGGAATTTTTGAACAAGGTTTTTAACCTCGATATTCATGCAATACTTGTATATCTGGACTCACAACTTGTAGTACTACAATTTAATGGTCATTATTCGGTTAGAAACCCATCCATTTTACGTCTGTATCTACGTATTCATTTACTGGAAAGGAAATTTGATTACATTACATATCAACACATACCCAGACACATGAATGTGTTAACAAATGCAGTAGCTAATTTGGTTTTAGATAGACATTTATGCAACTTATAAAAAAAATCATCATATGTAAAAAGATCCATCCAGAAATAGATATATATATATATATATATATATATATATGTCGGATAGTTTGCAGTTTGTGTACATCACATAAAATCAAAAAATATACATGTCTGTTAATAATATCCAGAGACAACATGTCTCTCAAAAATATGTATATAAAAGCCCTAGATGACTAATCAGCGTGGTGCTCATGGTAGCATGTCACCGTGTGCATCAATCGCCTTAGAAATCAGTGGAGGCGACTAGGCACCCTCACAGTGTGTCTCTGGTAGGCCATCGAGACTTCTGCTATCCGTGCGTAATCCGGGATCCCCTGGGTGATACCCTCTAGGTTCTGGACTAGCTCGCTCCCTTTGCCACCCTCAGCTTGAGAATCATGTACGAGAGGGGTCCTCCTTGCAATGGGCGACATTCCAGTGGGCCTCTCTAGGCCAACATATGCATACATATAGAACTGTTTGTTAATAGGCATGTATCACAAAAATCATAAATACATAAAAATAAAAAATAATATTACCCAGCTCCTCATCCCAGTCATCCGGCTCTGGGAGTGGAATATCTGGGTCTCCCGTGAAGTCAGTACCGGCATAGGGCCAGTCCTTAATGATGATCAACTGTCACCATAGCCATACAAAAAACTTGGGCCTCTAGGACATCTGCCGGCCCCCTCCTGATCTGGGCATGAGTGCTTCCCATCAAGCCATCCTCGGCTCCCTCAATGATGGCTCGGCGACTATCGCCCCTTGGCCCTAGAAAATTGGTAACCATTCAAGAATGAATGATACCAAGATGGAACTGTACCCAAAATATTTCATTTTGGCCTTCTTGCACTTTGTCAGCTGTCGTTTGATGTTCATTGTCACGGCAGTGGCCCAATAAAAAAGTGTAGGGTTCATGCATTCAGATGCTAGTAGGAGTTGTACTTTTCTTGCCTCATGCGGTGCCTGCGACCCCGCAGCCCACGTAATGGTGTGGAGCACTACTCGGAGTGCTAGATCACGGACTGTGTGGATATCAACCTTTCCACTGCCCGATCCTGTCTGTGCCCCTATGCACACTCTCGCCATTACCATATCCATTTTTTCACCAGAACGTCTACTCCCTGTCATGATTGGCACTGGGCCTCTGTGGTACAATCTAGTTATGAAATAAACATCAGAGACCTCAAGTTCCAATACTTGGTCTCCGAGCCTGAACACTTCTTCGTTCTCATCCCAAATGCTAATCAAATATTGCAATAGCTCAAGTTGTGCTCTCAAACATGGTGTGAGGAAGAACTTTTTGAGACCACAGTTTCGGAGGGTTGTCATGCAAGCTTAATTTTGCATGGCCATTTCATCCTCTTCACCATGCTCCCTTTCCTTCCACTCAATCACCATTGTGGCTAGGTATCTGCACCAACATGGTTAAAAATACCTTATCAGATCTCTGCAACACTCAGAAATTCATCTGATTGGCTCACATTTTGATAAATAGAGACAGAAATTTGAGTTGCGCCATTGGCGCAACTATTTTTCTAACAGTCGCACCAAATGGCATGACCCCTTTTCAAAAAGGAGCCAATTGGCGTGGGTTCGTGCCCGATACCTGTGCCAATTGGCTAAGCCCTAATTTTGCAAAGGGTTCCCCTAGGGATCAAAGACACAATGGAAATCTACAAAAAATGAATCAAAACAAAGCTAAGGGGAGTGCCTCTTACCTAGAATGAACAAGAACAAGAATGATGTACTGGATTGATCACAATCACCACCGCAAGTTTTCACAGTAAAAGCTCACTGTTGCTCTCCAAAAGAGGTAAAAAGTGAAAGTGAATATATTTTACTATTTTTGGCATATTTATAACTTTTCGAAGTCAAAAGTAGGTTTTGAAAGTCATTTTTCCAAATATTTTGCTATATTTTGTCTAAAAATGGATTTTACGCTCGCTTTCATGTGCAGCAATAGGTTTCTACATATCTTGGATGATGATACGAATTGTATTTTATACTTTTTCGGACTCGGTAAAAACACAAAAAAAGTCATTTTTGGAGTCATCTTTCAGCTCTTTTCTGACTCTCTAAACATGAAAATATTTCCGAGTCACTTGTCGTTTTGATCTTGTTAAAGTGGCTGGGAAACGACATCTACCCAATATATGTTTACCACTTTTTCAGGTTGGGATAGATTATTTACGAAAAAGGAATACCCTAGCCTATCGCAACTAGGAGGCTTTCTCAGACATAGTTTTCTATCTTTTTGGATCTGAGGAACTATTTACGAAAAGGGACTGTTGGAGTTTAATTTTCTGTTGTCTTTTCAAAATCTCTAAACATGAAAAGATAACGAGTTCTTCCTTTTTCATACTTGTTAAATCCTGATGACATTGGATTCAGTCGTAATGACGATATTTGAGTTCCTCCTTCCTAGGGCTCGTTAAATGTACTAGGATGGATTCGTCCGAAGGAAAAAATTATATCACAAGCATATGCTATCCCCTTCAAGCTTGTTTTCAAAAATAATTGGGGTACTCGCCAGAAATGGTGGAGAAAAATGGAACCAGTATCATCTTCGTGTCGGTAGTATGTCGCTCTTGAACATGGCACTTGTTTGCATTTGTGTAGGTTTGGGGACATCTCATCTCGTTTTCTGCTTGCCTCCATGGGTTTGGGTAATCCCTTTTGACCTCTCATCTACTCTTTGCCTTGTCATCATGACCTCTGATATTTTGATGTCAAATACTTCCAAATCCACTGTCGTGCTGCTGATATGTTCACGAGAAGTTGACCTCTGCAGTTTCAACCTTCCTCTGATCCTCATATGATCCTGGTTCACAAACATTATATTCCTCTATCTTGCGTCGATGATGTCGGAAACACTATGGCCCACCTTCGATCAAGGCCACTTCCTGTCGACTTCATCTCATTATCCAGGAAGATGATCTAGAGACTCCCTTTCGGTACCTTGGAGCATGCATGCCTCAACGGTAGATTCTTCGCATTCAATGCAAGGTTTTCATCATTGACCTTCGATCGGATGATTCTGCGGGTGTTCGACGCCAGCTCACTATTCATAGTCCGTGGATTGTACCTATAGTACCTTGAGGGCCATTGTCATTAATGGTGGTTCCTCTCGCCTCTGTTAACATTTTTCATCATTGGCTAGTAATCAGACGATGTTCTTGCATGTTGGACTTCAGCTCACTTATTCACATGCTAGAACTTGTACTCTGTTTGAGTCAAGATGGAGTGCAAGACCTTGGATTTTGTCTATTGGAATCCAAGCTACGGATTTTGTGGATTATCATGATTGGTTACATGACTCATTGATTGGATGGCTACGACCATACCTGAGTCTATTTAACAATCCTCACTGGATGGCTGCATCCATGCCTCAGATCTTGATTATTGTATACTATATTATGGATGGCTACGCCCATACCACAAATCATGTATTTGAGATATTATTTGTACTTGCCTATGCAGGTTTTCTGATGGCAGTGTTTTCAGTTGGACACATTCTCGTAAAGCATTTCACCCCTCTCTCTCTCTCGCCTCATGCTTTAGGGGGCATCTGTTACACAGTAATTTGTCACCGTCCCTGCAATACTCCGTCCCGCACATTGGAGGGCCTATTCCATGACCTGTGAGCAATGACATGACCTGAAACGACTTTCATGGCATCCCCCTTTACAAGGACAATCATTCCCTTGAAGAAAATTTCCTGTGAAAAGCCCTAAAAATTGACCTTTTGGCCTTGGCGTGACTAGCCAGTTCAGCCCTCGCGCCAATGGGGGAAATCCACCAAGGAGGGCACACCAACTAGTGCTCTGTCCCAGTGTATTGCTCATGCCAGGCTTAATAAGGATTGTGTTTTTTAAATAAATGGAAAAAGTTTGATTCCAACCAACTCCTGAACGAGTCTCTAAAATGAGTTGGGAGGTTTGTCTCCGGATCTCCATGTCGGGGAAGTGGTTTTCCACCTATCATGGAAGCTTCCTTGAGGATAGGGCCAGTCCCACAATTTTAGGGATCCCAACTCCCCTTCCACCATCTATATAAGCTTTTAATTTTCCCTTTGCAAGCTAGACTGAATAGAGTTGAATCAGTAGTAAGGAGATTATCGTCAGACAGCCGAAGAGAGAGAGACTTGTCCCATTTCCGACGAGATTTATCGAGACGTACTCTGTTGTCGACCCGCCGAAGGAAGATCTGGTGTTAGAGCTCAGATTGTATCTTTATTTGTTTTGATTAATAATAAATGACTTCTGTTAGGTCCCTATATCACTAGTATAGTCCCTTATTATTGTTAGTGTAAACCCCTTATTGTTATTATTGTACCCTTGTAACCCCCATTCTGTTATTACTGTGCCCTTAGATTATTACTGTTAGGTCGGCTAGGATTACATTATGGCCCCATGCACTCCTATATATAGAAAGGAGGTTTTGTGAATTGTATCACCCAAGAATTGTTCATTTATGTAATGTATTGGAGGTTTCTCCCTCGAAGTGGCTCATTTCTAAGGCGTTTACATCTCTTTTCTTCTATTTTTGGAGCTGGTTACACAACATTTGGTATCAGAGCTTGGGATTCTAGGGTTTCGCTGCTCCAAACAGGTCATCGTGGAACTTTCACTATAGATTTTTTTCTACGACGTTTCAGAAGCTGAAATTTTTAGGGTGCGAAGCTGAAATCCTGAGGAAGATTTTCTAAAAATTTCAGAGCTTGGTTCGCAATATTTTCGGAGATATCATCTGTGGAAGTTAGGTCTTGTTTCAAGCTCCTAAAAAGGTCATCGTGGAATTTTCGCAATAAAATTTTTTCTACAAAGTTTCAGAATCTGAAATTCATATGGTGCGAAGCTGAAATCTTGATGAAATTCATGAAAAAAATTTAGAGCTTGGTTCGCAATATTTGTGGAGATATGATCTGTGGAAGGTAGTGCTTTTTCAGGCTCCTGAATTGTATCTCAAAGAGGTGATCGTGGGAAAATTTCAATAACTCTCTCTCTGGGGAGTGGATTTGAGTGCCGTAAAAATTGGTCACAAGTAAACGAACTGTAGTTTCTTGGCTATCAATTTTGGAGACAAAGGAAGAAACAGTGACACGTGGCAAGTCCTACAAGTTTGCTCTACTCAACCAGTCCAGAATTAGGTCATTGTGGGAGATTGGACACAACTTGGTCTTGGAGAATCCAAATTAGATCAGACCTGTGGCATTTGAAAGAAGCTTTAGAGGGCTAATAGAGGGCTGAATTTCAGATATTTAGGAATTTAAATTACATATATAATTCAATTTCAATATCGAGCTCCTCAAAGCAAGTAAAAGGTGTGTATTTGTTTTTTCCAAATTGCATAAATCTTGTTTGAAAAATCAGTTTGAAGTGATTCCAAGGGCCTATTGAGCATATATTTCAGTATTGGGTTCTGAGATGCCTCCTAAAAATAATTCCATACCCATTAATCTCTCAAAAAGATATACTATGACGCATGAAGAGGAAGAGTTGCAGTATGAGATATCAAAATTACGGTACCAAGTGCAACAAGTTTCGATCTTACGAAGAGAAATTGAAGATGAAATAGATGGTTTAAAAGCAGAAATGGAGGCTAAGTTGGATGTTTTGAAGGATAAAATAATAGCAAATATGCATGATAAATTAGTGGAAGATCACATGGAGCATCAACAACAATTTCTCCAACTCTCAAAGGATAACCCAACTTTGGTGCAGAATTTAATGAAACAACAAGAAGATCAACATGACATCGAAAGAAGTTATGAAGCAGTCAGAAAAACAAGAACTCGACAAGTACGATCAATTTCAGAGTATCTTAGCAAGTGGAAGAAATTTCCTGTAAAATATTCCACATGGGAGGATGAGAATTTTATACAGAAGCATCAAGAAATAATCAAGCGTTGAGGACAACACTTGTTTGAAGGAGAGGGGCATGTTAGGTCCCTATATCACTAGTATAGTCCCTTATTATTGTTAGTGTAAACCCCTTATTGTTATTATTGTACCCTTGTAACCCCCATTCTGTTATTACTGTGCCCTTAGATTATTACTGTTAGGTCGGCTAGGATTACATTATGGCCCCATGCACTCCTATATATAGAAAGGAGGTTTTGTGAATTGTATCACCCAAGAATTGTTCATTTATGTAATGTATTGGAGGTTTCCCCCTTGAAGTGGCTCATTTCTAAGGCGTTTACATCTCTTTTCTTCTATTTTTGGAGCTGGTTACACAACAACTTCAATTATGGTTCCACTCATATGTTCATGTCTTGTGTTATGAGTTGTATCTTCTTTGACTGATACATAGTTGCATGTATTAGGTTTTACGCTTGTGTGTTTATTGTTTCTTCGTGTACGTGTAGTTGTTCGAACGTGCTAGGTAGGAGAATTGTGATCTGCCAAGGTGAAGGATGGAAGTGTCATATTCTCTGCAAGAAACAACAACGTAGGACTTAAGGTAGGCCTCTTGTCGCAACTTGGTCTTTGGTAATTAGGAACCTGCATCTTAGCGTGACTCGGTTGTTGCTAGACCCGATCTAGGCTAGTAGGGATCGCCTCTATCCACAGAGGGGATTTACCTCTCCAACATTGGCTAAGGACTCCTACTGGCTATGTGCATGGAAATCCTCAGTCCTGATTTGTGCGAACCCCACTGGCTGTGTGCGTGGGCTGTGTCTTGGGTTGTAAATGGATTTTTTGGATACTAAGAATGTGGAATATATTTGAAGTATCTTGTGATATCAAGACCAATCATGTTTATTATTGAAGTGCATCTAAGTTATTTATTTAAGTTGTGAGTGTATCTGTGATCTATGAATTAGCTGCAAAATGAAATGTTCTATGATGGTAATTGCTGTTGCGAATGTGGATGCAAATGTAGTGATCAGATATGTTAATGGTAGTAGCTTTGTTATGGTTGTATGATGACAATTCTATTAAAGCATGATAATAGATATATTTTTTCCGAACCTAATAGCTCAATGAAGATCTGCCTTGATTACCTACTCTGTCCCAAGGTGCAGAAACCTAGTTCCAGCACCCTCCCATACTACTTTGGGTAGGACCTTGGCCTATGAAAGTAGGTCATTGCCGAAAGGGATAGTAGTATAGGGGTTTTTTTGGCAAGCCTTAACCTCTGAACCTAGGTTAGGACCCCTCAAGCCAACAAATGGTTCCACTGCCAGGACCAAGGGAATTTTGAGAGAGAGATCGGGTAATGCCATGAGGTCATTGGAGACCTGAGAAACTAGAACTTGAAGACTGGTTTGAAAGACATATTCAGGAATTTTCTATAAGGGAGAATCACAGCACGAAGTTGACAACTGAGAAGTGGAAGAAAAAATATATCTTCGCCGAAGTCTAAGAAATTTTCTTTGTAACTTTTGCACATGAGCTCCAAGAGTGGTTAGCAAGGCTGGTAAAATTCCAGACATGTTGGAAAGACAATCAGATTACGCTGTGGAATCCAGAATTGATTCAACAATTGGAGAAGGTGAACAACACAATTGTTGAGCCCCAAAGCTGTCCTTGTTTTCCACCACATTTCACTTCATTTCCTTTGTCCCTCATCAATTACAGGCTTGAATGATCAATAGGATTGATTAGGATTACTTTAAGAATGTATATAATGAATAACTTGCTATGTTTTCATGATTTTGTTGTTGTAATAATTTTTTACTAGACTTGGCTACAGAACGTAGTCATTCTGTAGCTAGTCGCATATTCCGCAGCTATCTTCATGTTCACACAGGTTCCAGGTGTCACCTCAAGGAAAAACGCATATGGTCATATTCCACATCACTTGCCCATAATTTCTTGCTCTCCACGAAGTTTGATCTTGAGTATACAGGTGGTTATGCACGTGGGAAACCAAAAATAGGAGATAGACTTCTAATAGGACAAGGACTGTACAGAAGTCCTTACTCATAGTACGAGGCCACCACCAGAGTCCTAGTTTGATTTTAGTTGGGAAAGACATTTATTCCTGTTTTATCTCAAAGACAGTTATGTAATTTTGGTATAAGTATGGCTCGGGAGACCGAGAAACAGCTAGCTAGATTTTGTTTCATTGCTAGATTTTAGAAGATCGTATTACTCCGTTTTTTGAAGAATTTCTTCTTTAATTAAAGAAGCATCACTTTATTACAAGATATGAGTCAATCTTGAGTAGATTTGCGTGCTAATCCGGTGGTAGAGGGTCCCTGCTACTTGAGAAGCTTTGTTCATATGGTTTAGATAAGTAACTTAGCCTTGTTTCATTCCCATTTTAATCAATTTTCTGAACTCTGTGTTTTTACTTACTTGCAATGGATGCCACAGTCAGTCTTATCCTTACAAAATATTCCAAAATACCACTAACATTGGATAAGATATAATTGTAGTATTTTAGGAGTTAATTGCATTTTTTTCCGAAAATTTATGTTTTATGCTCATTTGCATTGAAAGATACAAGCAGACTTGTTTTTACAAACTATTCCAAAATATCACTCATACTGAACGAGATAGGGCTGTAGTATTTCATAGAATTAGTTGCATTTTAGTTCAGTTGAAATACTTCGGAGGTAGATGTCACTCTATTTTAATTCTGTCACTATATTTCAAGTTAGATTAGTGGCATTCTAGTTCAGTTCCAGTTCACTGTATTTCAAGTTAGGTTAATGGCATTCTAGTTTAGTTGTGGTCACTGTGTTTCAAGTTTGATCAATTTCATTCTAGTTCAGTGTTATCCATTGTTCTTTAAGTTGTATTAACTATCAAAATTAGACTTCATGGCCTTCATTGTTTACAAACTACTCTCGTTCTGACTCTCTATTAACTCATCATTATATGGATAGGAATTAGTGACATCAGTTTAAGGCCTTGATTTTTCTGCAATCTGTTGCAATTTCACAAATAAGCCTTTTCCAAAAAACTATTCTAGAAAATCTCTAACTTTCGAATGACGCTTAGTAGTGACAAGTTGAGCTGCATAATGGATTAATCTTAGCATTAAAAGTTAATTCAGAGTAGAAATATTATTGTGCTACAAATAATCTTTCCCAATTGTGTTCCAATAAACCTCTAGCCATGGGTGAGATTCTTTGTAATATTGTAAGATGATTGTTTACTTAGGAGAACCTCATTTGCACTAAACTTGTCCTTTTCTTAAGGTATTCCAACATATTTCTAATGAATGAATTGGATGAGTTCATGTTATCAATTATTGAGTTCATGTTGTGATTTATTTCCTTGCTATGAGTCATTATCAAGCTTTGCATTTTCTGTTCTTTAGTGTCATACATAGTTTAGAATAGGTTTTGCTCTGTTTCAGTGTAACCATCCACTTCTCTTTACCAACATTTGGTTTTTTTCCTTTTTAACATAAAACCATAAAACCAAAAACATCAGAAAAACAATCAACATAATGTAGTGAGAAACAGATACCTAGGCACATATAGTGCACCTCACTTCAGCAGTTTACTAGCCCTGGTTGACGATTTACGACCTCAATTTAAGAACACTAAGTTGAGCACACATTTTGGCATCGTTGCCAGGGAAGTGTAACTAGGTAGCCTTGTTTCTTACCTCCCAAAAACAATGATATGCGTAGAGAAAGAGACTCAAGGGGTAGATTCATAAGAAGCATAAGCTTGATTCCTAGAACACCACTTGTTTCACCAAGACCAAGACCTAGCACAACTTCAACTCAAACCCACATTCCATCCTTTACTGATCCTAGACTCTCAGAGGACTTAAGACCAGATATTCCATTAGAAATACCTTCCACTTCATCCACTGAACCTGTCTTAGAAGAATATTCAAGGATCCCTGCTAAAGGCACAAACTCTTCCACTTCCACAGAAGAATCAACTATGGCAGAAGAAGGGGGAGGAGGAGTCTTTAATGGAGAACACACACTATTTGGAGGGGGTAGAGGTAGAGGGAGAGGAGAAGGAGGTAGAGGTGCAGAAGGAGAAGGAGGCAGAGGAAGAGGTAGAAGAGAAATGGGAAGCTCTTTTGGGTTTCCTATAGTAGATGAAGAAACCAATGCAACTATGAAAAATATTTCACCCTCTGTCCTTCCAAAATTTTATGGACTTAAAAATGAAGATCCTGAAACCTTCCTATTTTAATTTGAAGTCCTATGTAGAACCTATGAATACTTACAAGATGCCCAAAAACTTAAACTGTTCCCTTCAACATTGAAAGGAGCAACATTAAAATGGTTTATGAGTTTGATCAACAATTCTATTAGGACATGGGAAGACATGAAACAAGCATTTCTAGAGAGGTATTTGGATTACTGTGTGCCAGTCAACCATAAGGAGCAAGTTTTTAAAATGCTACAAAAAGAGGATGAAAGTTTGGAAGATTTGTTGGAGAGATTTAACTACAACATCAAAAGAGCAAAAATGGAAAACCTAGACCAAGATACCTTGAAAGCTCTCTTTTTGAAGACAATTAGGGATGAATGGTTAGATATCCTTAACATGATGGGAAAAGGGGATATATCTTAGCTTACATTACCTAAAATAGCTGAATTATGTATCAACCTTTCAAGAGGGAAATCTAAAACTGTAAAAGGACCAAGAGACCCTGCTCTTTCAAGGGCAAGTAAGTCTACTTCTGGGACAGTAAGTAGGGCAGAAATAGGACATATGCTTGATGAATTCAAATCTGATATCTTAGGGAGTCTCAGTGAACAAATAGACACCCTTAAGTTACAAAACAAGCAAAAGTCTGAATCTGATGCCTTAGCAATCTTTTGTCCCAAATGTAGAAAGAAACATGCCTTGAGAGAGTGCCCTTTGGATGAAAAAGCTGTAGAGACTTGTGTAATTTGTTCAGAAAAACATGAGACCAAGAGTTTTCCTTCACTTCCTGGTCTTAAAGCTGTCTTTCAAGAAGAAACTCCTACAAGTTCCATAGAATCTCTCAATTTTGTCTCCAGGAGGCCTTGGCAAGGACCTCAAACATAAGGATTTCATGATCAGTTGTATAATCAACCCCCACCAAATTGGAATTCTTGGCAGCAACCTTCACCCCAATTTAAAAATCAATCACAAACTTGGGTGCAAGGAGAAAAAAATCCCTATGGAAGATACTCTCAGTATTACCAATATCCACCATCCTATCCACCATATCCATATTTCCCTCCTCAAAAAAATTTTCAACAAAATATTCAAAATCCACAACATCAAAATCAACCACTTCCATTACCATTTCCTCAGAAAAAAAATCAGTTGCCTACCCAACCCATACCAAACCCCAACAATAAAAATCCTCAGAACACATACATGATATAAGGCCAATAGTTTCCAACTTATTTGATCACTCCTTTAGACCTTAGTGATGTTCAACTTAGGTCTGGAAGAATAATTGAAAAGAGGAAACCTTCTGTAATCATACAAGAGCAAGACAATTTTGAGGAAGATTCTCTACAGGTAAATAAAAGTCTTGAAGAGAACAAAACTTTCCAAGACTCAAAAATTGAAAAATCAAAACAAAAAGAACCAATAATTTCAACTCCTATATTAGAGCATCCATCAACATCCACTTCTACACCTCCCTTTCCAGAAAGATTACAAATTCATAGGGGTGTAGAAAAATAAATTATGGTGCCTAATTATGATTACCTAGATGAGCTGAGAAATGTTTGTATTAAGATCCCATTATTACAAGCCATCAAGGAAATTCCAATCTTAGCAAAAACAATAAAGGAGTTGAGCATGAAGAAAACAAGAAAAAGAATAAGAGAGATAAAGAAAATTCAACTGGTAGGGAAAATAGCAGATATCATGATGGGTAAGATTGCTATTCCAAATTATCTAGACCCAGGAAATCCAGTTGTTAAAATTCACATCAATGGAATTGAGATCCAAAACACATGTATTGATTTAGGAGCAACAATTAATATTATGAGTAGACAAGTCATGGATAAACTGAAACTTCTTAATCTTCTTTTTACACCCACATTATTACAATTAGCAGACAAATCTGTGATCAAACCTGATGGGGTAATAGAAGACATTCCAGTGTCCCTAGATTCTTGGGAATATTCAGTGGATTTTATGATCCTAACTCCTAAGAATAATCTAGGAGGGCATCCTATTATATTAGGAAGACCTTGGTTAGCTATAGCTGATGCTTTCATTAGTTGTAGATCTCGTGATATGTACATATCTAATGGTAGTTCAACCAAGAAATTTACCTTGTATCCTCTAGCAAGAACAATTACAGAATTAGATGATACTCAATGGATAGAGGATGAATAAGACTTACAACCTCTCTTCACAATTTCAGAAATTAGTGAAGATAGCCAGATTTTGAATACCTTAGAAAATTTTGAATCCTCTTCAGAATATAAGCATGAACAATTTCAAGAAGAATCCAACATTGATTTTTTATCATCAAGGCAGATGTCTCTTTATTCCATGGATAAATTTGGCAGCTCTACAATTGAGATATTTCCAGGCAAAACCTTAAACATAAACAAGAACTTAGAGAAATCTCAACAAGAAGAGCTAGTCAATATTTTGCAGAGACATTCTTCTGCATATGCATGGGAGTACACTGATATTAAATGGATAAGCCCCAAGACTTGCATTCATCACATCTACATAGAGGAAAATTGTAAACCAATCAGACAACTTTAGAGATGGATGAATCCAAATCTTAGGGAGATTTTTAAGGAAGAATTGCAGAAATTGTTAAATGTTAACTTCATCTATCCCATTTTAGATAGTCAGTGGGTTTCTCCTTTGGTAATTGTGCCAAAGAAAAATGGCAAATGGAGGGTATGTATTGACTACCGGGAATTAAACAAAGCTACTCTTAAAGATCATTTTCCCTTACCTTTCATAGATCAGGTGTTAGATACATTAGCTGGAAAAAAGTACTTTTCATTTCTAGATGGGTTTAGTGGTTATAACCAAATTCAAGTAGCACTTGAAGATCAAGACAAAACCACATTTACCTGTCCTTGGGGTACCTATGCTTACCGAGTATTTCCATTTGGACTATGCAATGCACCCGCAACATTTCAAAGGGAAATACTAGGAATTTTTTCAGATCTAATACATGATTGTGTAGAGGTATATATGGATGATTTCA
The DNA here is from genome assembly GCA_034641835.2 of Pinus albicaulis. Taxonomy (NCBI): domain Eukaryota; kingdom Viridiplantae; phylum Streptophyta; class Pinopsida; order Pinales; family Pinaceae; genus Pinus; species Pinus albicaulis. The sequence goes on from CM076572.1 coordinate 480,295,686, forward strand.
CAGTTTATGGAAACACATTTGAAGAAGCCTTAGCAAACTTGGAAAAAGTTTTAAAAAGATTTAAAGAAGCAAATCTTTCACTTAGTCATGAGAAGTGTTTTATGATGTTTACTGAAGGAATTGTTTTAGGACATCACATTTCAGGGGATGGGATTAGAGTTGATGAGTCAAAAGTTGAATTCATCTCTAACTTATCTATTCCAAGTTGTCAAAAAGATGTTAGGAGTTTTCTAGGATTTACAGGATATTATCGAAGATTTATAGAAAACTTCACCAAGATAGCATCTCCACTTTTCAAATTACTTACCAAGGACTGTGAATTCAAGTGGAATCTTGATTGCCAGTTAGCCTTTGAGACCCTGAAAACAAAAATCTTTGAAGCACCTATTTTAAGGGGACCTAACTGGAAATTACCTTTTCATATTTCAACAGATGCCTCAGATACAGCTTTAGGAGCTGTATTGGGAAAAAAAAACCTGATTCCTTATGCCATCTACTATACAAGTAAAAATTTGACCCCTTCGGAGTTAAATTATATTGTAACTGAAAAAGAGTTTTTAGCTGTTGTTCATGCCATAAATAAATTCAGACACTATATAACAGGCTATGAAACTTTTGTTCACACAAATCACTCTGCAATTAAATATCTAATGAACAAATCAATTACTAATGGCAGAGTCATAAGATGGTTATTGCTTTTACAGGAATTCAACATTACCATTCTAGATAGGCCTGGAAAACAAAACACAGTAGCTGATTTCCTATCTAGACTCCAAAACATCAAAGACAATACTCCAGTTGAAGATCAATTTCCTGATGAATATCTTTTTGCAATTTCTACTCAAACTCCTTGGTTTGCTGACATTGCTAATTATTTAGTTTCAGGGAAATTTCCTTCAATAATGAATGCAAGAGACAAAAGAAAAATCATTTATGACAGTGCAAAATATTCATGGGTTGCTAATGAGTTGTACAAGACAGGTCTAGATTTTATCATTAGGAGATGTGTTCGGGAAGATGAAATGCCTAGGATCCTCAAGGCATGTCATGATGAACCTTGTGGCGGACACTTTGCTAATAAAAGAATAGCTTATAAGATCCTTCATTTAGGATATTATTGGCCATCCCTTTTTAAATATGCTAAAGAGTATTTCAAAAGGTGTGACAGTTGCTAAAGGGTAGGGAAACCTTCTCCTTCAGGTGAGATGCCATTGCAACCTCAGGTACATATTGAACCTTTTGAAAAATGGGATTTAGATTTTGTAGGACCTATTAGTCCTCCATCAAGACAAAAGAAATATATATTAGTTTGCACTGATTATGTTACTAAATGGGTAGATGCCAAGCCATTACTTTCTGCTACTCAAGCATCTGTAGTTAATTTTCTTTTTGAGGATATTTTTACTCATTTTGGTGTCCCAAGGGAAATTTTTACAGATCAAGGAGCTCAATTTACATCAAAGCTAGTGGAACAAATGATGGAGAGGTACAAAATCAGACACATAAAATCTACTCCCTATCATCCACAAGCAAATGGTCAAGTGGAATCTACCAATAAATTCATTGAAGGGATCCTAACAAAGACTGTCCATTTACATAGAAGAGATTGGGTAGACAAGCTTCCTGAAGCTTTGTGGGCGTATAGAACTACATGGAGAAGCACAACAATTCATACTCCCTATGAACTTGTTTATGGAAAACTAGTTTTGTTTCCCATAGAGTTTCAGATTCAAACTTTTAAAATGGCAGTTCAGCTAGGACTTGGTCTAATAGAGGCACAAAAGCACAGAATGGAGCAGATTAATGAATTGGATGAGATCAGACAAAATGCAGTTCAGAAAACAAGTATAGTCCAGCAACAAAGGACTAGATGGCATGATAAGTATATCAAGGAAAAGAAGTTAAAAGAAGGTGACTGGGCTCTCTTGTTTGATTCAAAGTTCAAAGATTTTCAAGGTAAATTCCAAACACATTGGCTTGGACCATATGAAATTGTGAAATTTTTTGACAATGGAGCAATAAAATTCAGGACAATAGATGAAGTGAAGGTCATTTTTCTTGTAAATGGTCATATATTGAAGCTGTATCATAAGCCACTTTCAAGAGAAGAATTTGTCAAGAGATTTCAGGAAAACAGTGATGTGAAGTTAATGAAGAAGAATTTTTCTTCTTCATCAACTTAGTTGAATTTTCTAAATTCAAAAGTATAATATATATATATATATATATATATATATATATATATATATAATAAAGTATAAACATGAAAACTAATCACTGAGCATGTTTATACAGAAAAGATAGAGTGAAAATCAGAATCTTTCTGACACTTTAGCTTTTCAAATTTGTTCTTTTTCTGCAAGAAGCTATTACAAAATCATAAGTGTAAACCCATATTTCACTTATGATTCATTTCATTCCATTCATCCATACTCCATTTTATTCCATTCATCCATACTCCACTTCATTCCATACTTCATTCATTTCATTCCATGGTCCACCTCATTTCCATCTCAGAGTTTTAAGATTGATTTCTTTCTGCAATTGAATAATACAAATCATAAGTTGCAAGTCACCTTCCATACTTCACTTCACTTCATAATTGTGATTCATTTCATTCCATTATTCACTTCACTCATACTCCATTACACCATATTTTATTATCCATTTTTAACTCATTTCATACAACATTCCATTCATGCTTCAAACCATTCCATTCCATGTTTCAAGACTTCTACAAGTACATTCTGCAATTAGTCAGACATTCTGCAGCCAGAGATCCTAAAGGCACTATCCAGTAATCACTTGATTTAGCAGTAAAATTGATCCTGCATATCCAAGACAACAAGAAAAATCAAAGGATTTATGAGGATTGAAGATCGATGATTTTCAAATAAGGACAACGCATATCAAAACCATGAAAAAAAATCAAAGGAAAGGAAAAGGTAAAAGTTATGAAATTATTATGGTGACAGATCATGAAAATTTTTAGCATAGTTAAGTCATGTATGATTCAAAAAGTTATTTTAATTAGTCGTATTGATCATGCTCATCAAACCTATCATAAAAACTTTGGACAAAATCCCTTTCACTCCGCCATTCCAAATCATCATTTAAAACTTAACAGTTAAGTACTGAAGTGACCTGAGCAGTCACGTCACTAGCCCAAAGCATTTAGTGATGATTTTGAAATTACATGAGAATTTTTCCACGGTCTTTTCTTCCATGATAGCTCTCAACTCATTAATTCGTGTGAATCATCCTCACTTCATTATACTCATTTCATAACTACTCCATATCATTTATTTCCATAGCCAATTCTTAGCCATTCCAGTCTATAAAACAGAGGAAACATCTTTGGAGTAAAAACATCTCTTTAACAGCCATTTTCACCGTGAGCAGAGGAGCAGTAATTTGAAGGTTGAAAAGATAAGTTATGGTTCTCATAGTAAGAACTGAACCAGTTGGAACCAAGTACTTGGAAGGCTATCCACAAATCAGAGAAATGCTACAGCAGGCTCGGTGGTTACAATTCTTGGAAAAATTTAATGGTTTTCATGAGGTAACTAAAACATTTTCACGGTCCTTCAGTGGAGTAGAGGTCGAAATAGGAGATATTAAATTCACTATTACAGAGACTTTAATTGCAGAAGCAACAGAATTACCCAGACAAGGAAAGCACTGGTTCAAAAATAGGGAATTTCATAATGAGGCATGGAGGCAAATACTCAAAACACCAGGTATGGATGTTTCCATTTTTAAGAAAGGTATTCCTAGCTCAACACTGAAGAATAAATGGAGGAATATGTTGCTCATTTTGCAAAAATTTATTACTTGTGAAGAAAGATTTGGTACCCACTATTTTTATCATATTCGGTTAATAATGCATTTCTTAGATGAAGAAATCAATTTTCCCTTCTTCCTACTTCATAGTCCGAAAAGAATGGCCTCTAATGTTCAAAAGAGGGCTCAATTTCTAGAAACCACTTTGTATCACCATGGTTTAGTAAAAATCCTAATTGAACATCATTTGAGAAAAATGGGAGATAATTGGGATGATTTTCTAGTAAGGAATCACTTTGAAGAACCCAAGGAATCTCCACTTGAAGGCAAACCTACAAGAATAAGCAGGAGAAGGGAAATTTCCAAAGCTGTTGAAACTAAAACTGGTAAATCAATACAAGAGGACAGTGAAGAGATGATTTCTTAGAAATTGGCTGAAATTAAGAAGCAGCTTAAGAAGGAGAGGATAATAAGAAAATATGCCAAAGAGAGAGGTGAAGGACCATCTCAACCAAGACGGAGCCACAGACTTAAAGGTATATTGAAGAAAACAGAGGCTAGACAAACATGAATCATAAACATTGAGGATGAAGAAACACCTACTACTAGATCACCTGAGTACTAGTATGAGGAGAATCTTGATGAAGGAGCTCTAGAGATAGACCCAGCAGAACAAAAAAATTATAATTATGTTGAGACATTAGAGAAGAGAGCCTCAGAAAGTAGAAATAGAACTCCTAGCCCACCAAAATCTGCAATTGATGTACTGAGAAGAGACAAATATGAGTTAGAAGTGGTCAATAGGCATATCAGGAATGAGAATGAAATTTTAAGAGAGCAGGTTAAGCTGAAAGGTGATATGAAAACAACTTTGTCTCTACAAATGAAAAATTTGCACAAGGCTAGTGAAAAATTGAAGGAGAAAAAAAAAAAGTTAAGCAAGGCACTTACAAATATGAGATTCAAGTTGATCATAAGGAAGCCCAGGAGGCCATTGACTGCCAGGAAAAGCACAAGAAGGGGCCTAGATGTCCTAGCAGAGGTCTCATAGTACATGGATTAGTTGCATGAGGACATGCAAAAGCCTTGCAGTGGGGGTATGTTGAACCCCAAAGATGTCCTTGTTTTCCACCACATTTCACTTCATTTCCTTTGTCCCTCATCAATTACAAGCTTGAATGATCAATAGGATTGATTAGGATTACTTTAAGAATGTATATAATGACTAACTTGCTATGTTTTCATGATTTTGTTGTTGTAGTAATTTTTTACTAGACTTGGCTACAGAACGCAATCATTCTGTAGCCAATCGCCTATTCCACAACTGTCTTCATGTTCATTTAGGGTCTAGGTGTCCCCTCAAGAAAAAATGCGTATGGTCGTATTCCACATCACTCTCCCATCATTTCTTGCTCTCCACGAAGTCTGAGCTCGAGTCTACAGGTGGTTATGCACGTGGGAAACCAAAAATAGAAGACAGACTTCTAATAGGACAAGGAATATACAGATGTCCTTAATCATAGTAGAAGGCCACCACCAGATTCCTAGTTTGATTTTAGTTGGGAAGGAAATTTATTCCTATTTTATCTCAAATATAGTTATGTAATTTTTTTATAAGTATGGCTCTAGAGACCGAGAAAAAGCTAGCTATATTTTGTTTCGTTGCTAGATTTTAGAAGACCGTAATACTGTGTTTTTTGAAGAATTTCTCCTTTAATGAAAGAAGCATCACTTTATTGCAAGAGATGAGTCAATCTTGAGTAGATTTGCGTGCTAATCCGGTGGTAGAGGGCCCCTGCTACCTAAGAAGCTTTGTTCATATGGTTTAGATAAGTAACTTAGCCTTGTTTCATTCCTAGTTTAATCAGTTTTTTGAACTCTGTGTTTTTACTTACTTGCAGTGGATGCCACAGTCAGTCTTATCCTTACAAACTATTCCAAAATACCACGAACATTGGATAAGATATAATTGTATTACTTTAGGAGTTAATTGCATTTTTTCCGAAACTTTATGTTTTATGGTCATTTGCATTGAAAGATACAACCAGACTTGTTTTTACAAAATATTCCAAAATATCACTCATACTGAACGAGATAGGGATGTAATATTTCATAGAATTAGTTGCATTTTAGTTCAATTGAAATACTCCAGAGGTAGATGTCACTCTAGTTTAATTCTGTCACTATATTTAAAGTTTGATAATGGTACTCTAGTTCAACTCTGTTCACTGTATTTCAAGTTAGATTAGTGGCATTCTAGTTCAGTTCCAGTTCACTGTATTTCAAGTTATATTAATGGCATTCTAGTTTATTTGTGGTCACTGTGTTTCAAGTTTGATCAATTGCATTCTAGTCCAGTGTTATCCATTATTCTTTAAGTTGTATTAACTGTCAAAGTTAGACTTCATGGCCTTCATTGTTTACAAACTACTCTTGTTCTGAATTTCTATTAATTCATCATTATATGGATAGGAATTACTAACATTTGTTTAAGGCCTTGATTTTTCTGCAATCTGTTGCAATTTCACAAATAAGCCTTTTCCAAAAAACTATTCTAGAAAATCTCTAACTTTTGAATGAGGCTTAGTAGTGACAAGTTGAGCTGCAAAATGGATTAATCTTAGAATTACAAGTTAATTTAGAGTAGAAGTCTTATTGTGCTACAAATAATCTTTCCCAATTATTTTCCAATAAACCTCTAGCCATGTGTGAGATTATTTGTAATATTGTAATATAATTTTTTACTTAGGAGAACCTCATTTGCACTAAAATTGTCCTTTTCTTAAGCTATTCCAACATATTTCTAATGAATGAATTGAATGATTTCATGTTATGAGTTATTGAGTTCATGTTGTGATTTATTTCCTTGCTATGAGTCATTATCAAGCTTTGCATTTTCTTTTCTTTAGTGCCATACACAATTTAGAATAGGTTTTGCTCTATTTTAGTGTAACCATCCACTTCTCTTTACCAACATTTGGTTATTTTCCTTTTTAACATAAAACCATAAAACCAAAAACATCAGAAAAACACTAAACACAACGTAGTGAGAAACAGATACCTAGGCACATATAGTGCACCTCACTTTAGCAGATTACTAGCCTTGGTTGACAATTTATGACATCAATTTAGGAACACTAAGTTGAGCACACTCCCGGGGGATATGAGACCAATTCATAGGAGCATACCTGGCATTTTTTCTTGCAATAGAATTCATTCTGAAACTTCATCAAGCTACTGATCTTCAAGAAGTGGAGTCAACTTTCAATTTTTTATTTGATGTGTTGAGTCGCCAGAGTAGAAATACAACCGAAATGTGCCTAAGTGTTTGCTACTCTCAGACCTTATAATTGAAACTTTGTCGTTCTTCCTAGGGAAAATTTACTCCTTCGGTCCTTGGAAACAATGCCAAAAGTTTATCACCAAAATCGTACCTGATTGGCTGTTGATCAAACAACTTCAGTGTAACTATTTCAAACCAATATTTTGACTGAGGCTTAGCCTCCTCAGCTTGAGAGGGTTCTCTCAAGGATTAATTATATGGAATAATGATATATATAGATGGCTAACTATATGTGTTTTGATTTTGTATGTTTACAGGTTGAAAATATGGAGGCTTGCTACCATTGGGCTATGGAGTCAGTGACAGGGATAAAGATAACAATAGCTCTTCTTATAGAAACTAGGGCTTGTAGACTTCAATGCAAGAGTGACACATTCAGGAAAATCCCAATAAATTGAGGTTCAAAGGAAGTTAGAGCATGTGATACATGAATTATGAGTAATGATACATCAAGGTATTGAAAGGAAAGTATTAAAAGAGATTCATCAAAGCTCAACACATAAAGGAAGTCAAAGCATGAATAACCATTAATTCTGAGTAATAAGCATTAAAAAATTGAAGAAAAACGTTCAAAGATAGGACCCAAAAACTCATTTGACCATATTTCAACACTTAAAGGAAGTCAAAGCATGATAAACCATGAATTATGAGTAATAAGTATTAAAAATATGAAAGGAAAACATTTCAAAGATAAGATATAAACTCATCGAAATACACTAAGAATCTCAGGTCCAGAAAAGTTAATTTGATTCTATATATATCAGTCAATCCAGAGCTTTACAAAAGTAGTCTTTTTTATAACATTTTCCAACCTTTGACACATTGAAGTATTCACTACTTATAGGCATTTAGCATTTACATTCAATCTTCCAAGTGGCTAGATTATTAAATTCTACTACTGACACCAAATCTAACAACTAAATATATTTTTAAAACTAGGTTTGACACCTTTCGAATTAGGGGTTAGAGTCCTACTATGACTCAAACACCTATTTATTACATTTAAAATAAAGATTATCCATGAATATATCTACATGTAAATTATGATTAATATAAGACAAAAAAATATCTATAATCCATTGTCACCTTCTTATTTACCAATAGTTTCTTCATAAGCAGTTTTAATAGTTTTCTCCATAGTTCCTCTTTCTAAATCTTTCTTTACTGATTTTGTCTTCATCATATCCATATTTTATTTCAACTCTTTGACTTGTCTTTGAAGACTTCTCCTCTCTGCCTGTAACCATAAATTCCTCTTCCTTGTGTGTGTCATCATGATGCGTAAAGGTTGTGATTTCTTCAACAATTGTTTGGCTTTTCCAATAGACTTTTCAAAATGAGTAACCTGGTCATTCACTTTATTTTCCACTTCATCTATCATTTGTCTATCCTTCTTGTATATTTCTAGATCTCTTTTTGTTTCATTCAATTCTTCTTTAACTCCTCTTAACTTTCCTTCAAGAATCTCCTTTTTAGTTTGCTCCATGACCTTTTCCTTTCCCTTTATTTGTTTGATTGTTTCTTCCTTGTCTTTGCTCCGCCTTTTTAGAGAATCTGCTTTAGATTTCTTTTGAAACTTTATTTTAGATTGATCCTTATTTTCTTTGGTAACCTCTATCTCAATAGGAGATATAACTATGACTTCTTGTACTGCTTCCCTTTTTCCTTTATCTTCCTTATATTTCTTATCTCTGACAGTGATAGTTGTAGAAAACTGGGATCTAGTGAAAGGCTTTCTAGGTTTTAAAAGAAAACCTGAATCTTCTGGAGAAAAATCTAATTTCTTGGCTATAAGTCGCTTTCTTTTGACCCTGGATCCCTCTATCTCAACTGCTTTCACTACAGGGGTTTCTGCAATGTCTATATCTTGTATAATGTCTTCAAGTCTGCCTTTACATCCAACAATTTCCTTAGTGTTTCTTTTATACCTTTTTGTTGCAGGTTTGGTCTTGCTATCCATGAAATGTTTGTTAGCTTGCTTACTAGCTGTTGGAGGTGATACTGTCTCTTGAATGAATTCAGCTTCTTTTTCCATATCTTTAGTTGTAGATTTTAAACCTCTTGTGGATTCCTTTCTAACTCTGTAGTGGAACTTAGCTCTTGCCTAGAAGAATAATTTTCGAGTTTAGTTCCTTGGGGACAAAACATCCAGTTCATACCCATTCATAAACAAGAAAGATTCCCAGTCTCTATTTAGTTTACTTAATTCTTCTAGAACTAGCAATTTCATCAGTCCATGGTGAAAAATGGAAGTTTCACTTCTTTTAGGTCTCCCTTGCACCTTGTCTGTCATTTTTCCAAGACTTCTAAAAAGATAAAAATGAATATTTATCAACTTCTTCCCTGTAAAATGAAGCAACAGTTTGAAGTGATACATGTAGATTGTTTGGCACTTGCCTTCACATGTAAAGTATTTATGTATGACTGTCAATAATTTATAATAATTATCTCTAAGGCAAGTTCTGGGAATCCCTTCAGTCATTTTTATCCCTATATGTTCAGGTTTTAGATAATCATCACAACTTTCAAGTTAAACTTGGTATCTTTAAAAAATTCTTCTCTGGTCCTCGGGATCCCTGTTACTTTAGAAATGCTATCAGGCGAAATTGGAACATGAATACAACCAAAATTTGTATATGTACCTTTGAAATTGATCACGAAATATTGTAAGACCTGTTTATGATGACCTTGCAAGCTTTGACAGAACTGAATGAAGCCCGATCTTGTAAAAATCTCAACAAAATATGGATCTTCCAAGATTAAACTTGGACTTGTAGGCTCGTACCTGAATGGAAAACCTCCTTTATTAACTTTCATTGGTGTAGCCATATCTTTCCTATTCTGCAATGGTGTCCTTCTTTATATTTTTACACCTATTCAGCAAAATCCTTTGGGGACAACGAGCTATTATGGTAGAAGAAGGTTGGCATGACAAAGGATTTCTATGGGAGATGTAAATGACAACAAGGTGCTTTGGTAGCAGATTGCAAAAGTGGGGGAAAGAGTATGAGGAATGAGGGATGTATTTGAAAATAAAAATGAGATGTTTTTCAAATGGTGGCTGATGCTAAAATGTGCCTAACTTTCGAATGATGACCCTACTCTGATAGCATAACCTCGAAACCTTCAAAGTTTAATCACTCATCTTTATGCAAAAAACCGTTATAGATTGAGACAAATTTCATAGTACATTTAGTTTCACAAGTGTCAGTTTTGCTATGGAATTACTAGGTTTTTCCACAGCAAAATATGTTAATTTTGTACTAAAATCGTGGTGGACTTAGAGAATTTCTGACAAATGGCCAGATTTAAGACTTTAGGTCAATTTAAAGTATCTACTCTAGATTTTTTCTTTTGATATGACTCGATATCATCTCTAACAACTTAAAACAAAACTTAAAACCTATGTCATCATAAAATTTATCACTTCATGATATTGTGCAACCTAACCAAATAAAAACAAACCTGACACATTTCAAGTTAAAACTTTGAAATTTTTTGGGTGATAACAGGTTCCAAGACAATCAGAGAATTGAAGGAAGCCAATTTATGTATGATTGGTTTTCTATGACCAATTTCAAGAAACATGAACCAATTAAATCCATTTCTATCATCCATAAATGCCATCACTTTTCCTCTCCAATCTCACAAAGCTATTCAAGAATTTTTGCTAAACATCATTGCGGCCATTTTCCTTGCAAGTGTCGCATGTTTCCTTCACATTTTCCATTTACATTTTCCATAATTCCCATTCATTTTCATTAACCCATTAATAAATACATTCAACTCTCTTACATGATGATTTGTCCTTTTGCTTTCCGTTCATTTGTTTACCCTTTTGTCATTTTCCTTTCCATTAAATAAATCTTGCTTGACACAAATTTTCATCCATGGTCCTTCCAAAATCATTATTCCATACTCATGTTAGATGATGGACGATTCATTATGGCCTCCCTTCTAATAAGTCTTGGCCTATCGACATCAACACATTATCTAGGTTCAAGGCTAGAGTCCTTATTAGTACCTTGAGGCTTGTATGCATTAACGACAAGTTATCTCGCTAACAATCATGGGAATACATCAATGTCCCTTGATCGTTGGATCTTGCAAGTGGCTCAACATTAGCTCATTTATTCACACTTTGCAAGATGTACCTAAGTACCTTGGCACTCGTTGACATTAATGGCGAGTTTGCCTCACATTAGTTAATGACATTAATTAATGGTCGGTAATGCAATGACTTCTCTTCATACTCGACAACAACACATTTTTCGCATGACTATAATTGTACCATTAGGTTTTGTAGCAGGTGAAGACTATATCAATTCAGCATTTTGCAGTGAATACAACAGATTTAGCAACATAAATAAATAATCCAATTTCACGACCTCATCCACCATTTATGCAACCAAGAAGCAGATGAAATTCTACTCCATGATTCAGCAGCAGGATTTACACTTCTCTATGTATGCACAATTTTTCCACTTCTTAGGTAAGTAAAGGTATGTTATTTTCTAGCTTTTAATCATAAAATTCCTTAAATACTGAAATTATAATTTTTGGAAAACACTTTACCATATTTACTTTCTCATTTAAAAAAAAGAAACACATTTAGTTGCAGGGGGAAGGAACATCCATTATGATCAATTTTCATATCACTTCATTCTGTTTCACTTCATTTCATCTTAACATATTTGTCCTAGTCAATTATGATTGCATTATGGTTCCAAAAAATTGTATGATTTGCAAAATGATTACTAAATAATGAGCATATTTATGGTTGATTTAAAGATGCATTCTCAAAATTTTAAAGGAACCTTGCTGCAACAAAAAGAAACTAGGTATTGATACAAAAGAACCAACACCAATTAAAATTTGGTTTCCACATAAGAACCAACCAAACATGTTGCAATTCAATATATGACAAGGAATACTTTGCAAAAATAAATGAAATTGTCAAATATGATCAAATTCAAAGTTTAAATATCATTGATATAAGCCAAGCTCATTCAAAAGCAAAGATGTTGCAAGAAAATCAAAGGAATTAATGGAATATTTGCATGAGGGCATGAAATCACTCTAGTTGGGGGGTATGTTGGGTCTCTAAAATGTCTTTAAAATGACATATAGTTTCACTTCATTCACACTTAATTTCGACTTTATCACCTTCATTCCATCATTTTGTCACTATATAACCCTACATCTCTATCATCATATGGGTTCATAATTGTATTTTCCTAAATTTGTATTTTTCAAGTGTTTATAGTGAATTAATGGTTAAAAATTATAAAAATGACTTATACTTGCTAATATCTAAAAGTGGCTTGAGTTTCATGACAAATGTAGGTCATTTCAAAGCTTCCAAGACACTATAATGTGGCCTCCCAAGATCAATTTCGAATTCTCTTCAATATTGGAAGAAGATTTGGGATAGGAATCAACCATATCTCATGGAGAAAAATCATGGATAAAGGGATATGTGTCTATTTTGTTGATATTTTTAGGGATCTAGGGAGAGAATATTGGATCCTCATTAATGGGGTAGCTTCTTATGTTTTTGTATAAATAGGAGAGCCTTCTCCTCTCAAAGGCATGTGTAAAGTTTGGAGTTATGCTCAAGTTTTGAATAAATAATTTGATTTTGGCATACTCATGAGTGTTTTTTCACTTTGATTTTGTTTTTCTTGCATATAGAGTTTCTTCACTTGCCATCCTCATGCATCATTGGATTGGCCACCTAAATGAGTGTGAGATTGTATCGTAATTTCTTTCACATTTTTATCTTTAGCTTAGTTTTCATTTCATTTTTTGTTATTATTTACTTCATTTTCATTTACATGCTTTCATAAGTTAAGTTTTCATATGCTCATTTTATTTGTGTGCTCTTGCAGGTTTATATGGATTGGTCACTTTTCTTTCATTGTAGTTAAGATTGTTTAGATTTCAATTCATGCTTTTCAATTATTGCAAGAAGTTTAGATTTTGAATTCATGAAGTGTGCCTAGATTAGATTTCCAATTCTATTTAAGTGTGTCGTAGTTTAGATTTCTATTTATGTATGTGTGATAGTTTAGATTTCCACTTATACATATGTGGTAGATTAGATTTCCTATTTTTCATAGATTAAAGATTTCTTGCTTTTCTAGATTAGATTTTCTTTCATTAGCGTAAATTTACTTTCTTGCTAAGTTTGATTTCAATCATGCAAGTAGATTAGTTTTTTAATTCATGCTAGTATGTGTAGTAGATTAAGATTTCAATTATAGTAAGTGTGTTTTGAATGCTTTCCTAGATTAGATTTCTTATTTTAATAAATTTCATTATATTATGTCTCATTTCAATTATGAAATTATATGTATAGATCAAATTTTCATTTCATGCAAGAAGATTAGATTTATTTTCATTCCTAGATTAAAAGATTCATTTTCATAGATTAAGTTTTTCCTTTACATATATTGATTTCAGTTTCCTTATGTTTTTAGTTTGTCATCATTTGATTTCGTAGTTAGATTAATCAAAATTAGAGGTTAATTTCTAGCATATATAGTGCATGCACGCTTCGCAAGTTTTACAAAACCCTCGGGTTGACAATTAAGTGATAGGTAATTAAATTGCCTCAACTATGGGAAAATTCGCTCTATCTACAAAAATGGCTATATTTGAGGGAAGAGAAGATATGTACCACTAAATTTGAACATCAACACCAGGGGATGACACAATTGGAATTTTATTTAGTAATTTTTTGAACCTAGAAGTAAAATCTTTGATCGTTTCTCTCATTTTAGCCTTTAGACTGGACAATTCGTTGATGAGCGATGCAATGGTTATATCATCTCCAAAATGAGCTAAGAATTGTTGTTCGAACATACCCCAACTAGTTATGGAACGAGGGAGCAATGAAAAGTACCAGGATCCTACAGATCATGTAAGAGTGTATGCGAATAATCTGATTGCGCAATATTCTTAAATAATTTCATTTAAATTGATGGCCAACATATAGTTATGGAGATGTTCTTCCGCTGGTAGGTCATCATCAGGATTAAATTTGGGCAACCATATTTCAGGATGTTTAGGAAGAGGGTGAAGAGGAGCTTCCATTGCTACAGAACTAGGATTATTCCATGGTTGTACTTGCAGTGGTGGTTTTTTTCCTGCCATTGAATTTTGAGTGGATGGGATGATAGGAGTATGGGTGGACGAGGATATGAGTGGAGTTTGAGTTTAAGAAGAGGTAGATTGGGTGCTTGGACTAGAAGAATTAGCACTAGTAGTTGAAATGGAACCTGTTGAAATGAGTGGAAGGAATGAATAGGTTTTAGATGGAGAATTGGATAAAACCTCGCTAGCGGATGTTTGTGATTTATATTTCTTGGTATTCTTTTGGAAATAAGTAATGGGAAATTCCAAAGGAGGAATTCCAATCTTCTCACTTTGAGAATGGTTCAAGATTCGTTTTGGTTGTAGAACAGAGGAAACACTCCCCTCAGATGAATGAGATGTTATAGGCTTTTCAACTAAAATATAGATTTTATCTAACTTCTCTACTAAAGTATGAAATTCTAGTGATTCAAGGTTGTATTTTGAAGAAATTATTCTCTACGATTTACTAGGATATTTAGGAGAGGATTGTTCAACTTCTGATAATAAAATTGTAGTTCTAGATAGGGATCCACAAGTTGGAGGAGATCTAGAGGGAGAATGACTATTAGAATGGATTTATTTATTTATGATCAGTTATTTTTTCCATTCACAGGACAGACCCTCCTTCTAGCACCAAAATGTTGAAGCCCCCAAATTTTGTTGCAATAACATGGGTGATAACCACCCAGTCCAGACCTTGGAAACAACTCCATTTCTGTTTGGTATGGTAGCTCTGACTGGGGATAAGGGTACTAGTTTCCCAACAAGAATTAACATGATGATGATGTTGGTTTGATATAAGGTGTAATGGAAAATGATTTTAACTAAAATAAATGATATATTTAAACAAAAAACACTTGCATCTATTTATTCTAATATTTATCTTATTATATACCTGAGAATAAATTAAATCATGCGATCTACAAATATATCTTAGAGAAACGGGTAATAAATATCATTCAATTACCATAAGAGATGAAATTATTGATGATAATTATTTTGACTAAATAGTTAGGCAACGTAATTTTGAAAAATATATTGCATATATCGATTACTCATGTACTCAATAACGAATTACAATTGAAAAATTATACAAAAGTTCTTTAATGAAAAATTGTAACTCAAATTTCATACATAATACAATATAAGAAATATTGTTGTTAATTCATAAAAAAAAAACTCAATCATAAAGATATAAGTACCATATATGAAAGGTCCTACTCATGAAATTAGTAGTGTTGATCTGCTTCTTTTCAAATAAATATACTCTAAGAGTAAAAAAATGCAAATTCAATAGAGTATGCTGCAATCTCTAAGAAAATCAATATCTTGTTCCAAATATCTCATCAAAACAGTCACACAAGTATAAAAGTGAAAGCTTTTGAAAAGTGTTTTTGATACAATTATGGACCCCTCTCTAAATGCATGAGAGAGGTTTAAATAATACAACATATGTATCAAAAATAGATTATTAAATAAAAAGCTGAGGAGGTTTCAAATAACCTTCCTCGGAATACAAAAAAGTAGAAAAGATAGAAAATAAAATGATGACATGCTTCCTCAAATTGAATGTTTCTTATTAGCCATCGAGTCCTTGAGTTCATAGATATCTATCATTAACTTCACCTAGGGTGGCTAGCCGATTTTATATCTTAATTGTCCCGTAAACAAAACGTCAGAGAGTGGTGGCACCATCTCTTGTGTGGAATTTTTTAGACAACGTAGAGTCATCAATTGGCAGTATGGTTTCACCAAAAATTGCCAGTAATTTTCTCGTTTAAGCTTAGACAGTTGTTTAACTACCTTAATTTTAGTTTCGGAAATATTTTTCCACCATTACTCTAACTGTTTGATGTCAGGGAGAACTCTCGGCCTGCATTCCTTGATAATATTGATATTATGAAGGTTTTCGTAAACAAATTCATTTATATTATTTGTTGTACTAGTTGCTCTGGCTGCTGCCCTTTCTGCTTGATCCAACTGTATGTGAAAATATATGAATAAAATATCCTTGTGAGATTCCTCGATCTTTGGCAGATTGGATTTTCTACCTTCTTCATATTCTTGCCAAGAAATAAACTCTGAAATCCTTTTATCGACCTCTTCATATTCTAATATCTGATCAACCACTTGATTGGATAATGCATTACTTGTTTCACAATATGGGTTGATAAACGAGATTTTTTGGTAGAGTATTTCTTGTTTCTTTTACAACTGAGTGTTTAATTCAAGTGTATCTTTAATGAATTCCTCTGTTTGAGGGTGGTATCTGAGTTTATCCATTTTATTTTGTATTTTTTGAATCTGTGAGTCCTTCTCTACGATGTTTGTTTGATACTGTAATCTCATTTTCTCAAGCTCTTTTTGAAATTGTGCCACTTGCAGCTTTGCTTGCTTATTGGTGCTCTGTTTTGCTTGTTCAAGTTGTTGTTCCAAAAACTGAACTCTTTCTTATTTTTATTTAAGAAAAATATGAACTTATAATTCCTTTTCCATTGTTGCAGTTGCGTAAGCGCCTGCAAATTGTGATATCCTTGTAAGATTTTCTGATGGATCAATGAGGGTGTATTTCCATACTACCTCTATTGATTCATTTTCTTGATTTTTTTCTACTGATGCATCGAGTTTCCTTTTCTTCCTTTGTCTTCTTACTATTGCTTTATGTGTTCGGATGTAGAATATATCAAGTGGGGGTATCTCCTCAATCTTTAAATCAATTTCTGAAGTTGGGTAGGTTGGGATTATTTCAATATCTTGAGTAGTTGTAACTCGTATTTTTGTTTCTGAATTTATAACCCGTTGATTTTGTTTAGTGGTCTAAAATATAGAAGTTCCTTCTAGACCTGTCTCTGTCTGCTACACTTGTAGTTTTTTTCTAAATTTCTCCCATTATTTATCCAGATCATTAACTATGATCTTTTATGTTTTAACCTGTGTGGAGTTAGTTTCCATGTGTTCCTCAGCTGAGGCCTTTTTGGCTATTTCTCTAGCATTTTCCTTTGTATTCTTCTCGGGATCTTTCTTGGGGATTTCTTCATTATTTTGAGATTGTTGTTCAAAGTGTTCTGAACCTTGAACTGACTTTTTTAGAGATTCTTCATCAGAATTGTGATTGGAAATTTCCTCCAGGCTTACGCGGGTAGTGGGTTCTCTTATTTCATTAGGGGAATTTTGAGGTCTAAAATGGGCCTCCTAAGGAAATTATAAAATAATAGTGGAAATAATAAAATAAGATTGGATGACATCATCAAATTTTAGAGCGAAAAAAGAAAAAAACACTTTTTCAACTCATATTTCCAACTTATCTCCCAATTGTTTTACTCAAATTTCGATTGGGAGTACTCATTGGATGAAAAAATTGATTCCTCATTGAAGGAGTGCCCATGCTGCATACTTTCGATGGGTCCCACTACATGAAAAATGAGAAATATAGTAATCACGTTTTTTATATATTTCTCAATTTTCGTGTAGCAGGTGTTATCACCTTAAAAAAAAAATTCTAAACTTTGAAAGTTTACCTTGTTTTAGTTATAATATCAAATAGGTCTTGAGTCACTTCATTCTTGATAAAGGTAGGTAATAGGTTTAGAATGTTGGGAAAAATGCGAGAGGGGGGGGTGAATCAGTATTTACTGCATATTCAAAACTTTTACTTTTTCTTGTTTCTAAAACCCGTACGCTACTTTCCTGAAACAGACTCGCGTATATACGCGGATACCCTTTAGGAAACTCGCGTATACACAGATATCTAATTATGTTATTAGATATTCACTTAAATCATTCCATCATTCATTCATCAGATGTTTAATAAACAGTAAACATGAACAGTAAGAGCAGAGCAAACCATCACACAAAGCATCACACATGAACACCAGGATTTTTTTAGGTGGAAACCCAAGTCGGGAGAAAACCACCGCTGCCGTTGCTCAGCCTTCAATATTTTATTATAAGAAAAAATTTTTACAACATATGTGTTGGTGCGGACTTCTACCGGCATGCGAGCACCCACAACGCTCGTTTACACCCCGACCTCTCCACGGAAGGGGGCTCCAACCCCCTAACTGGTTTACACCTCTCCGGGAAGGCTACGACCCCACGATCTCGTTTACTAGCCTCACACGGAAGGAGCTACAACCCCTTCTTGAAGGCTACAACCCTCGGCACCTCTAAGGACCACGTGAAAAAGTTTTCTGCCCCGGATTCTACAACTTCAATAGAACACAACTTGCGAGCCAGTTTCATCATATTTTCCAATGGACCCATTCCGCACTTTTAAGCTCAAACATACATCACCAAACAGATACTAACCAATTCAGACAACACAGATTAGATAGCAGTAATACAGCAGAACAGATCAGATGTTTCATACCCCATGCTTCAGCAAACCCTAGTTTGCATACGCGCTTTCACTTCACTGATGTCGTGTATATACGCGCTTCCGTCCATACAAACCAGCGTATACCTCTGTGTATATTTTATTGCGCATACGCGCTTTATCTTCAGCTAGGCCGCGTATATACGCGCTTCCTCTGTGGCGAAGTAGCGTATAGATCTTCAATCATTATAGAGCAGCATACTTCTTCAGATCGGATATCCAGTTCAGATTTACCCCTTTTCTTCAGACAGATGTTCGCCTAGATGTTCCCCTCATCACAGATCTAAGCCTTCCATGATCAGATCTAGTAGGTACAAGTGCATTTCAGATCTAGATCCCCTTCTTCATCATTGGTGCATCATCCATTCAGATTTATCATTCAAGTGTAACCCTTTCCATTCATATTTTCTTCAGAGTGAAGTATTCATTCAAGCTCAGACATCTTGCACCCACGCTCATGATTTGCATAATGAATTTCTTCTCCTTATATAGGTTTTCCCTTTGTCAATACCATGAGCCCCTTTTTCAATACCATGAGCCCAAAACCACATTACATCCGATGGTATTCCTGGACGGGGTCAATTAGGCGGATCATTACCCCATACAATGGGTCAATACCATGGTGATTACCCCTGGTTTTGCACTTTTAGAGCGCTTTAGCCCATACGCGACTTGGCACGTTCTTTTCCGCGTGCATACGCGACTTCCCCTAGACCAATCCGCGTATACCTAGAGACATACTATTTTTCATCGAATTTGCTTGGAATCTTTGAAATCCTTTCTTCATTTATGCCTTTTGATCATTAAGTCAAGAATAACTTCATGAAGTGGTTTGCCATCAAGGACAACACATGTTAACAGTCTCATGTCTTCATCTTCATTTAGTGGGTTGCCATCAAGGACAACACTCTGCATCATATTTCCAACAATCTCCCCCTTTGGACTTGATGGCAACCACGATGGTGTTTGGTTACCACAACAGATAGGTACATTAAGAATACAATGACACCATTCAAACACCATGTCACTCTCCCCCTTTGACATCAAGGGCAAAGGGCTGATCAAAAACCAACATACTCTCCTCATGTGTAAGAAGCAGATCTGATATACATAGAAGTGACCAAGCTCCCCCTGAGTTCATGCTGAATCTGCAAACATATTTTCCAATGAAGTACATGACTCTATGAACTTCTTATCACCAAAGACTCATACTTACATCAAATGTCCAACCAAGTGGATTTACATATGAGACTCAAGTACCCAACCAAGTGGGTTTACAAAAAAAAATGACTCAGCTACCCAACCAAGTGGGTTTGCAACTTTGACTAGTCCTTACATGACTGAATATTACAAATTTACATCATGGGTCTCAACATGACCTTTTCATCAATATACAAAAATGACTTTTCATAACCAACATCAGAAAGTCCTCAAGAAGGAGAACATATTTCAGAACCATCATAATGCCAACAATGCATTATACTCAGCAAAGCTAATGCTCCCCCTGAGTTTGTGCATCCAAGAAACCTTTCCATATGACTAAGGCTCCCCCTTAGTTAGTGCATCCTGAACACTTTCAGCAAAAAATCATCAAGGCATGAATTAGAATTATGAGAACTGGAACACCACCAGAGATACCAAACATTATCAGATACACCAAACAGCACTGTAGATGTGCTGAAGAGAGCTGACTCCAATCAGAAAAATGTCAGCAATCATACATACGCGGTTTTCTGTGCATGAACTCGCGTATATACGCGACTGTGTTTCAGGAAACCCGCGTATCCAATGCCATCTTCTAGATTTAAGCAGAATTTTTCTTTTGACTGGCAGAGAACACTCCCAACTTCTGTCTTAGATACTCGAACGCTTCCCTGGGCAGAGGTTTGGTAAAGATATCAGCAACTTGTTCTTTGGAGGGAACATACTCCAACTTCACCTTTTTCTCAAGCACTTGTTCACGTAAGAAGTGATACTTGATGGGAATGTGCTTGGTCTTCGAATGCATAACAGGATTCTTTGAAATACTAATGGCACTTGTATTGTCACACTTAATGGGGACAGGAGATGTACATTTGATTTGAAAATCTTGCAAGGTTTGCATCATCCAAAGGAGTTGAGTGCAACAAGATGCGGCAGCCACATATTCTTCTTCTGCTGTAGATAAGGCAATAGAATTTTGCTTCTTGCTGAACCAAGATACTAACCGGGGTCCCATATAGAATGCACCACCACTAGTGCTTTTCCTATCATCAACACTTCCAGCCCAATCTGCATCAGTGTAAGCATGAAGAGTAAGATTAGCATTCTTTGGATACCATAGACCAAGGTCTTGAGTTCCTTGAAGATATTTGAAAATTCTTTTAACAGCCTGAAGGTGAGACTCTTTTGGATTAGCTTGGAATCGTCCAACAATCCCAACTGCATGCATAATGTCTGGTCTAGTTCTAGTGAGATAAAGTAGACTTCCTATCATTGATCTGTATTCTGGTTGATTCACCGTGGGAGAATCATCATGAGAACTGAGATTGCATCCGGTTATCATTGGTGTACTTATAGGTTTGCATTCTTCCATGCCATATTTCTTCAGAATTTGCTTAAGATATTTTGCTTGTGATAGGAATATACCATCTGCAGTTTGATGCACTTGTAAGCCAAGAAAGAATGTTAGTTCTCCAAGTAAGGACATTTCAAATTCTTGCTGCATGACAGAAGCAAAATTTTGACTCAAAGATTCTTCATTACTCCCAAAAATGATATCATCAACATATACAACCACAATCAATAGTTTATCATTTTCAACTTTTGTGTATAAGTTGCTATCAGCAGACCCCTTTGAAAATCCTTGTTGATGAAGATATTTGTCAAGACGATAATACCATGCCCTTGGAGCTTGTTTGAGACCATATAGTGCCTTTTTAAGTCTACAAACAAGATTTTCATCATTTCCCAAAATGAATCCTTCCGGTTGTTCTATATATACTTCTTCTTCTAGATCACCATTAAGAAAAGCAGATTTAACATCCATTTGATAAACTTTGATTTCTTGATAACTTGAAAAAGCAAGAAACATTCTTATGGCTTCAAGTCTAGCTACAGGAGCAAAAGTTTCTTCAAAGTCTATACCTTCTTGTTGAGTATACCCTTTGCAGACCAATCTAGCTTTGTTTCTTACAACATCCCCATTCTCATTTAGCTTGTTCTTGAAGATCCATTTAGTTCCAATGACATTTTTATCATGTGGTCTTGGTACCAATTCCCAAGTGTCATTTTTTTTTCAATTTGATCAAGTTCTTCATTCATGGCTTGCTTCCAACATTCATCTTTGCTAGCTTGATTGACATTGTGTGGTTCAATTGTGGATAGAAGTGCCAGATGATTAGAAGATCCTACAAGAGTTCTCCTTGTTCGTACACCTGATTCCTTGTCACCCAAAATTTGAGATTCAGGATGATTATTTTGCACATATCTTGATGGAGATTTTCCAGATAGATCATCTTCAGGTTCTTCATTGGATCCATTGTCTATATCATTTGATGTAGAAGGACATAGGTCACCATCATCTTCTTTTGTTGTTTGTTTTTCTTCTTTAGGAGCTGCAGGAGACTCATCAATAACAACATCAATACATTCAACAATCTTTTGAAGCCTTTTATTGTAACATTTGTATGCTTTGCTTGAAGATGAGTAACCAAGAAATATCCCTTCATCTGATCTAGGTTCAAACTTTCCAAGCTTTTCATCATTATTTTTGATAAAGCATTTACTTCCAAAAACTCTAAAATGCTTCACAGATGGAGAATTACCATACCAGAGTTCATATGGATTTTTGTCACTATTTACCCGAACATGAGCCTTGTTGAGAATGTTAGCTGTTGTATGTGCTGCTTCTCCCCAGAACATGTCAGGAGTTCCAGAATCATCGAGCATAGCTCTAGCCATTTGTTGAATTTTTCTATTCATTCTTTCTGCTACGCCATTTTGTTGTGGAGTACCTGCTACAGAGAATTGTCTTTTTATGCCATGTTGTTCACAAAATTCAAAGAATTCATTTGATGTATATTCTCCTCCTCGATCGGATCTAAGACACTTGATTTTTAGATCTAATTCATTTTCAACTAAAGCTTTGAAGATCTGAAATTTTTCAAATGCTTCATCTTTGTGTTTAATGAGCCCGATCCAACACATTCTAGAGTAATCATCAATAAATAAGATATAGTATTCTTCCCCACGTGGTGACTTCTTCCTCATAGGTCCACATATGTCAGTATGAATGAGTTCAAGAGGCTCACTTGATGATCCTTCTTTGGCATTAAATCGTACTCTGGTCTGCTTACCGAATTGACAAGATTTGCATATGATACTTTCTGGTAGATTAATATTGGGAAGACCACGAACAACTTGAAGTCTACTTGCTTTGTTGATTTGAGAGAAGCTCAGATGCCCCAACCTTCTATGCCATAGCCAATTTTTTGAAGACTTGCTCAAGTAACATTGATCTTTGCAGTTCTTCAGTACATACAGGTTGCTTGGATTTCTTTTCCCTTTTATAATAATTTTACCTGTATCAAGATCACGAACCACACATTCTTTTGAACTAAAGACAACTTATGTTCCTTGATCACACATTTGACTCACACTTAACAGGTTATGCCTTAATCCATCCACATACATGACATCATTAGCCTTTACCTTTTCTTTTAGAAACACTGACCCTTTTCCTTTAATTACAGCAGGAGTATCATTTCCAAATGTAACTTTCTTTTCCTTTTCTAGAGCATTATATGTAAGAAGTTTGCTTTTGTCACCTGTCATGTGTCTTGAGCACCCACTATCAATGTACCATTGATTTTCTTCACCTTTTGCAAATAATGCTATCCCACAATTTTCAACCTGTATTTCTTTCTTTTTCCATACTTTAGAGCTTGAGGGAACATGTTCTTTTTGCTGGACCTTGCTCCTGCATTCAGATTCTTCATGACCAAAGTTATTGCAATAAGTACATTCAACTTCATTTTGAAGAGGAGAAAAGTTGTTATAGGTATTCTTCTTTGGTTCAATATTCATTCTTTTCTTTCTTGCTTCTCTTGTCATGATGGTTTTAGAGGCAACACATTGAACAACTTTATGACCAAAATTGTGACATGAGAAACATTGTCCATTGAAGTAGAAATTCCGGCGACCATGAAATCTTCTATTTGAATTTACCTGTTGGTTGTTGCTTCTTTGAGGGATCTCCTTGTTAGTGATCCTTGATTTGAGATGATCATGCTTTACCTATAAAGAACCTTTGTTCCCTTGCTGAGTGGCTGAGTGAAGAGAACCAGTTGTGACTGCTTTCAGATAATTTGGTGCTGAAGTCTGGGAAGATTCCCCAGTATATCCAAGACCTGTTTTTATAAGAGGAGACCGTTGTGTCTTGATAATCTCATCTAAGGTTTCTAAACCTTTAGCAAATCTAAGATTGAGAGTCTTCACTTTCTCATTATCTTTCCTTAGACTTACTACTTCACACTCCAATTCCTCAATGCGTTTTTCCTTGGCTTCAAGCTGACTTTCAAGAGTCTCTATGATTATGTTCTTTTCTTCTAGGCTTACTTTGAGTTGATTGTTTTCTTCAAGAAAATCATTGTCCTCTAGAGCATCCACAAAAGTATCCTTTTCTTCTCTTTGTTCAAAAGCCATGAGAAGTCTAAATTCTTCTTCACATTCTTCCTCACTATTAGATGATCCATCACTGTCTTCATTAGTATAATAACTTTTTCTTGTGCTAGATCGATTCTTATTCCTTCTTGCTACTTCTTTTCCTTTATCCGAGGATTATTTATAAGGACACTTTGCAGCATAATGACCAACTCTTCCACAATTGAAACATTTGAAAGGAAGCTTACCTTTGAACTTTCCGGTACCTAGTTGAAGTCTTCTCACAAAATTTGCTTCTTCTTCTTCTTCAGATATATAGCTGGATTCTTTGACAACTTCCTTTTCTTTTCCTTTTGTTGATGCCTTAAAAGCAGCTTCTTTGATTTGAGAAGGACCTCCTTGCCTCATTTCAAAAGCAGTCAGAATACCATGTAATTGAACAATAGTAAGAGTTTGCAGATCTTGCCTTTCTTCAATAGCTGAAACTTTAGAGTCAAATTTTGAAGTCAAGGATCTTAAGACTTTTTCAACCATAGTAGTATCGGTTATGGTTTCACCCAAATTTCTCATCGGATTTACAATATCATCTAGACGAAGAAAGAAACTAGCAACACTTTCATCACTATGCATCTTCAAATTTTCATATTCGATTCTAAGAGTTTGGAGTTTTGCACTTTTTACCTTTGTATCTCCTTCATAGCTCAGAATGATTTTGTCCCATATTTCTTTTGCTGAATGTAGCTGCATCACTTTAGCAAATTCTGATTCAAACATGCTTCCTAATAATACATTCACTGCTTTGGCATTGATTTCATACTTCTTTCTTTTAGCAGCATCAGTAGGAATACTTGCTGGGTATTGATAACCTTCTTCCACGATTGCCCATACATCTGCACCAAGACTTTGCAGATATGCTTTTGTTCGTACCTTCCAGAATATCAGATTGCTTCCATTGAATAGAGGTGGCTTTATAGACATTGCTCCTTCTTGACTTCCCATTGCGACGGATCACCTTCAAGCGATCAAGCTTACGCGAAGAGCACCTTTCACGATACCAATTGTTGGGAAAAATGCGCCGAAGGGGGGTGAATCAGTATTTATAGCATATTCAAAACTTTTACTTTTTCTTGCTTCTAAAACCCATACGCTACTTTCCTGAAACAGAATCGCGTATATACGCGGATACCCTTTATGAAACTCGCGTATACACAGATATCTAATTATGTTATTAGATCTTCACTTAAATCATTCCATCATTCATTCATCGGATGTTTAATAAACAGGAAACATGAACAGTAAGAGCAGAGTAAACCATCACACAAAGCATCACACATGAACACCAGGATTTTTAGGTGGAAACCCAAGTCGGGAGAAAACCACCGCTGCCGTTGCTCAGCCTTCAATCTTTTATTATAGAGAAAACATTTTACAACATATGTGCTGGTGCAGACTTCTACCAGCATGCAGGCACCCACCTGCGCTCGTTTACCAGCCTCTCTTGGAAGGGAGCTCCAACCCCCTGACTCGTTTACCAGCCTCTCCTGGAAGGGAGCTACGACCCCCTGATCTCGTTTACCAGCCTCACCTGGAAGGGAGCTACGACCCCCTGACTGAAGGCTACAACCCTCAGTACCTTTGAGGACCACGTTTCATCAATTTTCACACTGGATCCAACAAATTCAATAGAACACAACTTGCAAGCCACATTTCATCATATTTTCAGACTGGACCCATTCCATACTTTTAAGCTCAAACATACTTCACCAAACAGATACTAACCAATTCAGACAACACAGATCAGATAGCAGTAATACAGCAGAACAGATCAGATGTTTCATACCCGATGCTTCAGCAAACCCTAGTTTGCATACGCGCTTTCACTTCACTGATGTCGCGTATATACACGCTTCCGTCCGCACAAACCAGTGTATACCTCTGTGTATATTTCATTGCGCATACGCGCTTTATCTTCAGCGAATCCGCGTATATACGCGTTTCCTCTGCGGCTAAGTAGCGTATAGATCTTCAATCATTATAGAGCAGCATACTTCTTCAGATCAGATTTTCAGTTCAGATTTACCCTTTTTCTTCAGACAGATGTCCACCTAGATGTTCGCCTCATCATAGATCTAAGCCTTCCATAAGCAGATCTAGTAGATACAAGTTCATTTCAGATCTAGATCCCCTTCTTCATCATTGGTGCATCATCCATTCAGATTTATCATTCAAGTGTAACCCTTACCATTCAGATCTACTTCAGAGTGAAGTATTCATTCAAGCTCAGACATCTTGCACCCACAAACCTATCCTTGCATAATGAATTTCATCTCTTTATATAGGTTTAACCTTTTTCAATACCATGAGCCAAAACAATACCATGAGCCCAAAACTTCATCACTTCCGATGGTATTCTTGGACGGGGTCAATTAGACGGATCATTACCCAATACAATGGGTCAATACCATGGTGGATACCCCTGGTTTTGCACTTTTTGAGCGCTTTTTCCCATACGCGACTTGGTACGTTGTTTCCCGCGTGCATACGCGACTCCCCCTAGGAAAATCCACGTATACCTAGAGACATACTCTTTTCATCAAGATTTAGCACATGCTGAAATCCTTTCTTCATTGCCTTCTGTACACACAAGTCCATTATGTCAAGAATAACTTCATTAGGTGGATTGCCATCAAGGACAACACATGTCAACAGTCATATGTCTACATCTTCATTCAGTGGGTTGCGCCATCAAGGACAACACTCTGCATCATATTGCCAACATAGAAGTCTTAAAAAGTTAGTTTTCATTTCCAAATAAGGTCTTTAAGTCTCATCCCATAGTTGAAAAGTCTCATCATTCATTTAGAAATCATGTTTTGAACTTTTGGAAAAATCCTTTGCAATTAGCAACAAAATGACAGTTTCGTATCGCGGTCAGTTCAAAAAACCAGTTTTGCGCTCCGAAAGCGCTGCTACTTTTGTAGCACATTTCACCGAAATTTCCCTAGGTACGCTATGAAAGCGTGAATTATTAGAAATGTCATGTCAAATCATAAAAAATGTCAGAATCCGTTAGGTTATCATACAATGACATCATAGTGAATCAGTTAGGGGTCATTTCCAAAATGTTTAACCATTCATACCCATCATTACTACCATAGAGGTGTCATTTGTGAAAATAAGTTTCAAGTTTGAAAAGGCTGATATGTGTTACTCGTTCTAGTTTTTATAACAAGCGGTGAAACATATTTGTTTTGAGTTTAAGCTTATGGTCATCTTACACCAAAGCTATTCTCATATACTATCAAGCAAGGCTAATCTTACTATCAAGCGAGGCTGATCCTTTTAAATCAAGAAAGGCTGATCATTAAATTCTGAAGGAAGCAAACAAAAATTTCTGAAGGCAAGAATGATAGAGGAGAAAAAGAATCATAGGTCAGGACATTTTTTAAGGTCTGAACCTGAAAGCACAAGAGTTATAGTTGAAGACAAAATAGTGTTAGATGCTTTCAGAAAGGCAGGATGGTTAAAGTTCAGAAAAGCCGCAAGGTGTACATAGTCCGGTATCAAAAGATTTTTCTTTGGATTTAAATGGTACAAATACAAAGGTGGGAATATTTAACATGTCAAAGAATTATTGAGATTCAACAAGATGACGAGCTTAGTGAAAAGAGTCGCCTTCACTAAGTGGGCCCGCAGCCTATTTTTGGCGCAAGTCTATTTTTAGACTATGTCTATTTTTAGACATGATGATCATATTTTAGAAGTTGCAGGATGCTATTTGTGGATGGTTGATCAAGTTGGAAAAATAGATGAAATTCTATTTTTAGAATATTGGGTGAAGTCTATTTATAGATCGTCAATCTAAAAATAGATGCATGTCGATTATTATTAGCTCTTAATAATAATCAGACTCTAAAAAACAACTTATTCTCTTGGAGCACTTCAGTTCAGTGCACAGATGTGGCACATCAACTGACAGAAGGAATTACGCTATTCCTAAGGGTTTACTAGAGCTAATGCATGGAGGACTCAGTTAGAACTCAAGTGGCAGAGTTATGACACAGTTGGAAGAAGTAGTTATGGAGTTGTATTTAGTTTAACTCAGTTAGACTCAGTTGAGCTAGTTGTATCTAGTCTAACTGATTGATACACTAGTGAGAGTGGAGTGAATTAATTAGTTGATTAATTCATAAATAATAACTCATTAATCAACTGAACAATACATCAGTTAACTACGTGGCCGTTGGGAAAAATACCGAGAGGAGGGGGTGAATCAGTATTTAGGGCATACTCAAATATTTTTACTTTTTCATGCTCTAAAACCCATACGCTACTTTACTTGATCATACTCGCATATATACGCGGATACCCTTCACAAAACTCGCTTATATGCAGAGATATTAATATGCAATTAATTCATTACTTAGATCCTTGCATTTATTCATTCATCAGATGTTTATATAGCAACAGACATGTGCAGTAATAACAGAGTAAATCATCACACATACACATCACACATGAACACCAGGATTTTAGGTGGAAACCCAAGTCAGGAGAAAACCACCGCTGTCGTTTTCTCAGCCTTCAATATTTTATTATAAAGAAAACATCTTACAACTGTGTGTCAGTGTAATCATACCAAAGACGTTGTGCACCCACTTGCGCTTGTTTACCAAATTTCCCCGGAAGGGAGCTACGACCCCCTCGCTCTCGTTTACCGGCCTCTCCTTGTTGGGAAAAATACCGAGAGGGGGGGTGAATCAGTATTTACTGCATATACAATATCTTTTTACTTTTTCACTCTCTAAAACCCATACGCTACTTTCCTTTAGTAAACTCGCGTATACACGCGGATATCCTTTATACAACTCGCGTATTAGCAGAGATCTAACTATGCAGATATTTATTGACTTATTTCTTTGCAATATTCATTCATCTGATGTTAAGTTATCAGTAAACATGTGCAATAAAAATAGTATAAACCATCACACAAAGCATCACACATGAACACCAGGATTTTTAGGTGGAAACCCAAGTCGGGAGAAAACCACCGCTGCAGTTGCTCAGCCTTCAATATTTTATTATAGAGAAAACATCTTACAACATATGTGCTGGCGCAGACTTGACCAGCACGCAGGCACCCACCTGCGCTCGTTTACCAGCCTCTCCTAGAAGGGAGCTACGACCCCCTGACTCGTTTACCAGCCTCTCCTGGAAGGGAGCTACGACCCCTCGATCTCGTTTACCAGCCTCACCTGGAAGGGAGCTACAACCCCCTGACTGAAGGCTACAACCCTCAGCACCTCTATGGACCACGTTTCATCAATTTTCACACTGGATCCAAAGCTTCCTTTAGGACACCACTTGCAGGCCACGTTTCATCATATTTTCAGACTGGACCCACTCCACACATTTAAGCTCAATCATACAACCAAACTGAAACAGACAACTCAGAACTGTAGAATATAGATAACAGCAACACAGCAGAACAAATCAGACATTTCATACCCCATGCTTCAGCAAACCCTAGTTTGCATACGCGCTTTCCTTTCACTGATCCCGCGTATATACGCGCCTTCTACCATACAAACCCGCGTATACTTCTGTACATATTACAGAGCTAATTTTCACTGCGCATACGCGCTTTTTCTTCAGCGAAGCCGCGTATATACGCGCTTCTTCTGCGGAAAACTAGCGTATGGTTCTTTAGACATTATAGAGCAGCATACTTCTTCAGATCAGATATTTAGTTCAGATTTAACCCTTTACTTCAGACAGATGTTCGCCTCATCTCAGATCTAAACATTTCACAACCAGATCTAGAAGATACAAATACATTTCAAATCTAGAAACCTTTCTTCATCATTTTCTTCATTGGTGCATCAAGCATTCAGATATATCATTCAACTATAA
Organism: Pinus albicaulis; assembly: GCA_034641835.2. NCBI lineage: Eukaryota > Viridiplantae > Streptophyta > Pinopsida > Pinales > Pinaceae > Pinus > Pinus albicaulis. The sequence continues at coordinate 480,325,883 of CM076572.1, forward strand.
CCCTTTCCATTCAGATATACTTCAGAGAGAAGTATTCATTCAAGCTTAGACGTCTTGCACCCACACTCATGATTTGCACAATGAATTTCTTCTCTTTATATAGGATTACCCTTTTTCAATACCATGAGCAAAAACCACATTACTTTCGATGGTATTCCTGGACGGGGTCATTTAGACAAATCATTACCCAATACAATGGGTCAATACCATGGTGGTTACCCCTAGTTTTTCACTTTATGAGCGCTTTTTCCCATATGCGACCTGGCACGTTATTTTTTGCGTGCATACGCGACTTCTCCTAGACAATTCCACGTATGCCTTGAGACATACTCTTTTCATCATAGATCTAGCACATATTGAAATCCGTTCTTCATTGCCTTCTGTAATCTCTGTAGATACATCAGATTTACATCTTTAAACAGGTTCATCAAGACATATTCTATCAAGCACAACTTCATCAAGTAGGCTGCCATCATGGACAACACTCTATCAAGTGGGTTGTCATCAAGGACATCACTCAGCATCAAAACATCATATCATATTAGATTTACATCATTTACCAAGTCCATCAAGTCAAGAATAACTTCATCAGGTGGATTTCCATCAAGGACAACACATGCCAACAATCTCATGTCTTCATCTTCATTAAGTGGGTTGCCATCAAGGACAACACTCTGCATCATATTGCCAACAATCTCCCCCTTTGGACTTGATGGCAACCATGATGGTGTTTGATTATCACAACAGATAGGTACATTAAGAATACAATGACACCATGTCACTCTCCCCATTTTTGACACCATTCTTTCTCTTCATTCAAACACCATGTCACTCTCCCCCTTTGACATCAAGGGCAAAGGGCGAATCAAAACCAACACACTCTCCCCCTTTTCTCCTCATGTAGAAGAAGTATTCTGCAGATCTGATATATACTGAAGTGACCAAGCTCCCCCTGAGTTCATGCTGAATCTTCAAACATATTTTTCAATGAAGTACATGACTCTATGAACTTCCTATCACCAAAGACTCATACTTACATCAAATATCCAACCAAGTGGATTTACATATGAGACTCAAATACCAAACCAAGTGAGTTTACACATTTCAATTCAACTACCCAACCAAGTGGGTTTACAAATTTGTCAAGTCCTTACATGACTGAATATTAAAATTTTACATCATGGGTCTCAACATGACCTTTTCATCAAATTACAAATATGACTTTTCATGACCAATACCAAAAAGACCTCAAGAAAGAGATCACATTTCATAATCATCATAATGCCAACAATGCATTATACTCAGCAAGGCTAGGGCTCCCCCTGAAAATGTGCATCCAAACATCCTTTCAATGTGACCAAGGCTCCCCCTTTGCTTGTGCAACCTGAACACCTTCAACAACATGCCATCAGCAACAAATTCTGCATGATCTGTCCATATCTCTGAATCATAAGACTTTCATTTCATCCAACAGATACTCTTCATCAAGTAACAATCCGAGCTCATCCAAGATCTTCAACATAAGAAACCAAGTATCACATCGTCATTATTTAGAACTGAGAAAATAAGCTGATACAGAGTCAATAATACAGTTATTAATAGTCAGATTGATGCTCCCCCTGAACCTCTATTCCAGATCTTCAACTATCATGTAAATTCTCTTATCATCAATGCATACGCGATTGTGTCTGCTGGAACTCACATGTATACGCGACTTTCGTTTACCGAACTCGCGTATGGAAAGTGAAGCATAGAAATTTTCACATTCCTTCATCTCCTCCTAAACTTGTCCTTCCTATACCTGTCTTCTTCATATCAGATGCTCTGTTAGAAACAAATATAACCAGAATAACCAAACAATACTGAAAAATTCTAACCCCCAACCAAAAATTGTCAGCAATTATTCATACGCGGATGTATGTTAATATACTCACGTATATACGCGACTGTGTTTCATCAAAACCGCGTATTCAATTTAATCTTCTGAAGTTAAGCAGATTTTTTCTTTTGACTGGCAGAGACTACTCCCAGTTTCTGTCTTAGATATTCGAATGCTTCCCTGGGCAGAGGTTTGGTAAAGATATCAGCAACTTGTTCCTTGGAAGGAACATACTCCAACTTCACCGTTTGTTCAAGCACTTGTTCATGTAAGAAGTGATACTTGATGGGAATGTGCTTGGTCTTCGAATGCATAACAGGATTCTTTGAGATACTGATGGCACTGGTATTATCACACTTAATGGGGACAGGAGGTGTACATTTGATTTGAAAATCTTGTAAGGTTTGCATCATCCAAAGGAGTTGAGTGCAACAAGATGCGGCAGCCACATATTCTGCTTCTGCTGTAGATAAGGCAATAGAGTTTTTCTTCTTGCTGAACCAAGATACTAACCGGGGTCCCATATAGAATGCACCACCACTAGTACTTTTCCGATCATCAACACTTCCAGCCCAATCGGCATCAGTGTAAGCATGAAGAGTAAGATCAGCATTCTTTGGATACCATAGACCAAAGTCTTGAGTTCCTTGTAGATATTTGAATATTCTTTTGACAGCCTGAAGGTGAGACTCTTTTGGATTAGCTTGGAATCGTCCAACAATCCCAACTGCATGCATAATGTCTGGTCTAGTCCCGGTGAGATAAAGTAGACTTCCTATCATTGATCTGTATTCTGGTTGATTCACCGTGGGAGAATCATCATGAGAACTGAGATTGCATCCGGTTATCATTGGTGTACTTACAGATTTGCATTCTTCCATGCCATACTTCTTCAGAATTTGCTTAAGATATTTTGCTTGTGAAAGGAATATACCATCTGTAGTTTGATGCACTTGCAAGCCAAGAAAGAATGTTAGTTCCCCAAGTAAGGACATTTCAAATTCTTGCTGCATGACAGAAGCAAATTTTTGGCTCATAGATTCTTCGTTACTCCCAAAAATGATATCATCAACATATACAACCACAATCAATAGTTTATCATTTTCAACTTTTGTGTATAAGTTGCTATCAGCAAACCCCTTTGAAAATCCTTGTTGATGAAGATATTTGTCAAGACGATAATACCAAGCCCTTGGAGCTTGTTTGAGACCATATAGAGCCTTTTTAAGTCTACAAACAAGATTTTCATCATTTCCCAAAATGAATCCTTCCGGTTGTTCTATATATACTTCTTCTTCTAGATCACCATTAAGAAAAGCCGATTTAACATCCATTTGATAAACTTTGATTTGTTGATAACTTGAAAAAGCAAGAAACATTCTTATAGCTTCAAGTCTAGCTACAGGAGCAAAAGTTTCTTCAAAGTCTATACCTTCTTGTTGAGTATACCCTTTGCAAACCAGTCTAGCTTTGTTTCTTACAACATCCCCATTCTCATTTAATTTGTTCTTGAAAATCCATTTAGTTCCAATGACATTTTTATCATGTGGTCTTGGTACCAATTCCCAAGTGTCATTCTTTTCAATTTGATCAAGCTCTTCATTCATGGCTTGCTTCCAACATTCATCTTCGCTAGCTTGATTGACATTGTGTGGTTCAATTGTGGATAGAAGTGCCAGATGACTAGAAGATCCTACAAGGGTTCTCCTTGTTCGTACACCTGATTCCTTGTCTCCCAAAATTTGAGATTCAGGATGATTCTTTTGAATATATCTGGATGGAGCTTTTTCAGATAGATCATCTTCAAGTTCTTCATTGGATCCACTATCTATATCATTTCTATTTGATGTAGAAGGACATAAGTCACCATCATCTTCTTTTTTTGTTTGTTTTTCTTCTTTAGGAGTTGTAGGAGACTCATCAATAACAACATCAATACATTCAACAATCTTTCGAAGCATTTTACTGTAACATTTGTATGCTTTGCTTGTAGATGAGTAACCAAGAAATATCCCTTCATCTGATCTAGGTTCAAACTTGCCAAGATTTTCATCATTATTTTTGATAAAGCATTTACTTCCAAAAACTCTAAAATGCTTCACAGAGGGAGAACTACCATACCAGAGTTCATATAGAGTTTTGTCACTATTTACCCAAACATGAGCCTTGTTGAGAATGTTAGCTGCTGTATGTGATGCTTCACCCCAGAACATGTCAGGAGTTCCAGAATCATCAAGCATAGCTCTAGCCATTTGTTGAATTGTTCTATTCATTCCTTCTACTACGCCATTTTGTTGTGGAGTGCCTGCTACAGAGAACTGTATTTTTATGCCATGTTGTTCACAAAATTCAAAGAATTCATTTGATGTATATTCTCCTCCTCGATCAGATCTAAGACACTTGATTTTTAGATCTAATTCATTTTCTACCAATGCTTTGAAGATCTGAAAATTTTCAAATGCTTCATCTTTGTGTTTAATGAACCCGATCCAACACACTCTAGAGTAATCATCAATAAATAAGATATAGTATTCTTCCCCATGTGGTGATTTTTTCCTCATAGGTCCACATATGTCAGTATGAATGAGTTCAAGAGGCTCACTTGATGATCCTTCTTTGGCATTAAATCGTACTCTGGTCTGCTTACCGAATTGACAAGATTTGCATATGATACTTTCTGGTAGATTAATATTGGGAAGACCACGAACAGCTTGAAGTATGCTTGCTTTGTTGATTTGAGAGAAGCTCAGATGCCCCAGCCTTCTATGCCATAGCCAATTTTCTGAAGACTTGCTCAAGTAACATTGATCTATGCCGTTCAGTACATACAGGTTGCTAGGATTTCTTTTTCCTTTTATAATGATTTTACCTGTATCAAGATCACGAACCACACATTCTTTTGAACTAAAGACCACTTATGTTCCTTGATCACACATTTGACTTACACTTAACAGGTTATGCCTTAATCCATCCACATACATGACATCATTAGCCTTCACCTTTTCTTTTAGAAACACGGACCCTTTTCCTTTAATTACAGCAGGAGTATCATTTCCAAATGTAACTTTCTTTTCCTTTTCTAGAGCATTATATGCAAGAAGTTTGATTTTGTCACCTGTCATGTGTCTTGAGCACCCACTATCAATGTACCATTGATTTTCTTCACCTTCTGCAAATAACGCTATCCCACAATTTTCAACCGGCGGTTCTTTCTTTTTCCACACTTTGGAGCTTGAGGGAACATGTTCTTTTGGTTGGATCTTGCTCCTGCATTCAGATTCTTCATGACCAAAGTTATTGCAATAAGTACATTCAACTTCATTTTGAAGAGGAGAAAAGTTGTTATAGGTGTTCCTCTTTGGTTCAATATTCATCCTTTTCTTTCTTGCTTCTCTTGTCATGATGGTTTTATATGCAACACATTGAACAGCTTTATGACCAAAATTGTGACATGAGAAACATTGTCCATTGAAGTAGAAATTTCTGCAATCATGAAATCTTCTATTTGAATTTACCTGTTGGTTGTAGCTTCTTTGAAAGATCTCCCTATTAGTGTTCCTTGATTTGAGATGATCATGCTTTACCTGTAAATATCCTTTGTTCTCTTGCTGAGTGGCTGAATGTAGTGAACTAGTTGTGGCTGCTTTCAGATAATTTGGTGCTGAAGTCTGGGAAGATTCCCCAGTATATCCAAGACCTGTTTTTATAAGAGGAGATCGTTGTATCTTGATAATCTCATCTAAGGTTTCTGAACCTTTAGCAAATCTAATATTGAGAGTCTTTACTTTCTCATTATCTTTCCTTAGACTTACTACTTCACACTCCAATTCCTCAATGCGTTTTTCCTTTGCTTCAAGCTGATTTTCAAGAGTCTCTATGATTATGTTCTTTTCTTCTAGGCTTACTTTGAGTTGATTGTTTTCTTCAAGAAAATCATTTTTTTCCAGAGCATCCACAAAAGTATCATTTTCTGCTCTAGATTCTTTTGCCATGAGCAGTTTAATATTTTGTTCACATTCTTCCTCACTATCAGATGACCCATCACTGTCTTCATTAATATAGTAACTTTTCTTGTGCTAGATCGATTCTTATTCCTTCTTGCTACTTCTTTTCCTTTAGCGGACGTTTCTTTATAAGGACATTTTGCAGCATAATGACCAACTTTTCCACACTCAAAACATTTGAAGGGAAGCTTACCTTTGAATCTTCCAGTACCTAGTTGGAGTTTTCTCACAAAATTCGCTTCTTCTTCTTCGGATATATAGCTAGATTCTTTGACAACTTCCTTTTCTTTTCCTTTTGCAGACACTTTAAAAGAAACTTCTTTGATTTGAGAAGGACCTCCTTGTCTCATTTCAAAATCAGTCAGAATACCATGTAATTGAACAATAGTAAGAGTTTGCAGATCTTGCCTTTCTTCAATAGCTGAAACTTTAGAGTCAAATTTTGAAGTCAAGGATCTTAAGACATTTTCCACCAGAGTAGTATCGGTTATGGTTTCACCCAAATTTCTCATTCAATTTACAATATCATCTAGACAAAGAAAGAAACTGGCAATACTTTCATCACTATGCATCCTTAAATTTTCATATTCAATTCTGAGAGTTTGGAGTTTTGCACTTTTTACCTTTGTATCTCCTTCATAGCTCAGAATGATTTTGTCCCATATTTCTTTTGCTGAATTTAGCTGCATTACTTTAGCAAATTCTGGTTCAGACATGCTTCCTAATAAGACATTCACTACTTTGGCATTGATTTCATACTTCTTCCTTTCTGCCGCATCAGTAGGAATACTTGCCGGATATTGATAACCTTCTTCCACGATTGCCCATACTTCTGCACCAAGACTTTGCAGATATGCTTTTGTTCGTACCTTCCAGAATATCAGATTGCTTCCATTGAATAGAGGTGGTTTTAGAGACATTACTCTTTCATGACTTCCCATTGCGACGGATCTCCTTCAAGCGATCAAGCTACTGCAGAAAGACCTGCCTCTGATACCAATTGTTGGGAAAAATACTGAGAGGGGGGGGGGGGGGGTGAATCAATATTTAGGACTTTATCAAAATTTTTACTTTTTCACTCTCTAAAACCCATACGCTACTTTTCTAAAGCCAACTAGCATATACACGCGGATATCCTTCATAAAACTCGCGTATACACAGAGATCTAATTATGCCATTAATTCTTCACTTATATCATTCCATAATTCATTCATTAGATGTTCTATAAACAGTAAACATGTGCAGTAAGAACAGAATAAACCATCACACATAAGCATCACACATGAACACCAGGATTTTTAGGTGGAAACCCAAGTCGGGAAAAAACCACCGCTGCAGTTGCTCAGCCTTCAATATTTTATTATAGAGAAAACATCTTACAACATATGTCTTTGTGCCCATTCACTCTGACGTCACATGAGGAACCCACTGGCCTAAACTTGCAAACCTCTCTGGAAAGGGAGGTTATGACCACTCGTTTACCAGCCTCTCCTGGAAGGGAGCTACGACCCTCTGATCTCGTTTACCAGCCTCACCTGGAAGGGAGCTACAACCCCCTGACTGAAGGCTACAACCTTCAGCACCTCTGTGGACCACGTTTCATCAATTTTCACACTGGATCCAAAGCTTCCTTTAGGACATCACTTGCAGGCCACGTTTCATCATATTTTCACACTGGACCCACTCCACATATTTAAGCTTCATCATACAACCAAACTGAAACAGACAACTCAGAACTGTAGAATACAGATAGCAGCAACACAGCAGAACAGATCAGACATTTCATACCCCATGCTTCAACAAACCTGGTTTATACGCGCTCTATCAGCACGATCATGCATACATATAAACACCCCCTATATACAAGCCGGCGTATATACATGCATATTCTAAAACGTTTTTTCCAACTAACGCATGCGCTATTGCAAATCAGTTCGTGCTAACATATGCGCTAGCCGACAAACTAGCGTATGGTTCTTCAGACATTTAGGTTATTGTAATTCTTCAGAACAGACACATCACATAGATTTTACCCTTTACGTCAGACAGATGTTCGCCTCCTCTCAGATCTAATCATTCCATAAACAGATGTAGCAAATACATTTCAGATCTAGATTCCCTTCTTCATCATTTTCTTCATAGGTGCTTCATGCATTCAGATCTATCATTCAATTGTAACCCTTTTCATTCAGATATACTTCAGAGAGAAGTATTCATTCAAGCTCAGACATCTTACACCCACACTCATGATTTGCACAATGAATTTCTTCTCTTTATATAGGTTTACCCTTTTTCAATACCATGAGCCAAAACCACATTACTTCCGATGGTATTCCTGGACGGCGTCATTTAGACGAATCATTACCCAATACAATGGGTCAATACCATGGTGGTTACCCCTGGTTTTTCACTTTATGAGCGCTTTTTCGCATACGCAACTTGGAACGTTATTACCCGCGTGCATACGTGACTTCTCCTAGACAAAACTGCGTATTCATTGAGAGATACTCTTTTCATCATAGATCTAGCACATATTGAATTCCTTTCTTCATTACCTTCTGTACTTTCTGTAGATACATTAGATTTACATCATTTAACAAGTTCATCAAGTAGGTTTCCATCATCTTCATCATGTGAGTTTCCATTCAAGGATAACACTCTATCAAGCGGGTTGCCATCAAGGACAACACTCTGCATCATATTGCCAACACCCTATTGAATTTTGTAGCTTGGGAGGTACTCCACATCTCTGGGTACTTAGCTTGTGTGTGTTGGCAACAAAAAACCTCTTTATGGATGAAATGCCCAAGTGGGGGGGGGAGCGACTTGCACCCAAAGTTGTGGGAAAAAAACTAAGCATGGTTACATGTGTGATACACTTAATTGGAAAAAGGTAAACTAAAACAAGTTGTAACTATGGGAGCATTACTAAAATGAAGGAAATTTTTTTTGTATTTATATGAGTGGGATAAATGACATAAAAGTTCAGGTCGGCTTGTTTTGTAGACATTCCATTTAAGGGTTGATTGTTGCACCCAATTACTATATAAGAAGAAGAGAGTTTTGAATTAATTTGGCACATCACAAGAGAAACACATCATAGGAGAATACTTTTTGAAGAAATCGCAGCCTTTAGGAGCCTTATCAAAGGAAGAAGGAGATGAGATTCTTGTGTCTTTTTTTGTGATTGGTACAGGCCAAGTTTGGGAAATTGGTGGCTAAGGTTGAGGGTAGTTTTTTCCTCACTTTTATAATGCAATTCTCTATGAATTGGGCTGAACATATTTGTGCATATTACAAGAGGGTCAAAACCCTATATTAGATATGGAGAGAGGTATATAACCTTGTAATAAAAACATATATTAGGCCGAGTTACCGTGTATTGAAGGTAGGCTTGAAGAGGAAGGGTTACACAGGTTTTGATGGAGATTTATAGGCCGAGATATTAGTTAGTGTATTGTTGTACAAGTGCCCTAACCAAAGGGCCGAAATCTAAATATTTGGTGCAGAGTACGAGTAGAATTAAGGTATTGGAAGTCATCCATTGCAGAGGTATGTTTGTTTTTCTTCCATGTTGATGCATTTCTAGGTGGTGAGGTATTTTGGAAAGTTTGTGTGGGCAGGTTAATCAGAGCTTGGAGGGATATTCGAAGTTACCCTATTGTGCCTTAAGTTTAGTCCTTCAGAAGGACTACAAGGCTGTTAAGAGAGGTGGAGTTATTGGAGCTTAAAGGTTGATCCTTTCAATGAGAAAACGACAACCAAGAGGGTGTATTTTAAAGCCCAAGTTAACTATATTGCAAATTTCATAATCAGTGGAATGTAGGCAACCTCTATTTCCTAAGACTTGTCTTTTGTGGAGAAATAATGGAGAAAGTAGTGGGAAGAAGGAAAACCCTTTTTGTTGACATCCTTGATGGACTAAGGAGGAGCTAGAGGGTGGAGTTGGTTGAACCTATGTTCGATGACTTAAAGGATTTTTTTTGACTGATAGAGGAAATTTTTTTGGCTTCAAATTGGGAAGTAAAAGGACTAGCATATGTGTTACGAAGAAAAAAAAACAATGCTACATCAGCAAATAGGTGAGTTATACTTTTATCATGACAGATTGGTTATCATAGATTGTTGATACAAATCCTGAAGTATTTTCTTGTGCTCAAGTTGATTGTAAAGGTCCAGATCCTTTATGTAAGAACCCTAGAATATTCTATGAAATATTTTATATAAAGTTAGGTTTGAAAAAATTGTCTTGTGTATGTGTTTTTTTGGGCACTAATTTTCCCTTGGAGTTATAAAATGTATTTTTGTAATTTGGGTGTATTTGGGTCAGATATTATGGACCAAACCACATATTGTCAGGTATACATGGGAAATCAACAATTCCCAGCTAGAGAGACCATCAATGGTATCATGCATAAGTTGGGAATGTTTCTGAGGTTCAAGAATCATTTTCCAAATTTGGGAATCTTTCTAAGGTTCAAACGATCTATCATGTAATGTATTTGTTTTACCTTTTAATATATGCGTTTTTTTCTTGTAATGAACACATGCACATGTAAATGCATGCACCCACAAGTGTGTGTTGTGAGAGAAAACTGATGGGCCAACTTGAATGGTTGGGTACTTTAAGTTTCATGGAAAATGTTGAGATTCATTTCTTGGGAGGTACTCCAAACCCTAGGGGATAGGGTTGTGGAGGAATTGACATCACAAAGTCACTTGTGGGCTAAGAACTAAGTTTGGGGTTGTGAGGTAATTAAGAAAACCAGAAGATATTTGATGGTTTGACCACTTGCAAATGGAATAACACTATTAGGAAAGAACAGAGGAATCTTCTAACTTCAAGAAAGGAGCTGCGAGAAGTTGAGATAATAATTTTTGAATGTTTTTGCTTGGACTTATGAAATGAAAAAAGAATTTTTCATAAGAACCAGAGTGTATACAGAAGGAAATATGTTTACATGAGAAAGATTCATATATATAGAGTGATAAGGAGCCACCTGTTCTCACCTAAAAAATGTGAATCATCGTAGGGGAGCATCTGGTAGTCTGGCCCAGAAAGGGTAGGCAATAAGGGGTTTATTTTTGGTCTAGTTGTCCATTTATTGATTCCTAGTTAGAAGAGGGCCAGCTGCTTGGGAAAATGTCTGATTTGTGCATGTTCGAAATTTGAACTATTCAAGGAGCAGGGGTCGAGAGTTATGTTGGATTGCAGGTAGGGCCGAAGCCCTGTAGTGGTTTGTTTGGAGGTAAAAAGTTTTGTTTTGAGGACACAAAAAAACTTAGAAACGTTTCATGGGAAGGCTGAGTATGATGGTAGATAAGGTAGTCTGTTAGGGAAGGTTCCAGCACAGTTTTAGAAGAGAATTGAGGCAAGATGGAGGGATGTTGTAGTGCACTAACCAGGCCAAAAATATCATGTTTGAAGAGTGCACAAGACTGTGAAAGAGAAGAAGAAGAAGGTGTCTTGAAATCAGAAGTAAGTGTTCTCCTAATTTGGTGTTTTGCTAGATGGTTGATTGTCCTAGTTTAAGACAGATTTTGAGCAGTCAAAAGGAACATTTTTGGGAGAGTTGTAGTGGCTTGCTCCGATTTTCTAGAAAATTCCACAAGCTCATGAAGGAAAAATATAATTTTTTATAATGGTATAAGAAAGTCTAGGAAGACTCTTTGAAGGGAAAAATTATGAAGCCAAGTCGGCCATTTTGTTTGGCCAAAGTTTATTGAAGAAAGGACATATTGCAATGATATAGGTATCAGACCCTAGCCCTGCAGGCCTAGATTTTCCTCATTGGATTGTCATAGGAATATGCAGGAATTAATAAATCCTAAGAGCTAAGGAAATGATGGTGATAAATGAGGTTTCTAAGTGAAGTTGTGAACAAAGCAAGAAAAGGAACCTATGTGTTGATTCGTTGATGGACTAATGATCAAATAAAGGAAAAATTGGAGAGTTGTGTTCAATGAACTCAAGGAGAAAGATCCATTAATAGAGGCAGATTTTCAGATTGGTAACAGAAGGACCAAAAACTGTGCTTAGGGTACAACCAAAGGAAGCTGTGAAGCGCGCTACATCAGATAGTCGATTAGTTGTATCCTGTTCAGGGTATATTGTTTTTCATAGTTTTTGACACCAAACCATAGTTTGTATTCTTGTATCATTGATTGTATGAAGGCCATGATCCCTGGTATGGGAGCCCTATATTGTTGTATTATAAGTTGATAATATAACAAATATGGGTTATTAAAAAATTATAAACAATTGTCTATTTGTTGACCTATTGATTTACTTTTATCTTTTCTATTGTTCAAAGTAGTTTGTTGTGGCATTTGAGTTGGTTGTGTCAGAGGTTCTAAGACCCTAACCTAGATTCTTTAGTGTCGTGGAAAAACATGGTATCAAAACTACTTTGAAGGGTCGGTGAATCATAATTTTCACAATAGAGTTGCCTAGAGGGAGCTAAGATTTTATAGAGCATGAAGAAAAGGATTCAGATGAAGACATAGAGATGTGGTCTTGACTGGCTTGGTAGAGATATTGGCTAGGAGTTCTAGTGGATTGGTGGTGAACCTCGTGAAGAAAAATTTGTTGTAGGGTAGATTACTGATCAAGTACTTCCTTTGACTTGCCATGGATTTTTGGGACATCTTGAGTGTTTCTTTGGCATGGTCAAGATTGGTATGATCAATATTACTTCATGTGAGGGACTGGATGTTGGCAAGATATTTTATTCATTGGATCGTGATGTTGCGCGTCCAAGATTGGAGGCATGTGAACTAGTTGTGTTTGATCCAACATGTTGATTTCTTGCAGAACTAGGTTGCAGTCATGATGGCCCATGTTTGACCAAAACTGAGTGTAATATCCAAAAGGGAGAATGCATTAATACTAAAACACAATATAATAATTGCAGCAAAGTAGACAATAAATCTATATACACATCAGAATGCACAGAAATAGTTGAGCCATTTTATTATATTGGAGGTGAAAAAAGCAAGTACAACAGTGCTCAAAATATGAGACACTCAAGCCACAAGAGTAGCCTAGATTGACCTTGAAATGATATCCCCAGAGGGACTGCATAATTTTTGCTCTGCTGGAAGGTAAAATGCACTATCCCTGCTGCAACTGTAGGGACTACAACTATCTTGAAGATAGAAAGTTAGATCTAGACAGAATGGGAGCTTCGATGATGCTGAAATTATAGATCTAAGCTCAATGATGTATTCCCAAGATATCCCAAGAGGGGTTTCTTAGATCTATATGTCTAAGACAACCTTCCTCTTAGGGCTTTACATATATGCTACTGGGAATGCAGATCTAAAGCTAGATATGATAATATGATGGCTGAAAAATGATGTAAAACCATATCTATGCAAGAAGAGTTGATCCATTCACTAGATCCTTGGGAAAAAAGCTCAAGATCTAGTTCTCTCAGCATCCTCCTTTGAACCTGTTGAAGGTACCTTGCAGCCAAGCTGAGAAAAATATCATCGCAGAGGGAGGCTCCCTTGACCTCTTGCTAGATGTATCCAAATAGCTCCACGAGTGATGCAGGCATTGATCCCGATGTGAGGAGGTTATCCCTCACAGGATTTCCAGCTAAAATACTGGAAACTTACTTACTCCAATAGATTTACAGGACTAAACTGCAAAATCCTTGAAGGGACTGCTGCTGCATGTAGGTAAAAACCAATGGCCTGAATGCCTGGTGTAGATCTTATTCTCCTGAAAGGCTGGATCTAAACGAAAATGTGGTAGGATGAATCCTCCACTGGTTTCCTAGTTGAATTATATAAACAACCTCCTGAAGATTGGACCAATGCCTAATATGGAATGAAGAAAAATCCTCTTTCCAAATCTACTCAAAGAAAGAGGTGGAATTCCCGCTCGGGAACACCCTGTGCTAAAAAGCACAACAAACTGTGATAAACAACCCAAGCTTGCATAGAAATGTCTTACAAAAATTCTAGATCTAAACAGATCAAGAAATGAATAATCCAAATCATGCCTTCCATTGTGCCTTCATCATCATTATATGCATGAGCCTTCCATAGCCAAGGCCCACACCAAATCTACGCTGTACATGTGGAAAAAGTCTCCTTGCTTGACTGCGTTGTTGATCCATGTCCTTCATCATGTTCATATGGGGTGATCACCCTCTCCATCATGCATGCATTAAATGCATAAATTCCTCCACTATCTTATCATAAGTGCTTAATGATCTTCTTTGAATGCATTATGATAAATTGTACTTATCAAATATCCTTATGATTTAATATTTAATATCTAACAAGTCTTGTTGACTGTTTCATCCTCCATATTCTATCTCTGCTACTGGGACACAGTCTTGATTGACTTAATAGAACTTCCTCCATGCCTCAAGTATTCTATATTTAGATATAAAATATCCCTGTACATATATTAAAAGAGAAAGTGGATTTATTCATCTTAGGCTTTATATGCTTTATAGGTCCCTCCACCCTTTTATTTACTTAATTTATTAAGAAAATCAAGGACTCTAATATTCAAAATATGATGTGGAAGTTTGAGCTATTACAGTCGCCCACTCGGAAAAATGTTTCTTTTCCTAAAGCAACTCCAAAAGTAGATGCAAAGCCATCTATTCCCCTCCAAATGTCATCCACATAAGGAAGGCTTCCTCCTTTTGCTACAATGTGTTATGCATGTTTGGTTCCAAATTTGTCTTTCAAAAATATATAGAATGACTTCCAACTGCATGGTTAGATGTCCTCCTTCCACCATGAAGTACCTAGTGACAACCATATGATGTCCAACATGATCATTAATACATGAGATACATAAAATAAATTGGCTCTTTCTAGAAAGAAAAAGATCCATCTCACAATACATTTTTCCATCCCATGCTTTATGAATTTGATTGAGCATTGACATGCTCTCATCCTTATCCCTGTTGGCGTTTTTGGATCCAAGCATCATTCGAAAGTTATGAAAAGGAAGAAGGAAAGGTCTTATATGGGTGGAAAAATATGTCAAACCATATTCTCCTAATAGTAACCACCGAAGTAAGGCCCTTTGCTTCCATCCTCCATCTCCTCCATGCAAGATGGACAAGCCAAACTCCCTCAAAAGCAACCAAAGAAACAAGAGATCTTGCTACTTTCTCTCCTCCTCATGTGCATCATGGAGAAAAAACATATTGATTGATATGTGGAATGTCACATCAGCCCAATACAAATAAACACCATCAATACAAATCATGAGAGCATCATGCCAAACTTTACCCCATAAAAAACACATAGATATAGGAGATGTCATGTGGTGGGCAAACTCTCTCAAGGAAAACCAAAATGAACATGCCTTCTTTTGCTAAATTTTATCATTGATACACAAGGCATGAATCAGAAAATTATGAGCTATTGGGTGGTAACCATACCCACCCAAGAGCAGCTAGCGCAGCCATGCCTCCTTCTTCATTTCATAAGTGTTTTTCAAGGCATGTATCAAAGAAATAGGAACCTTTGGGTAGTGACAGAAATATCCAAAGGGAAACCAACGTAACCAAGCTTGATGGCCCATTTCATATATCCGCAAGTGTTCATAGAACCCCTTTCTTATTATCCTCGCCCACTCATCCCAATGTGGATGATGAATGATGTAATGCATAATCATGGTATCCTCCCTTTGTAGAATACCATCCTCCCAAAACTATTGAAGAACTTTTCACTTCATGAAATGTTGAAGTACACCTCCAATGAGATCTCTCAATGAGATTCTTTTTTCACCAAAGGCCCTCCAAAACCAATGAAGTTTTGGATCTGCTGCAGGTAGAAGTTTCTCTTTGAGCTGTGAGATGCTCATTGAGAAAGGGTCATCTCGAAAGGAGAACAGTTTCCTCATCTGAAGATGTCTATCATTTGTCATCTTTACCTCCATTGCTTCATGAATGAAGCTACCTTCAGAATGCTCCAAGAATGATGGGGCCTCTTCATCTTGATAGCCACTAAGTGCAGTGATGTAGATCTGCATGGTAATACACGTGCTATCTCAAAACAAGGTACAATACTGATCTCACAACCATTTATTGTACATAGAATCATTTCCATCCCATTTTCTTAAAATATACACTTCAACTCAAGGGGTTGAATGTAGCTCAACAATTATGAACTGGGATAGTTCGTAATCTCCTTCTTGATTAGATCAAGTGTCCTCTGCGCTGTGATATGTTGCTCCTTCAAATCAACATTGTGTTCTAACCCTTGGTTATGGATTGTCCTTGATGGCATGTCGTCATAAGTTTCAATATAATCTACTGAAACAATATGTGATGAAATTTTATGCATACCTTGGATCAACTGATGTGTGGGAATCTCTTGTCATATCACAAGAGTTCCTCCAACTGGGACAATAATGTTTCCAATTGTTGGTAAGAGTGATGACTGCTCTCCTCCAAGTGTACCAGCACTGGAATCTTCCTTCTTTTCCTCATGCATCTCCTGAATCATGCATGGGACTCTATATGTCAAGAGCTCAAGACTATCTTGCAAGGTTTCAAGTGTCTCTTCTCCGGATGCAAGTACTTTTGCAGATGGTTGTGAATATAGTGAATTCTTGTCTAGAGTGACAAGATTGACATCATCCTTCGTTTCCTTAGGAAATGTCACTTTGTGACACATCTCTGGTTTTCTCACATCAAATTCCTCCTTCAACTTGTGACCAAACCAGGAATCATTGGCTTCACCTAAAATATGAAGCACTACAATTTGAACAACCTCTCTTTCAGCTAAGGATGTAGTCTGAAAAAGGCATCTAACTCTTTCCTCCAAGCCTTAACAGTACTTGAGGAAGATCCATCAAATGTAGGTAAATAGAATCTATTATGCCTCTTTCTTATATTGTTGCTATAAGATCCTCTTTCTTCTTTGATTTTGAAGAATTGTTGGATTTTATCTTCTCCTTGAATGCTGTAGACTGTTATTTGTACTCTTCAAGATATAGACTGAGAGTCTCATGAGTCTCAGGTTCATTCCTTTCTTCATTTATACACCTTTCACCTTCTCTAAAGAAAGTGGGCATAGTGGATCTATGAGGATATTTATGATTCTCTGATTTTCTTCTTTGCTGATAGGAAGTGC
The DNA here is from genome assembly GCA_034641835.2 of Pinus albicaulis. Taxonomy (NCBI): domain Eukaryota; kingdom Viridiplantae; phylum Streptophyta; class Pinopsida; order Pinales; family Pinaceae; genus Pinus; species Pinus albicaulis. Next base: position 480,342,884 of record CM076572.1, read on the forward strand.
TTGGACCTTCCTCATCACATCTTCTTCCTGGATCTTATTTCTATCCTTCCTTCTTCATTAGATTTCCCTCCTTGGAGAGATCTTGTATGGATCTAAAGAAAGGAGTGGCAGAATTATCATCCTCCATGATAGATCTCATCTATCTTCTTCTTCTTTTGATGCAAAGATAGAGGGTCCACAAGCTGAGCCAAATATCATGCTCTGATACCACTATAATATCCCAAAAGGGAGAATGCAGTAATACTAAACACAATATAAGAACTACAACAAAGTAAACAATAAATCTATATATACATCAAAATGCACAAAAATAACTGAGCCATTTTATTATATTGGGTGTGCAAAAGAAAGTAAAACAGTGCTCAAAATATGAGACACTCAAGCCACAAGAGTAGCCTACATTGACCCTACAATGATATCCCTACAGGGACTGCGTAATTGCTGCTCTGTTGGAAGGTAAACTATGTTTTCACTGCTGCAACTGTAGGGACTGCAACTGCCTTGAAGATAGAAAGTCAGATCTAGGACTAATGGGAGCTCCGATGATGCTAAAATTGTAGATCTGGGCTCAATGATGGATTCCCAAGATAACCCGGGAGGGGTTTATCAAATCTATAAGTCTAAGAAATCCTTCCTCTTAGGGCTTCACAAATATGCTACTGGGAATGCATATATGAAGCTAGATATGATAATATGATGGCTACAAATGATGTACAATCAGATCTATGCCAGAAGGGAAGAAGCCTTGACTAGATCCTTGGGCTAAAAGCTCAATATCTAGCTCCTCCAATCTCCTCCACTGAAAATGGTTGCTGGATGAACAACAGCTTCAGAAAACTGCACTGTCACAGAGGGAGGCTCCTTAGCCTACCACTAGATGTGTCAAATGAGGTCCTGAGTGATGGAAATAATAGATCCAATGTGAGGAGGTTATCCCTCACAGGATTTCCAGCTGAAATACTAGAAACTCCCTTCCTCCAATATATCTACATGACTAAACTGCGCAATCCTTGAAGAGACTGCTGCTACATGTAGGTAAAACCCAATGGCCTGAATGCCTGGTGTAGATTTTCTACTCTTGAAAGGCTGGATCTGAAGAAAAAAGTGGTAGGATGAATCCTCCATTGGTTTCCTAGTTGAATGCTAGAAACAACCTCCTAAATATGGCACTAATGCGTGATATGGAATGAAGAACAATCCTCTTTCCAGAGCTACTCAAAGAAAGAGTTAGGATTCCTGCTCGGAAATACCCTATGATAAACATCACAACGAACTCTGCTAAACAGCCCAAGCTTGCATAAAAATGTCTTAAGACAATTCTAGATCTAAACATATCAAGAAATGAATAATCCCAATCATGCCTTCCATTGTGCCTTCACCTTCATTATATGCCTGAGCCTTCCATAGCCTAGTCCCACTCCAAATCTGCATTGTACATGTGGAGAAAGTCTCCTTATTTGACTATGTTGTTGATTCATGTCATCCATCATGTTCATATGGGGTGATCACCCTCTCCATCATGTATTCACTAAATGCATCAATTCCTCCCCTATCTTATCATAACTGCTTAATGACCTTCTTTGAATACATTATGATCTCAGTTGACCTCATCAAAGATCCTTACGATTTAATATTTAATCTCCATGATCTTATTTGACTGTTTCATCCTCCATGATCTATCTCATAAATGAGACATGATCTCCATTAATGGAGCTGCTCCACTACTTCATGATTCTAGATCTAGATCTAAAATATCCACATACACATATTAAAAGTGGATTTTATTCATCTTGAGGTTTTTGGGTCCCTCCACCCTTTTATTTACTTAATTTATTAAGAAAATCAAGGACTCTAATATTCCAAATATGATGTGAAAATTTTGGAATATTACACTCAGACTAGCTTTATAGGACATGAGATCAGTAGCAATTCGAGCTAGTGGAGATTGTGTAGAATCAAAGGGATTATAGCTCCAAAGGTAGAATCCCAATGGAATTATTAAGGTCTTTAGGTTCTTATAAGATGAGGCAAAGGCACTACCAAGATAGCATTGTTAATTCATTCTATAGAGTATGTTGCAGTGGTGGATTCCAGATGGGGTAGTGTCACCAATGATGATGCTGGAGACTTCTTAGTATTGTAAGTACCTCCCTCGCTAAGAGAGAGTGTTGATTTTGGTAGCCTGGGAGGTACTCCAAACGCTAGGGGACTAGGTTATGGATGAATTTCCATCACAAAGTCACTTATGGACTAAGAACCCAAGCATGGGGGTTTTGAACCCAAATGAGTGGGCCCAAAATCAAGAAGAGATTTGATGATTTAAACCTTGGAATAAAACCAAGAAGATATTTGATGATTTGACTTCATAGCTTACCTTACCTTGAACAAATATGTTAGTCCTTCTGCTCCCAATATACATCTCTGCATCTATCGATGGATCTTGCCACTTTAGGTCACTGAACATGGCTCTTCAATATTCCCTCTAGCTGATCATTATTCCATCAACTAATCGACACATAGGGTCTTCTTTTGAGTTGTTCACAACTTCATTTGTGAACAACTACTATACTTCCCATTGTTGCTCATCATCTCTTACAGACTTCTTCCCTCTATTTCCTTCCTATGCTACTTCAATGTTGAAAACTTAGGGCATGGATGGCTTCCCTCTATCACTACAATATCTCCTTCTCTTTAGTAAGCTTGGGCTCAAAAAATGGTCCATGTGGTTCCTTCTTTTGTACTTCAAAGAGTCAATTCATAACCTCTATTCTGCTCTTCTAACAATTTTTTTTGTACTTCAAGAGGATTTACTTAGGGATTGGAGAAAGCCACTAAATTCCTCCCAAAAATTTTCATTTTGACTTCTCCAAATTTTTCCTAAAGGAGGACTGTCGACCATCTAACAAAACATAAACTTAGGAGAACACTTACCTTTGATTTAAAGACACCTTTTTCTTATGCTCTTTCATGATCCCGTGCACAATTTAGAGCTAAGATTTTCAGTCTGATTAGGGCGCTGCAATAAACCTCCATCTTACCTCAATTCTCCTTTAAAACTATATTGGAACACTTACCTAACATCCTTCCTTATCTGCCATCATACATGATCTTCCCACAACAATTTGCTTGGCTATTTTGTGCCCTGAAAACTAGCCTTTCGGCCTCCAAACAAACTACTACAAATATTTGACCTAATAGTTGTTGACACAAAACCCTATTTTTTATTCTTGTATCAATGATTGTATGAGGGCCATCATACATGGTACAAGAGACCTAGACTATTGGATTATATATTGATAATATAATGAAGTTGGGTTACTGAAAAATTGTAATTTTTTTTATTTATTTGTGCACATGTTGGTTTACTGTTATTTTTTCTTCTATGAAAAGTATTTTATTGTGTAATTTGAGTTGATGGTGTTATATATTCTATGACCGTAAGCCAGATTCTCAAATGTCATGGAAAAACAACACAAAATGCCTTGGGGTCAATTCCCCAAGCTGGTTGTTTTTATTGTGTGCCTCACTAACTGTCCCTATTAGGTCAGGAGTCATCATTAGTACTGATAGGTTTACAGAAGGCATGATCCAAGAAATGTAAGGAAATACCCATGGGTTTCCCAACAAAGTTTGTTTGAAATATATATAGATATATATATATATATATATTGTGTGTGTGTGTGTGTGAGAGAGAGAGAGAGAGTGAAAACTTCTCCATCTCACCACTTCACCATAATAGACATCGAATGAAAAATATGTAATAAAATTTATTCCAAACTAGGATTTTTTAAACCTCGAGTTGCTTTTTTGGAGGTTGTATAATTGAACCTAGGTACAATCTACTTTCACTAGATATTCGAGGGAAAGAAGATTCCTTTCATTCATACATTAAAGAAACATAAGGTCATTTGGAAATGATAAACCATCAATCATTAAGATTTAAATAAAAACTAAATGCATCAACATATTGACTTGATATTATCTATAATTTATCGCTATAGAAATTTTGGTTGTTGAGATAATGAATTACTTAATTGTTGAAGAGAACTAAGTACAATCCATCCACCAATACATAAAATTGATATGAAAGTTTGTACCTCTCCCATGAGAATGTGGGTTTCTAATAAGCATAGAGTTTTACTTAAGCCGTCGGCTTCACTAGCACAGAAATTAATAATTTAAAATGAAACAGAAAAACACATTACGACTGAAAATCGAATATAGAATGTAGTTTGTGCAAAGATATAATTGGAAACAAAGGAGAAGAGCATTCTACTACTCCTCTTCCTTTTCTCCATTTCTTTCATTTTTAAACTTCAGAACATTTAAGTGATGTCAAAGTAGGTTGAGCACATTAATAGCAATGAAATAAAGATACCCAAGCATGGAAATATTTACCAATGAATATTTCTTTATTAAATCTTGAGATTATTAAATTGGAAATAGATGGGGAATGTATCCAACATTGTATTATTAGGTATTTCTTCCAGAAAATCAAGTGGAAGATATACTATGTTGTCTCTTGGCATTTCATCCACAAAAATAAAGTGTAAGTTGTATTATGGTGTCTCTTGTTAGCATGCAACCAAAATCACATTACAAGGAGGCTTCATATCAAAAAATAAATAAATAATAGGTGAATGAAAAGTGAAAAATGAAATGTTGGCATCTTACCAGTCAAGAAGCTTGAAAGGAATTCTATATCAAAAATATGTTAGATAAGAGACAAAGAGTTCATTCATACCCAAAATTCTTTTGGGCCACTGTGATAAATTTCTCCCCATCAACCAAACTATGGTGATGATGTTGCAGTCACTTGATCCTTCACCATATATCCCTTCTCTTCCTTTTGATTCTTTTTCTCACCCCATTGCTGCCAAACCCTAATAGAATCAATACCAGTTAATTGACAGAAATCTCACAGAGAAAGAAAAAATTGGGACCGCCTTGTTTCAATCCTCTCATGGTATTTACTCTCTCTACCCATTTCTAATCTCCCACACAAGTGAGTAGAAACCTATAATAAGTCCACATAATCAAATCCTCCATAACTAGAAATACTACATTCCCATGTCGCGTACTTGACAGAGTCAGTAATACCACATGGCCATGTTGCGTACTTGATGGAGCTATGTGAAGAAAGGTTTCATTCGAATATCTTCGCCTCAATTCTAAAAGCCCAAGATTATGGAATTCCATTCAATATATAACAAGTTAGTTTCCTGGTTACATATCCTCCTTAGCTATTTCAATTGCAGCAAGTGCGTTGGCGCCATAGCGTGTAAATCAATTTTTTGTAGTGAAAAAAATTAGAATGTTGTAGCAAGTGTGTTGGCGCCATAGTGTGTAATGAATTTTTTGGAGTGAAAAAAAAAATGGAAGTTTGGTTTTTACTAGGAATCAACTAAGATGTAAATTTTATTATTAAAAATAAGGAAAAAAAATTATTTTAGAAATGAACATGAATATAGGACTTTACTTTATATACATTAAGCCAAGATCAATCAATTTATTTAAATAAATAAATAGAATATTAGGATGTGATTTCAAAGTAGAATAGATGGATTGTTTTTTGGTCCAAATCTCTCTCATGAATGATGGAAAAATATCTTCTTATTCCATCTCCTCTTCCCTTTTGGATTACAAACCCATTGACGTAATATTAAAGCTAAATTGAAACCCAATACGCCCCTCCACTTCAGATGTAATCCGCTCTAGTTCTCAAAGAGGCTGGAGAACTTGATCATATTTGAAATTAGAGAAGCAATTGTTTCACTCTTTTTTGTATAGGAACAAATATTGGAACATGTAAAACTTACTTTAAATAGTTAGGCTCAGAAAATTTTGTGGCTCCAATAATAAAGAGGGAAAAATATGTTAGTGGAAATATATGGATAGAATGAAAAATTAAAAGTACCACTATTTATGGCGATACAAGGCTTGGAAATGAATCAAGTTATCCTCACAACTCAAAAGGAAGAACAATCTCGATGTCTCAAATCCATGAGTGTATGTATAAGCATAATAAATGATAATAATAAATTATTTAACAATAATAAAAAATAATAATGTACATAATTCAAATTATATAATCAACTTGACATTTGAGTAAAAAACTAGTATCATAAGTTCAATGGATATGACCCTGATAGTAAAAATTGTAGGTATGCATGAAAATTTAAGTCTTCAACTAAAATAAATGTGTCCTCTACTAATTTACCAACACCTCTCCTTAGAAGTATCTTTTATAATATATTTGATCTAGCTATAATCCCACTTCCATTTTGGATAATTTGACACCCTTTAACTTCAATTCTGTGTAAATGTAATCAAATGATAAAACCCTGAAGATTATAATCAGATCCATAACTCTAATCATCCACTGATCCAATAAAGGTGTGTTTAAGGATGTATAACCTTTTAGCTAACCTATAACAACCTTTGAATCCCTAGCACTTGTGCGTTAAATTGTTCAAATGATGCCTCTATTTTTGGGCCTACTAGGTCTTTAGAAAGAAAAGTTAATAATTTGATAGGGAAGTCATTAGTGATTGAGAGGGCCTAACCCCTACTCCAATTGTGCATTGTTCAGGTGCTCTAATTTCGACCAGCCTAGGGCTCGAGGCCATTTGTGAGGGCTGCAAAAATATTCTTGGGGTTCTCTAGCTTTGAGTTTGGTTTCCCAGCTTTCATCCTAGAGATCGGAGAAATACATGCAGTGTGTTATGACTTTCTTAGGGGTTTTATAAGTTTGATAAGTTACGAATTTCTCTTATTTTATTTTTTTGCTTGTCCTTCATCTCAAGTGCCATTGGCCTTGCACTCCTTTGACAAACTGGTGAAAGAGAGCCTTGCCCTAACGATGAAGGAAGGTCAAATTGATGTTGATAATATCTGAATCCATTTTCAGTGTTGAAATTTAGAGACCAAAGGTATTTATAATTTTAACATTGTAGATGGATTCAGAGACCCCTTTGTCTCTAAATTTTAACACTGCAAATGGATTCAGAAACCCCTGTAGTGAAATGAAACACTTCAGTATCAAAATTGAAATTTTCCATTTTTGGTGTGACATAATTAAAAATACTAACATAAATGACTAATTCATATACCACTTTTGCTTATTATTTGGTCATATTATTATTTCTTGGACTATAGTAGTCCTTTACGTTAATCGTGCTAATTTTGTCACTTATTATCTAGTCATATATTTTAGTCGTGGACTAAATTAGTCAATTCAGTTAGTGGCTTTTAGTTTGGTCACTTATTATCTACTGGTATATTTTATCGCTAAACTAAATTAGTTGTTGAAGTTAGTCATTTTTAGTTCAGTCACTTAAAATTGCTCAAAGTTAGTACTATTTCACTCGAAATAATTATGGTGACTAACTTTTTTAGTCACCTAGTCACTAATTTAGTGTTTATAATAAATTTCGTATTAAAAATTTAGTCCTCTAGCTTATAATAAATTTATTAACAAGTCTAAGTAGTGCTCTATAAAATCTCATCGAAGATATGGCTTTGCTCATAAGCACAATATCTCCTCCATAATTTTTACCATTCACACAATTTCAATTTTAACAATGAGCCTACCCTAAATAATTATCCATTCAAATGACAATATATATTAGTTTGAAGAAATATCCAATAATTTTGGTTAAAATCCCTACTCCCATACAATGGATAATGGATTAAGGGTTAAAATATACATAAAAAACCAAATTGAGGAATATAATGGCAACTTGGAAAAGATAAATTTAACACTAAGAGATAGTTTTTAAAAAATGTAATATTCTCTTCAATAGGGGCTTCCAAACATAACCCCAGGTTTCTAGGTGAGAGGGGCTTCATTTGTAATAATGAAGCAGAAAAGAAAACATAATTCACACAACACATAAGAAACATAATTCATAGAACACATAAGAATGACCACTAATAATATGGTGGAGGCAATGGAAAATTATCAATATTTGGGAGGGAAAGGTAAAGTATAATTAATAATGTGGTGGAGGCAATGGCAAATTATCAAGATTTGGGAAGGGAAAGGTAAAGTATAAGCAATGAAAACAAAAATTTGTTGGTAAACTAATAGCAAAGTCCCTTTCATAACATGCAACTAGCACTATTTAAGGAACTAGCACTAGGGAATATTAAGCAAATACATTTTATTAGTGTTGTGAACCAACAATAAAGAAGACAATAATTTAGCCCAACATTAAATTATGTATGAATGAATAAAATATTAAAATAAAGGAAGGTGGAAGAATGCCTTCTATGGGAGGAGCACGTTGTGATTCCTTTATTTCGACCGTTTGCCATGGTATTCATTCACATTCAATTCACAGTGGGAATCAAGCTTGGATATGCCATCACGGGCGAAACTCTGATGACATAAAGTTATGGCACTTAAATTTTACGAAATCTTGTTTCACTATCTTGTTAACATGTTAGTTAATTAGGGTTAATATGGAATGAATCTATTATGTATGTTATTTTTTCGCAATGGAGACTAGGTTATGCGTATACAAGCTGCTTCCTTCATGCTATTTCCTTCATTACTCATTGCCTCTACTATGTCATTTTGCGTTGGAGAGAAGATGTTGATGGAACTAACAAGAAATCGGTGGGGCTTTTCCTTTGAAAAGTGGAAGAAGTACTCACTATCCTCACTTGCAAAAATATGGTTTGGAATTCATTTCTATTCTAGGTAGTAATGACACGCTCTAGAAATGCATAACCTAAACTAATTGAGGTTTCACATAATATCAGTAATTGTAAGTATAAGATTATATAGGAAATCGGTTGTGGTTTTGGTTAGAAAAATGGAGGAAGTGCTCACTATCATCACTTACAAAAATATGATTTGGAATTCACTTCTATTCTAGGTAGTATTGACACACCCTAGAAATGCATAACCTAAACTAATTGAGGTTTAACATAATATCACTAGTTCTAAGTATAAGATTATAGAGGAGAGACATATTATCATGAATTTTGATATGAAATGGTGACGTTAGAATAAGAAATAGGATGGAAATGAAATGGCCACATTAGCATAAAAAATAGGATGGGAAATCCTTTGCGTAGTTTCAGGAGAGATCATTATCTAGTAAAACTATTATAAAATTAAGATTAAAAAGTAAGTTTTTGGAATATGAAATTGTCGAAACTTCATATTACCTCAATATTAAAAGGGAGGAAACTATAATCTCTTCCATAGATAAAAACATTTACAAGTTCTAATTCAAATAACGTAAAAACTTCAATTTGTTATTGTGTGGTAAATAAACGTTTTCCATCGTAAAACAAAGCTATGGTTAACAATCTGGTAATGATCTCTCAAATTCCTGTAACTTAAAATAATATGCAAAATGCCTGGATTGAATAAATTATAGAAATATTTATCATGGAATACGTTCCAAGTATGTAAGTAAAACAATGATCAGTAAGTGCCCTTCCTAGGTTGGCGGAATGACACGCCCACGATTTACCAGACCTGTGACGCTATCCACGAAAGTAGTTGCACGGCTTCCGTCGTTCAGTTGTCTGCGCAGGAGCTTACGTTGCCAGTAATGTTCCAGGTCGAGTTATCCAGAGTTTAATTCATTCAATTGCGGTGCGGTTCTGTGAGAATGTGGAGCGATAAGATCTGCGTTTACGCCTGAAAGCTGCCCTTATCACTGCAATTTATTTGTTTGCACATCCAGCAATATATTTAATTGCGTGGAGTTTGCTGTTCATATTTGTTTTTCAGTTTGAAGCCGAACAGTGAACGGTTTCATGTGGCAGCATTTGCGGTTTGATTACATTCAAAACAACAAAAAGGCAGTTGAAACAATTTTGTGTGGCAGCGAATTCTCAAAGTTTTTTTTTGTTGTGCATTGGAGCATAGCAAAATATTAAAGGTTTTTTTTATTGGTTTTTGCTTGACAGTTGAACAAATTCATATTTGTTCTCATCATTTTTTTTTTTTTTTGTAACAAGAGGGGAGCAATTTTGCAAGATTTGTTTGAAGTTTTTTTTTTAAAAAAAAAAAACATCAAACTAAATAGAGTGTGTAAGAAAGCTTGCAATTTGGTGGAGAAATGGCTAATCCCCTTGCAGATACATATTTAAATGAGTCTTCAAAACTTGATGGAGAAAATTATGTAAACTGGAAATTTAAGCTCATAACAGTACTGGAGGCATACAATCTCTGGACGATTGTCAAAGGTGACGAGCCCAAGCCTCAACGTCCTTTTGCCACTCAAGATTGGGAGAAGCGTGAAATGAAAGCAAGGGTGCTGCTACGCATGTCAGTGAAGGACAATATTATTCCTCACATTCGGGACTGTGAAACTTCCAAGGCGACTTGGGACACGCTTAAAGGTTTGTATGAAACTACTAATGCAAACCGTATTTTATTTTTAAAAACAAAGCTGCTATCTATTAAAATGGAAGCCAATGAGAGCATTAGCAATTTTGTTTCCCGAATTAAAGACCTCAGTGATAAGCTTGGTGATATTGGTGAAAAAGTGTCCAGTACAGACTTGGTAACTGTTGCTTTGAAGGGGTTAGTTCCAGACTATAAAGTCTTTATTTCAGCTCTCTCAGCTAGACCGACACCTCCTACATTTGACGAATTGGCTGGAATCCTTCTTCAAGAAGAAGAGCGCATGAAAAATTTTGACCTAGAGTCAAATGGTTCTGATTTGGCTTTGACTGCAAGAGGCAAAAGACCATTCCGAGGGAGACCGTGGGACAGGAACAGAGGCCGTTTTCAAGCAAAGCAGAAAGGTATGGCACCTCCTGATTCTTATGTTAAGAGGAACATTGAATGTGATTATTGTGGAAAACCTGGACATCTGGCTAAAGATTGCTATAGGAAAAAGAATAATGAATCAAATCAAAGACATAGAAGGCATAATGGAAATTACATAAACAGAGACACCTCAGTGAATGATGGATTTAAAAATCTTAAGTTATTTCTTTCTGATGTTGCATTGTCTGCTGAAACTGATGATGAGAATGCATGGTTCATCGATTCTGGTGCATCTGCACACATGACTTGTAATAAAGAATGGTATGATAAATATTATGAAAAATCTGATGGTACACACATTTACCTAGGAGATGACAGGTCACTTAAAGTTCAAGGCTATGGCATAATAAATGTGTACTTACCTAATGGACAAATGCGACAGATTCATAATGTGATGTATGTACCTGCTCTCAAAAAGAATTTGATATCTGTTTCCACTATCACTGATAATCATTTAAAAGTTGAATTTGGTAAATTGGGGTGTATAGTGAAAGATGTTCAGGACCACTACAGGGTTGTTTCTACAGGTACCAGGGTTGGAGGATTATACAGATTGAATGTGACAGTGAAGCGCCATGTTGCATTGACATCCAAAGAGACATCGACAGCAGAATTATGGCATCACAGGTATGGGCACCTAAATTACAATGATTTATCGTTGTTGCAAAGAAAATCAATGGTTGAAGGTCTTCCTGTTATGAAGTGTGAACATTTACCATGTGAAGCTTGTGCACTTGGTAAGCAGCATAGAGAAGAGTTTCCGGTTCATACTGAGAAACAAAAGTATGATATACTTGAATTAATTCACACTGATGTATGTGGACCTATGCAAACTAGGTCTCTTGGTGGTGCTTCATACTTTGTTATTTTTATTGATGATAGATCTAGGTATACCTGGGTCTATTTCATTAGAAGGAAAAGTGACATATTTGAGTATTTTAAAGAGTTTCGAACTATGGTGGAAAAACAAACAGGAAAGTGCATTAAAATACTCAGATCTGATCAAGGGGGTGAATATAAGTCAAAAGCATTTAACACTTATTGTAAATCTAATGGAATTCAACAACAGTTCACAGTGCCACATACACCTCAGCAAAATGGTGTTGCTGAGCGATGGAATAGAACCTTGGTGGAATCTGCTCGTAGTATGCTGCAAGGTAAGAACATCTCTAATGGTTTCTGGGCAGAAGCCATTAAAACTGCTGTTTATCTGAAGAATCGATGTCCCACTAAGCAATTAGTTTTTCAAACTCCTTTTGAGGTTCTTCATGGTTATAAACCTGATGTGAGTCATTTCAAAGTCTTTGGATGTACTGCTTTTGCTCATATTCCTAAGGCTAACAGAAGAAAACTTGATGCCAAGTCAATCAAGTGTGTTTTCATTGGATATTGTACGGATCAAAAGGCCTATAAATTGTTTGATCCAAGTTCCCATAAACTATTTGCAAGTCGTGATGTGTTGTTTCATGAGCAGGCTGATAAAAGTAATACAAAGAATGATGCATGGCATATATCTAATGATGCACATGTCAAACTTGATACTTTGATTAAGCAGGAACATGAACAGGTACAGGTACAGGTACAGGATCAGGATGAGAGCAGCAGTATGAGCACATCTAGCAGCAGTGAGTCATCACAAGGGGGTGATTCACCTCAAAGCCGATGAATCATGGATGGAACACCCACAGGCATTGAAGCACCAAGAAGATCATCCCGACAGACTCAGCTTCCTGCAAGGTATAGAGACTATGCCTTAATGTCTAACATAATGAATGTTGAAGAACCAATTGATTATGAGCAGGCTAAACAACATGAACCATGGATTAATGCTATGAATGATGAGTATGCTTCTCTAATAAAAAATCAAACATGGGAATTAGTGGAACTTCCTGCAAATAAAGTTCCAATTGGAAGTAAATGGTTGTACAAATCGAAATTTAAAGCAGATGGTACAATTGATAAATTTAAGGCAAGATTAGTAGCAAAAGGATATGCTCAAAAGGAGGGAATTGATTATGAAGACACTTTTGCACCAGTGGCTAAGTTGAATACAATTAGATTACTGATTGCCTTAGCCACAAAACATAATTGGAATATACATCAATTGGATGTCAAATCTTCTTTTCTAAATGGTGATTTAAAGGAAGAAGTTTATTTGGTTCAACCTGAAGGGTTTGTCAAACAGGGATAGGAGCATCTGGTTTGCAGGTTAAGAAAGGCATTGTATGGTTTGAAACAGGCACCGAGATCATGGTATGTAAAGATTGATACCTTCTTTCTTCAGAATGGATTTGTGAAAAGCAAGAATGATCCTAACTTGTATGTTAAGAAAGATGAAAAAGGAAATGTTGCTTTAATATCTTTGTATGTAGATGATCTCATAATCACAGGGAGTGCTCACAAGTTAATTGAAGAAATTAAAGTTCAGTTGTCACAGGAATTTGAAATGAAAGATTTGGGTGAATTGCATTACTGTTTAGGAATTGAGGTATGGAGAGAGCCTGGTAAAACTTTGATCACTCAAAGCAAATATACTAAGGAGATTCTTAAAAAGTTCAATATGACAGATTGCAAAGCTATGTCAACTCCCTTAGAACATAATGCAAAGTTGTACAAAGAAGATGGATCGAAAGAGGCAGATGGAACATTATATCGTCAGCTAGTGGGAAGTTTGAACTATCTCACCACTACCAGACCAGACATTGCATACTCAGTCAGTATCCTTAGTCAATTCATGGCTAAGCCTTCAGAAAATCACTGGAATGCTGCAAAGAAAGTTCTCCGATACTTAAAGGGAACAATGAATTTAGGTATTATGTATACTGATGAATCTGATGTTGCACTGACAGGTTTTTCTGATTCAGATTGGGCAGGAAATCCAGATGACAGACGATCTACCTCTGGCTATGCATTTCATATTGGATCAGGGGTCGTATCTTGAGTAGTAAGAAACAACCAACTGTTTCTTTATCATCAACAGAATCAGAGTACAAAGCTTTGACCAATGCCACCTGTGAAGCCATTTGGTTGCGGAGAATTCTTGCAGATCTTGAAGAGGCGCAAAGTGGTTCAACATGTATCAATTGTGATAATCAAAGTGCTATCAAATTAGCACATAATCCAATTTACCATGCTAGAACAAAACACGTTGAGTTACAGTACCACTTTGTACGTGAGAAAATTGAGTCGAATGAAATTGAATTGATATTTTGTAACACCAAGGATAATGTGGCTGATATATTTACTAAGCCCCTTGGTAAAATCAAATTTGAAGTTTTTAGAAGTCCATTAGGTATTGTAGAAAATCCATTTCTCCATTAAGGGAGGATGTGAGAATAATCTAGAAATAGATTTAGTTTTGGTTTGTTGTACGGGAGTGTGCATTTAGAAATCAGGTCCATCTATTCAGGGTTGTTTCCTCTTCTTCAGGAAGATTAGGTGAGTGAGTTTCTTATTTAAGTGTGATGTACTTGAGCGATTAAATTCATTGAATTATGTGAGCTTTGTCTCACGTTTGCTGGTGTTCTTGGTCGTAGTTTTGTTAATTTGGAAATGAAATGGCCACATTAGCATAAAAAATAGGATGGGAAATCCTTTGCGTAGTTTCAGGAGAGATCATTATCTAGTAAAACTGTTATAAAATTAAGATTAAAAAGTAAGTTTTTGGAATATGAAATTGTCGAAACTTCATATTACCTCAATATTAAAAGGGAGGAAACTATAATCTCTTCCATAGATAAAAACATTTACAAGTTCTAATTCAAATAACGTAAAAACTTCAATTTGTTATTGTGTGGTAAATAAACGTTTTCCATCGTAAAACAAAGCTATGGTTGACAATCTGGTAACGATCTCTCAAATTCCTGTAACTTAAAATAATATGCAAAATGCCTGGATTGAATAAATTATAGAAATATATATCATGGAATACGTTCCAAGTATATAAGTAAAACAATGATCAGTAAGTGCCCTTCCTAGGTTGGCGGAATGACACGCCCACGATTTACCAGACCTGTGACGCTATCCACGAAAGTAGTTGCACGGCTTCCGTCGTTCAGAGTAATGGCTATGTCCTCCAACAAAATATTCTTACATGGAACAGTCTTGCTACAGGCAAACCTTATTGCTTCTGGCGTTGCTGAAGTGCCGTGGATCTTTCTGTATGACAGGTTGCTAAATTGCACAGCCGAAGTCTATTTTCGCCACAACAGCGACGAGATTCAATACTCACAAACAATCACTGAAATAATATAATCAATGAAATAAAGCAAATTAAATGACAACCCAATTGTAAAGTAAATAAACTTGCCTGATTTCTACATCCTGATGGAGTGGTACAGTAATATTGGTCGATGATGATGGGATTTGTGACATTTTGCAATTTCACATTCACGTAACTAATATTTTGGGCATAACCAGAACCACCCTGTAACAACAAAATAAAGACTTGAGGTTGAGGTTGAGTCAATGATATGTCATCTCATGTATCCTTAAAGAAATTATGCATGAAGTAAATTAAAGGATTTGGCGTTCCATGAGATTATGCATGAAGTAAATTAAAGGATTTGGCGTTCCATGAGATTATGCATGAAGTAAATTAAAGGATTTGGCGTTCCAATTACCTGCCATGATTTTATACGTAGTCCAATGACTGTATCAATCAGAGAAATATCATTGTATCTTACGTTTGAAACGGTCTCATACGAGTTATTTGGGCCCAAGCTTCCTATGCTGCTCACACAAAAACTTCAATTAAATGCATGTGGCCAAACGTTTCATATTGAATTTAACCTTAGAGTTCTTGCATCCAAAAAGTATAGTTTATCTAAATATAAAGACGACAACATAATATGTTTACCTTATTCCATGCAATCGACAAACTATATTACTGACATAAACATCTGAGCTTCCTGTAACTATAGTAACGCAATCATCTCCTGTAGAATTCGATAATGTTTGGATTATTACTACATAACTGCCATTGGTTCTTTTGGATGACATCAGTCATTCATACAAAACAGATATACCATGGTAAATGTTAAGGGTTATGATAAAAACCTGAAGCAATATTTGAATTTTTAATCACTACTTGTTGCGAACGAGCGACATTAATGCCATCCGTATATGGACTATAGTCTGGGTTAGTGATATTTAAGTTGCTGACTTTAACTTGCTTTGATGCATAGAATTTAATATGCATCTTTGGACTGTTCTCGAACGTCAAATGCCTTACCGTTACATTATTGCAAAAGCTAACGAGCACCGACTGCATTTAAATTAGGAGGACATTCGACAAAATCTAAAAACTTAAGGTAGTGTGGTCAGATTTATATTCAACTCACAAGGACATGAAACAAGTTTTGGAGGAGCTTACATGGGGGGCTTTCAAGCAACTCTGCATCAGAAAAGCAAATACTTGTTAATAATAATAACGAAAATCAAACATCATAATATAAGATTTTCAGATTTTATTATTTTTTTAAAATGTGGTTTTTGCTGGGAAAAATTTAAATATAAGATTTTATTAGGTTTTCAACAAGCAAATACACCCAACCTGACAAACTAGCAAGAAAAAGATTTAACCATATGAATTCCTTATTGACCAGATATTTAGCAACTACAACTATACCAATTAAACTATTTCTCTGGACAATATAAAATTCTATTCCAATTAAACTATCTCTCTGGACAATATAAAATTTTATTACTATTGGGACATCTATGGTAATAATGAATAGTTCAATTTAGGTTTTCCATCAGATGTGTCTTACCTGGATGGGGTTGTTAAAGCAAGACCTTTCCCACCATTTCTGGCCCGACCCATCGATAATGCCTCCACCGGTGATGTTTAGACCTTGCAGATTGGAAAATAGAAGCCATGGGACTTGGTTCAAAGAATTCCATGGATCGCTTGGGGCAATTACTGTCCCTGCTATCTGTTAGATGTTTAGTACTATGATATGAAAACTCTAATAAATTGATGTCATGTGTTCTGATCAGAAAACATATACGGCCAAATGACAATATCTTGATAATAATTACCCGAACAGTCAAACCAGGAGCTTTGCAAGGACCGTTGAATTTAATAGGTGTGACGAGGTACTTCTTTCCTTGTGGGATGAGAAAAACAGAAGGCGACGTGGTTGCGCAAGCTGCGGTCCAAGCTGCCAAGAAGGCCTGATCAAAACAATTAAAATGGTTATTTTTTCTGCGGTCCAAGCTGCCATAAGGCCTGATCAAAACAATTAAAATCATTATTTTTTCTTGAAGAGGATTAGTACATAGTGAACACTTCGAAACAAATGGGCAAAACTAAACTCCCTCCCTGCTTACAGTCCATGAAATTTGAACATGAAATAAAAACACTCTGCACAGATTGGGCATTGACTCCCACTGCACTAAACGTGGAACAAAACTTTACCAACTCATCCAAATTTAGTAACCCTAATATAATCCTAAGTTTATCTAGATACAGATTTCCAGAATATCTCCACATCATCTAGATTACAGATTTTCAGAATATTTCCACATCTAACTGAATTGAAAGTCAAAGTCAATTATTTGACCTCTTTTCTAATATGGAAATTTAGATGAAGCAAAACTTTACCAACTCATTGAAATTTAGTAACCCTAATCTAATCCTGAGTTTTATCCTTTTTTTGTGATTAGGATAACTGGCAACTGCAATAGTATCGTACTCAGGGTGACACTGGGTCTAATCTGGCTATCTATCCCTATAAACCTAAGAGGTACTCAGCAATATTGTACCAAGGGTGATACTGGGTCGAATCCAGCTAGCTATCCCTATAAACTTAGGAGGAACCGAGGAAGAACTGAACCGCCAAGTTGGTCATAACAGCCTTAAGGCTAGCTCAAACTCGAACTCCTGACCTGCACAACAGCATAAACACCTTAACAAAATTCTAAGCCACACCCCAAACCCTTATTGGCAACTTTTGTCTCTTTTTGTTCATAAAAAAAACCTTGAATAAAGACGTTGAATTTATTCCCCTACTGGCAAGTTTTATCTCTTTTTGTTCAGAAAAAAAACCCTGAATTTATCTAGATTACATCTAATTGACAGTTGAAAGTCAATTATTTGACTTTTTTTCCAATATTAAAATATGCAATCAACTTAAAAATGCCCTAATAGAGCTTATGTAAATTGCAGATTTCTAAAATATCTCCGTATCTAACTGAGACATAGAATCAAAATTAATTATTCTAACTTTTCCTAATCAATTATTTTGACTTTTTCTAATATAAAAATATACCGTAAACATAAAATGCCTTAATCATAATCCAATTCCCTATCAAGGCCAGCCTACTGTGTGGCTTGAACCTGCTGTGACCCGTACGAATCTACATTAGGATTCGGGTCAGGGCCTAGGCATAGACCCTGGCATAGGGCGAGTCTTATTTCTCCATCCATCGGTCCACTGTAAAATGATGTACTGCTTTAATTTTACTTTGAGCATTTTCTATCTTTTTCTTGCTGTCGTCAGAGCTACCGTTTCCAGTGGCCCCAAAAGCATCCACGTTAAAGACTGAGCCTCCTTGGCTACTGTTTGCATGAAGCGATTTCTCTACTCGTCTGGTGTCAGAAACCAAGGTTGATAATTCTTCTGATTCTGTGTTTTGGGCGGAAGCGCTTGCATGGCTAATAAGGGTTGATAATTCTTCTGATTCTGTGTTTTGGGCGGAAGCGCTTGCATGGCTAAGAAGGCTGACGATGCACAAGAGCACCCAGAGGCGGCGCTTTTCAGAGACTATGGAGACCATGGTTATATGTCGCCAAATAACCTTTGTCGGACAGTAAACGACCAGAGGAGATCGAGCCGACAGAAATTGTGAAACTGTGAATATTAGTGGCAAGAAGAAATTTTAATGAGAGGGTTCCATGTGATTGGGAAATCCAGATAAATCAGTCTAAGAAAATCTCGGGAAATCACGGAGCGAACGTTTTGGGTGGATAACGATATTTTCCAAACAATGGAATCGGCGACGTATGAGCGATTTAGATGGCAGGAGCTCAGTACAGCCTTTCAAGCAGCTGGCATGAGCCGACTACAACACTTTTTGGTCTTAACGTTACCGTCTTTCAAGCAGCTGCAACTTGGAATGCAGTAAATGCAACATTCCTTTAATTTTATAAGTTCGACGTAATTCCTTTTACAAATATACATTGAAAAAAAGATTACTTGTTTGAATTAATCTAACTCGTTTGACTTAATCTAACACAGTTAAATCTTTTTACAAATATACTTTAAAAATAAAATTATTGGTTTAATTTAATATATTGTTGATGTTTAATTTAATATAGGATTGTTGATACAGTTTAATTTATTATTGTGCTTTGAATTACTAACAAATACATTTAATTTTAGATATAATTTTTGAGATTCAATTGCTTTAAGTAAGTTATTCATCTATGATCATTTCTATGAAAGGTAGTCTTAACTAACATTATCAAATTCAATTAAAAAAATTATACAAAATAGCTAAACTATAATTTTATTTTTTTATATATAAAATAAAAAATTTAATCATTTTAATCTATTTCCATTTTAATTTGAAAATATATTTTGTTATAATAATAATATTATTATTATTATGCAATTTTAAGGTCGCTGCTAAGGCACACACCAAATTGGTGTATAAGACATTGTTTGTTGGACAAGGGACCCACCTCCACATACCAAATTGGTGTATGAGACCCTCTTGTTTGTGGGACAAGGGACCCACCTCCATGCAGTGATTTGACTCCTATGTCTACGAAGGTATACATACTCTACCCCCCTCTCGTTTTGAACCTGTGACCTCTTAGGAGAAAACACATGCTCTTAACCTCATACATACTTTGCCCCCTCTGGTTTTGAACCCGTGAACTCTTAGGAGAAAACACATGCCCTGAACCGTTAGGCCCACTCAAGGTGTATAACTTAACGATGAAATAGTCATTTTCACAAGAATTCGACCATACAATTTCAATCAAAATTGTGATTTGTTATTGTTTGAAATAGATTTTTGAATGCATAAATGGATTCAATATACTGAAAATCCTGTGGCACTAACTTAAACTCAAGTTTTTAAAATTAAATAGAAAAAATGTTCTGAAAAGGGCCATTTCGTCTATAAATTAGACTACCTCTCTTATAGTATTACAAGTCAATATTATGGTTTATTAGTACCACATGTCAAAAAAATCATAACTGATCTTCATATTACATGTGCATTTGGCATTTTTTAATTAAAATTGCATAACTACCTTTAAAAACTCCTACCATCCATCTAATATTAATGATAATTAAATTAAAATTTTAGAAACCTTATTCAAAATAGATACACCTATAGAGGGAAAGACGTACATTTGATTAGTTGCTATGCAACCATTTATGATAGAAATGTTATATTGCAATGTAATATACTGTAAACATTTTAATTGAAAATGTTAATTTTTCTTAATATTATTGGAAATGTATAACTCATTATTTATGTACATAATATACAATTGACACATGAAATTTTAGAAAAAAAAAATTATTAATTCCTGAAGATTTAATTGAAAATGTTAATTTTTCTTAATATTATTGGAAATGTATAACTCATTATTTATGTACATAATATACAATTGACACATGAAATTTTAGAAAAAAAAATTATTAATTCCTGAAGATTATTTTAGTGTTAATGGTAAATAAAATATTTCAATAGCAAAATTTTATATTAGCATTGTATATAGAGAAAATAATTGGAAAATAATTGTTATTATTTAAATATATATGTTAATTAATGGATTTCAATGTCAAATTCATATATATAATTACATGAAGAATAATCTATAATAAAAAAACTTAATTACACATATGGCCTCTCCAAAGGGTTTCCCTTGAAAGAATTTGTATTGGAATTGAAGTATACAACAATAAATTAGTTTGCATTACAGGTTTAAATATGGAGGAGGCAAGCGTCGACAGAGGGTTTCAAAGTGAACCAAACTTGGATATGATCTCAAATTAGTGAGATGCGACCAAGGAGGTCGTAGGTGCTAATAATTGGTCGGATTCTTAAGTGGAATATGTAATGGATATGTTGGATGAGGTTTTGTGAGCCAAAAATGGGTTTTTAAGTGTGAAGAAGAATATCTGGAAATGGCATGGCAAGTGTTTAGTGACAATAAGACGTTGGTGTACAATAAAAAAATGTGTTTTAATGAGAATAATCTTGAAGTGTTGAAAGGGAATGATTTTTCGACAAATGATGGCCCAGATAATAAAGAAGTAGATTTTATTCTTTCCCTAAGGTCCATTAGGATTATCGACGAGTCATTTGATGTAGAAAAAGTCGGTGGAGGAAAGGCTTTGGGAAAGTCTTCGAATGGTCTGGATGGTGTTTTCTCTAGTCGAATTCAAATAGGGAGGTGAGAAATTAAGGGTTGTTGGGAGAAGCATGCATGCTTATTATTGGAAGAAGAGTTATGTTAAATTGTGGACGTCCAGAAAGGTTAGAACCAAGATGGTTTTGGGAAGAGATGTGGGGCTTAAGGAGGTTTATTCTCTTTCTGTGTGTGCTTTGGTCGAAAGGGTCGCTTATTGGGCCTCATCTAAATTTTAAATTGAAGGGTAGGTTGAAGATGAGTGGAAATTATTCCTTGGCTATTCTCCGAAAATCATTGTTTTAGTTCGAGGGTGGTTCTACTTCAAGTTTAAAGAGACAGAGGATGCAGACAAGATCTTAGGTAGGGTGTGGTTATGTGGTTGAGGGAGTATGATGTTAAAATGATGGAAACATTGCCAATTGGTTTAACTCGAAGAAATATCATTTTCACCATTTGTGGGTTTTGATGCTGGGGTGTCCACTGGTCTTCTGGAATCGTGAAGCTTTTGAGAAAATTGGTGAATATTTTTTTAAGTTTTTGCATTTTTACTCAGAGGTTTTATCCAGTAAGGAAAAAAGGGTTGGAAATATTCTCGTTGAGATGGACATGCATAAGGGCCTTTCACATGAGATGAAAATTGAATGGAAAGAGTTTGTTCATACTCAAAGATTAGATTATTGGGGAATACCTTTTCGATGATTAGTTTATAAAGATGTTGGTTATATGAAAAAAACTATATGGGTCGTTCCAAGAAGAAGGATGTGGTGGATTTCTCTGATGAAGAAGATATGGTTGAAAATAGAGAAACATGATTACACATTGTGGAAGAAGATTATCCTTCATTGGAGACAGATATTCGAGCCCTATCTTTCAATGATGACTCCTTTCTTGGTAAGCTAAAGAAATTTTCGACAGTGTTGTATCATTCTCTTAATATGGAGGTGTTCTAGTTGCTACAACACCACCCAAAATTTTGGGCATATTCAAAAGTTCGATTCCCCCTTTTCTTACTTAGCCCATTAAGGTTTCGACTCGACCTTTATTTAGTTAATCCCCCATATCCTATTCCTACCAAAAATTGTCACCGTGCCCATTCATATGATGCACACCGCACCCACTTGTCTTGCTGTCTCATGACTGCACTAGGGTTTGGGGGCTTTGCTGCTGCAAAGAGCATTAAGAGTTCCTCCATGGATTTGATGCTAGGTTTCCCATAGTAGTCTTCACCAATCACTAGGGGCACTAATCTTGGACAGATAAGACTTCAATATAGCTTGCATTATACAGGTCGTGCTAGGGTTTGGGAGAAACCTTAATTTCTTAAGAGAGTGATCCCATTCCCATTTTATGTAATTCATATTCTCCTCAGGAACATTCTAATATGAATTGCATGAAATCATGATAAAATCATCAAATATGAATTTCCCTTAGGTTCGTGATTGGTTTCACTCATCTCAACATGTGAATTAAGTTTTTCAGGGTTTTAATGAGGCATTACAAGTCCTGCGCACCTGCACGCCCCTTTTCTCTGACATGTGAATTGAAACAAAGTGGAGGCATATTGTGTTGATGGTTAGGGCTTCATTAGGGTATGGAAAAGGTTGGCTCTCCTTTGCACCTCTAAAACCCTAAATTATTATGATCAAGAATTTGACCATGCCTTAAATTAAACTTCACTATCTAGAACTATTTTCACATAGCGCTTCAATGCACCTGCTCTAAAATCGCATCATCACCATGGGAAAAAAAAATATTAAAGTCATGATTGGTAGTTCCCTTAAATATATAAATTTAAATTCGATTTCCAAAGTGAAGCATGAGTTGATCCATCCATGCAATTTATAACAAATTAATTTGGATTATTTTCTCATTCATGCTCCTAGAGTGAATCGATGTTTGTATTTTTGTCTATTCATTGATCCTGAATAAAAAATATCACTTTGGTAAACTAATTTCTTTGTTTCATCTTCTTTGTAGGACACCAAGAAATGTGGCTTGGATACACATCCAACAAGGCAACACTTATACTCGAGGAAAGAAACACATAGTTTACAAAGTCACAAAATTCACATAGGTCATAAAGCCACATATGTGGCAAAGTCACAAAGTCGCAAAGTCACATAGGTCGAAAAGTCCCAAAGTCCTAAAGTCATAAAGTCGCATAGGTCATAAAGTCACAAAGTTGCATAGGTCGCAAAGTCACAAAGTTGCATAGGTCACAAAGTCGCATAGTTCGCAAATTCAAATAGGTCAAAAAAGTTGCAAAGTTGCATAGGTCGCAAAGTCGGATAGGTCGCAAAGATGCAAAGGTGCATAGCCCGCACTGTCACAAAAGGTGCATAGGTCACAAAGTCACATAGGTCTCAATGTCGCAAAATTGCATAGGTCACAAAGTCCTAAAGTTGCAGTCACAAAGTTTCATAGGTTGCAAACTCGCATAGGTTGCAAGCTCCCTTAAGTCGCAATATCCCTTAGGTCGCAACTTCCCCTATGTTTTAATCTCCCTTAGGTCACAACTTCCATTGGGTCACAATCTACCTCAGGTCGCAACCTCCCTTACGTCGCAACATCCCCTAAGTCGCAATCTCTCTTTGGTCACAACTTCCCCAAAGTTGCAATATCCTTTAGGTCGCAACTTCCCCTGGGTTACAATATCGCTTACGCTAAAAAATTCCCTTGGGTTGTAATCTCCCTCAAGTTGCAACTTCCCCTCGGTCATAACCCTCCTGAAGTCACAGCATCCCCTAAGTTGCAATCCTCCTGAAGTCACAGCTTCCCATCAGTCGCAAGTAAGCCCAAGAGTTGGGGAAGATTAAAGGTCATGGGAAACACAAGAGTGATCTCAGCCTATATTTACATCTTTTGGTGATTTTGTAGATAATTTTTGGGTTTTGTACTTTTGAGAGAGACACATTGTTGCTTATTGAATATATACCTTTTGATGAATATAAAGAAATGTTATTAAATTTCACTATTGAATTCGACATAAGTCTTATGTGTGGTTATGCTATGAATATGGTCCCTTCAAATGAATTATTCTTTCTTCAAGTATTGGTGCACATTTCTACTCATGTATTCTATTGTGTTTTGAGATTTTTTAAAACACATGCATGGCGTATGATGCTCTAAATTTAAGGATATGCTGATGAATTGCTTTGTCAATATTTGCTTTGTCAATATTTGCTTTAAATATTTATTGGAATAGCTGTAGAATATAAATGAAATTCTTAGCCATCATGAATTGTTTCTCATTTGTTAAGTGAATATTTTTATAAGTTTGATATTGGTAAAAATTTGCTAACAATTATTTTCGTAAGTTTCATGCTTTAAATTCTACTTTTCTATTCATGGTATCTTGTTTCACAGGGCATTCGTTAATATCTAATTTTTGTTTGTTAAAAATTTGTGCATTTATCTTTTCAGTGAGTCCCCTCCCTATCCGAAAACCGTCTTTACCAACTTAATGGCAAAAAATACTACATACCAAATGGGATCCATAAACTAAAGTGTGTAGAGTCTAATTGGGATCCCATACAGGGGAGATCCCCTTATTGTTGGAAAGACATTTTCAACCATCAACAGATTTGGCACTAGAAGGAGGGCCAGATGGAAATTTGAGCACTTGGAGCATGCAGACTAGTCTCATATATGTAAATGGATCTTCCAAAAATAATCCTCCCAAGATGTTTATCAAGTTTATGTATTTTTTAGTGCTTAATCCCCAATGAACATCTCTATCACTTGTCTTAGTTGAAGTTGGATGGTGAAAATTGAATTTCCATAACCGAGCACATTTATGATTTTATTGAGTTCTCAGAATAGTACGAAATTGATTATGAGGAGTTTTCTTGTGTGATTTTCTCCCTCACCCTTGAAGGATGCATTAATAAATGGTGCTGCATGCTGCCAGCAACTTGCATCCATTCGTCCTAGCAACTCATCGGTGAGCTTCAACAAGCTTTTCACAGGTACGATTTTCAAGATGTATTAAGCAGGATAAATGAGATCAAAATGAAATCTCATGAATCTATAGAGGAATTTTCTATTATATTTGCTCATCCTTTTTTTGAGTTCCCTGAAAGAGATGTCGATTGGGAATAGTTAATTGGAAAATTTCAATAGTTTGTTTTTGTTTCTCTCTAAGACCTTCGATCTTAAGGAAACCCTAATCCTTATGGTTGTCATGATAATCCTCAATTTACTAACTCTCCAAATTTTCTCCCGAATATTTTATTTCCCATCTCTCCGAGTCTGGAACAACTTCAAGCCTTCAAGGAGGAAATTACTATTTTTGACATTTCTCATCCTCCTCCTGATTTGATACCTAATGGAATTTTGGTTGCAAATAGTTTAAGTGATGAAAGATGCTTGCAGGAAAAATGAACCATGTTGTATCACCTCCACATATTTCATTTTCCTGTCAAATCAAATTTTAAAAACAATTTGATTTAACATATCTCCCTGTTAATGAAACCAACCTCCAGTCCATTGAACATATGCCTAGGTCTAGTCCTAAATAGCCTTCACTACCAGAAATGACTTGGGCTTTGTATCGAATGAAGTTGATTGTCTTGTAAAATTCATGCACCATGACATGCATGCATGTTTATTGTTCCCTCTGGATGAAACTAAGGTGTAATGTGAAATTCCTGGTATGATTGGTACCCCCTCATCTGAATTATTTCATCGATTATTCCCTGATTCATTTCTTGAGTCTGCCTCATGAATGATTTCTACAAATAATTAAGAACTTTATTCTTCTTTTGTTAGTGGAAATGATCAACATGAGGGTGATGTTTCACAATTGCACCATGGGAATGATGAATATCTTATTCCTTATCTCTTCCATCCACAACGATTAAATTGTGATGAAATAGACCGTATGTGATAAGGAGATCAAGCCATATGCTCAAAAATGAAAGCTCTTGAAACAGGTCCAAACTTGAGAGACCAGAAAGGTCTCGTCGTTGTGATTCCAGTGCCATGAACGGTTCAAAAAACCGATTTCGTATGAGGAAGATATCACGTTCTGTTAATTTTCCTAAACAACAAAATTGGGTGACTGGATGCTCAGTCAGCTTGCAGGTATAGTTAGCAGAATATTTTGGGAATATTTCATTTTCTTTTGAGCCAATTTGGTGGTGCCACGTGGCACATCATGGGCCATTTTATATAGATGGTAGGGTGATGAATCTGAGCCATTGGATGTGTTTGTAGAGGGGAGAATGATTAAGTGACACATGGCAAGCCCGCAGGCCACCACGTGTCCTCACAAGGTTAGTGAAAAATTTTGTTGAGTCAATGGGGGTCGAACCTACAACCTCGTCTCCGCATGTAAAGACCATTTTCCTTTCTGTCTACACATTTTACTTAACATACTAAGGTGCGAATACATATTTGAAGTTTGTTTAAAAATGCTCTGAGGGCTTGGGAGGCCATCCTCGAAGGGCCAACACCCCTCGAATGTGACATTTGCACTGAAACCATGGCATCGTATTAAACAACAACATCAAAGTTAAACTTTCGGAGGGTGGTAAGACCTGTTCACATGTGGAGGTAAACAGTAAATGTGATAGTTTCAAAAGGTTTCAGAATCACGTACTCCAAGTTCCAACCTCATCCGGCGGGTTAGTTGCAATAGTGATCACATCGCATAATAAACATTGGTTGTAATGGTTAAAGGTTATGGAACCCATAACTCTCGGTTCCATCGAATGCGGTAGAGTCCAAATGGTTACGGAGTATTCGATAGGGGTAAAATGTGACCACCCTACCACTCATAATTAATGTTAAAGTTATCCGCCTGCTAGTTTTGGAGCGCGCCCCCAAATTTTGGGTTAAATATTAAATTATATGTAGTTAAACTTCCAGTCTCCACATTTTCTAGAGTTTTTCTAGCTGTTATTGGAAAAAATGCATTGGGCGGTCAATTTTAGACCAATTTTGATGAAACAAGTGTCTACCTAGACTAATTTGAGCATTTTGGAGCCATTGGTGCAGAGGAATAAGCCATTAGAGGCCTAAAAACATACGTAATTTACAATTTTTAACATAATGACAAAGAGGGACATATCATTGGCAGCTGGACCAACAGATGTAGCCAAAGAGGGGTGAATTGCTTCATCATGCCTACTGTGTAAAACTTATGTGTGAATGTTTTTCTCTATTATGCACTATTGTTTAGTGTTTTTAAGGGTTATTTACATTCTTAAAGTTCACTAATTCATCTAATTTTCATGGTTAAATCTCTCATACCTTAAGCATTCTTATGAAGACAATTTATACATGTTTATTAAACTGAAAGGACACTTAGAAAAGTAGAACTAATACACTCCTTTCAGATCAAGTTGGTATCAGAGCTATAGTTTTATCTTTGGTGTTTTATGTGCAAGTATTTTTTAACTATTTGAAAGGGTTTTCATGCTTACTAGGCTCAAGCTTAAGAGACGAGAAGGAAAATTGGTGGAAGTAATAGGTTCTCAAAGTGAGCCACAAGAAAGGATGGAAATATTTCCACATTCTCCACCACCTAGTTCACCTCCAAGGGAAGAAGAAGCATGATCAATCATGCCTCCAGGAGAAGAAGAAACCCATGAAGAGATGAATCCCAAAGAGGAAGAAATCGTGTTCAGGGAAGCATTCCTTGACATGACATAAATGGTGAGAGTCCTTTATCAAGAAAGGAATGAAAGACTATAAGGAGAAGGATCCAAAATTCACAAGGAAATTCAAGGGTCATCAAGAGGTCACAATGATGAAGATAAATCAAAGAAGGGAAATGGAGGAAATGGAGGCAATGTAAATTCACCATCCTCACCCTCATCATATCATCCACTACTTCATCTTCATTAAACCAGTCACACAAGTCAAAGAACACTGGTAAAAGTCCTTTTCTAAAACTTGATGTTAAGTTTGAATTTCCAATGTTTAATAGTGAATTCAATGAAAAAAATATTTAAAATTTTACTAGGTAGTTGGAGGTTTATTTGAGAATTCAAAACCTTCATGATGATGACACCAAAATCCAACTAGCTTCATTGAGGATGGAAGGTGCAACTGTTGTTTGGTGGGAAGCCAAGACAAAGGAGGAAATTAGAAAAAATGGTAAGATTATTCTATCATGGACTGATTTCATTATTGCAATAAATCAAAAATTTTATCCATTAGCTCACATGCAAAAAGACATAATGAACTAGCAAAATTTTAGACAATTGAAAGGACAAAATGCACAAGATTACACCCAAGAATTTAGGAGAAGAGCTCTCTTATTAGGGGTATATTTGCAATGTCAAGATACTTTGCTCAAGTACATAGGTGGCTTACATAGATACCTTAGATACACTATCCTCATGTTTAATCCTACAAGCTTAGATGAGGTATGCATTCAAGCTGCACATTTAGAAGCTAGAGGGAAAAATACTTTTGAAGAGGGTAGAAACAAGCCTTTCAAGGGGAAAAAAAAGGAGAAGACCTCAAAAGGAAGAAGCAAAAATAATGCATCTATCAATAAAGAGGGAGAGAAAGTGGTTTTTAAACATTGTTCAAGAGAAGGCCATGAAGAGAAAAATTGTTGGACACTACATCCTGAAAAGAGACCCAAATTTAACAATAACAAAGGGAAGCAAAAAACTGCAGCTAAAACTCAACAAGACTTAGGAGAAGATTTAGGTGATGAAACTAAGATTATAGCCATGGGATTGAAGAACATAAAGGGGAAATAAACTGAAACAAAACCCAATAATATTACTTCAAACTGTCACATAGAAGCTCCAAATGAAGAAGAGAGAATTGAATTGTTTCATGTGAGGGTCATATCCAAACATAGCAAGATTGATACACTGTTTGATAGTGGTTCAAAAGAGAATTTAATATCTAAAGACTTGGTCAAGAAACTTAATATTGATACCATTCCAAATCCAAAACCATATCCACTTGGGTGGATTTGTAATGATGCCAATTTACAGGTTTCAAAGAAGTGCACATTGCGCTTTGCAATAACTGCACATTTTGTTGACACAATTGAATTAGATGTGGTTCCACTTGATATTACAGACCTGTTGTGTTGGGCAGTCCTTACTTTTATGATAGGAAATATATCTTCCATCACCATGACAACAAACACCATTTATTCAAATATGGCAAGGAGTACATTGTTACAGCACATAGCAAGAAGACGAATATTGCAATGGTAAATGTTGGATAGGTAAAAAGGCTGGTGAATTCAAGTAAGAATTTTTTTATTCTAATGATTAAGCCTAAAGCTGATGTTAATCGTGAGTCATTTTAAGATTGTGATCCTAATTTGAAATCATATTTATATGATTTAGTTGATGCACATCATGAGATGTGCCATGATCCAACATGCTTTCCTCCTAAAAGAGAGATTCAAAATGACATTCAGTTTCAACAAGATTGTCCTCTTACAAACACCAACATGTATCACATGTCGATAATGGAGAATGCTGAAATAAAGAGGAAAATCAAGGACTTGTTGAAAAAGGGACTCATAAGGCCAAGTACCTCGCGATGCGGTTCACCTATAGTCTTGATTCCGAAGAAAGATGGGTCTTGGCGCATGTGTGTCAATTTCAGAGCTTTGAACAAGATAACAGTAAAAAATCGATACCCACTCCCAAGGATAGATGATTTGTTAGATCAGCTGAAAGAAGAAAAGTATTTTACTAAGCTAGATTTATGAAGCGGATATCATCAAGTAAGAATTGCAGAAAGAGACATATGGAAGACTTCATTCAAAACCAAACAAGGAATCTTTGAGTGGTTGGTTATGCCGTTTGGTTTGTGTAATGAAGCAACGACTTTCATGCATGTGATGGATAATGTTTTGCGTCTGTTTCTTGATTACTTTGTGACTGTGTATTTAGAAGATATACTCATTTTCAGCAAAACAAGAGAAGAACATGTCTTGCATGTAAAGAGGATACTTTATGTTTTGAAGAAAGAGCAATTATTTCTTAAGATGTCTAAGTGCGAATTTGGAAAAAATTCTTTCGTTTATTTGGGACACATTGTAGGAGGAGGCACATAGAGAATTGATCCTTATAAAGTGGAAGCCATTGGGAATTGGTCCACTCACAAATCAGTAATAGAGGTAAGAAATTTTTTAGGCACAGCTCAGTATTGGAGAAATTTTATTGCTAACTTTTCTGCCATAGCAGCTCCTATGCATGCAATGACAAGTGTGAAGAAAGGGTTTCAATGGGGAGGCAAACAAAAACAATATTTTGAAGCTTTAAAAGACAAGCTCATTTCAACTCTTCTTCTTGCATTACCATATTTTAGACATTTCGAGATACAGACCGATGCTACTGATTATGCCATGGGCGCAATACTTTTGCATCATGGTAAGTCTATCACTTTTCATTCTGAAACATTAAATGGTGTTGTAATGAATTACCCAACATATGAAAAAGAGTTGTATGCATTGGTACAAAGTGTCAAGAAGTGGAAACACTACTTGATGGGTAAAGATATGATTATTCATACCAATCACCAACTGCTACAGTACTTGCAGTCGCAAACAAAGTTGCAGCAATCATGACATTTCAGGTGAATGGGATTCCTTCAACAATTTCACTTGGTTATAAGGTACAAGTAAGGTATTTTCAATAAATTTGTGGATATTATTTCAAGACCTATTATAAGCGCTTCTATTTTTCTTAAAAATGATTCTATTGTAAATGAGAGTTACATAGAACATTATGCATCTGATGTTGATTTTAAAGGTGTGTATGCTAGTTTGAGTGAAGGGAATCAAGTTGAGGAAAATGATTATCACTTGCATAAAAAAAATTTGTTTCATTTGGGCAAGTTGTGTATACCACAAGGAGAGAGACTTAGTGTCCTGAGAGAGGCTCATTTGTCTCTTATTGTTGGTCACTTTATGGTAACAAAAATAGTGGTGCATGTACAAAGGTATTGTTATTGGCCTCACATGATAGATAGTGTGTCACGTTTTATAAGAGGAAGTTCTATGTGTGCAACAAGTAAGCCCAACAATAAGAAGCTTGGGTTGTACATGCCACTACCGATACCATCAAGGCCATGGGAGAGTGTCTCCATGGACTTTGTTGGAGGTCTACTTATGTTAAGAAAATAACACGATTATCTTTATGTAGATGTGGATAGGTTCAGTAAAATGTGTATACTTATGCCATGTAAGAAAACCATTACTGTTGAACAAACTGCTGAACTTTATTTTCAACATGTATGGGTTCATTTTGGTTTTCCAACTTCTATTGTTAATGACAGGGATTCCAGGTTCAATGGGAATTTTTGGTATAATATTTGGAAGATGATGGACACAAATTTCAAAAAGAGTACTGCTTTCATCTGCAAACTAATGGCCAAATCGAGGTGGTGAACAGAACCATTGTGAATCTATTGAGAGGATATTGCAGCAGGCATCCCAAGTTATGGAATGAAAAACTGCATTACATTTAGCATGCTTACAACTAGGCCAAGCACTCTTCTACAAATACTTCACCTTTTGAAGCTTGCTTTGGGTATTTGTCGAAATCTCCATTAGACTTCATCTATGAGAAGGATGTTGCAATTGATGGGCATAATGATATTGAAAAATCTTGAAATTTCATTGAGAAAATTTAGATTATTCATCATCAAGTTCAAGAAAAACTTGAGAAGATTCAAAGCAAGTACAAGCAGAGACATGACAAACATAGAGTTGATCACAAGTTTCAAGAAGGAGACGAAGTATGGTTGCACATAAGCAAATAAAGGAGGAAAGGAGAAGGTAAAAATCTCAAGCCTATTTGTTATGGTCCATTCAAGATTATTAAACAAGTTGGTAATAATGCATTTCAACTTCACTTGCCTTCATATATGCAAATTTATTATGTTGTCAATCTAGAGAATTTAAGTTTGTATGAGCCTCTATTTATTGATGATCAAGTGAGTGACATTTAGCTGCCATTAATAAAATATTTCTTGTCGGAATTTCTGGACGAGCTCAAGGAGGATGCCATCCTTGACAGAAGATGAGCTCAAGGAGGATGCCATCCTTGACAGAAGGACACGCACTTCTAAAATAGAAAGTGTCGATTATCTTTAGATTGGGCTCAAAGGAAACAAACCAGTTAAGGAAAGATGGATGGAATAGGAAAAGGTGAGTGAGTTTTTCCCTCATCTTCTGAATAGATGATTAAAGTATTTTTGGGTACAAAAGCTTCGTAATGGGGAGATGTGATCAGGAGATCAAGTCATATGCTAAAAAATGAAAGTGTTCAAAATAGGTTCGAACTTGAACGATCGGGAAGGTCTCGTCATTGCGATTTTGGCACCGTGAAAAGTTTGAAAAAAGGATGTCGTATAAGGAAGATATCGCATTTTTTTCGTTTTCCCAAACAACAAAATTTTTGTGACTAGATGCCCAGTTAGCTTGCAGGTACAGTCAATGGAATATTTTGGGAATATTCCATTTTCTTCTAAGCCAATGTGGTGGCACCACATGGCACATCATGGGCCGTTGGATGTATATGGTATGGTGATGAATCTGAGTCATTGGATGTGTTTGTAGAAGGGAAAATTATTGAGTGACATGTGGCAAGCCTGCAGGCTGCCATGTGTCTTCACAAGGTTAGTGCAAAATTTTGTGGAGTTGACGGGGGTCGAACCCGTGACCTCCTCGCAACATGCAAAAGGAATTTTCCATTCCGTCTATGCATGTTACTTAACATACTAAGGTGCAAATACATATTTGATGTTTGTTGAAAAATGCGTTGAGGGGTTGGGAGGCTAGCCCCGAAAGGGCAGTCCCCCTCGCATGTGACCTTAGTACCGGAACCCTGTCTTCGTATTAAACCACATCATCGAAGTTAAACCACTGGCGGGTGGTCATACCTGTTCACATGCGAAGGTAAACAATAATTGCAATGATTTCAAAAGGTTTCAAAACCATGTACTCCAGGCTCCAACCTCATCTGATAGGTTAGTTGCAACGGTGATCACATCGTAGAATAAATGTTGGTTGTAACAGTTAAATGTTATGGAACCTGTAACTCCTAGTTCCATCGAATGTAGCGGAGTCCAAATAGTTAGCGGAGTATTCGGTGGGGGTGTCATGTGACCACCCCACCACTAATAATTAATGTTAAAGTTACCCGCCTACCAGGTTTGGAGCGCACCCCCAAATTTGTGGTTAACTATTAAATTATCTGCAGTGAAACTACCAGTATCGACATTTAGTGGAACTTGTCTTTTTGTTATTGGAAAAAATGCATTGGGAGGTCAATTTTCGACCAATTTTGATGAAACAAGAGTCTACCTAGACTAATTTGAGAACTCTAGAGACATTGGTGCAGAGAAAACAACCATTATAGGCCTGAAAACATATCTAAGTTACAATTTTGAGCATAATAACAAAGAGGGACATGCCATTGGGAGCTAGACCAATAGATGTAGCCTAGGAGGGGTGAACTGCTTCATCATGCCTACTATGTAAAACTTATGTGTGAATGTTTTTCTCTATTATGCACTATTGTTTAGTGTTTTTAAGGCTTATTCACATTCTTAAAGTTTAATAATTCATCTAATTTTCATGGTTAAATCTACCATACCTTAAGCAAACTTATGGAGACAATTTGTACATGTTTATTAAACTGAAAGGACACTTAGCACAACAAAACCAATACACTTCTTTTAGATCTATATGCCTCAGCAATCTCAGGATGTTTCTCTCACCGTTTCATCCTCATTTTTAATCCAAGAAGCGTAATGTACCAAATATAGGATTTGATCAAATTGGTGGCTTCACTGCTTGTAATTTCTCCGAAAATGTATTCACTCACACCTCTGGTGATTGTCACTCGTATCTATTTGTTGATCATAAAAAGCCATCGAAATTCGATGACTCACCTTTCAAGGATTCGGGGACTCATTAGGAATTTGAGGCACTTCAACTTCCGCTAATGATTATGTCAGGTTCTCATGATCATGATGACACCCCTGAACCATGTCAAATTAGGGTTTCTTAAATTAGGGTTTCCACGCATCACACCCCTCCCGACATAATATTTTCGAATGCAAAATCATCTTGGAAAGACCCTAATTTGAGTGATGTCTCCCTAAGAACATATTTCAATCCCCTATCATCTGATATGCATTAACCTCTATAACCTAATTTATCTACTAAAGGGAGGATACAAGCCATTGTTTGAAATGTATTTTTTTGTTTCCTAGCCGATACATATTGTAGTCAAGTACAAGCAGATGATGTTTTACAATCCAATCACTCAACCTCTCTATTTATTGACACGATTCTAGTGAATTCATCTGATCCTTCGGAATCTAAAGAAAATGACCTATTGAACTATCAGTCTATTAGTGCGTAAACATATAACCTAATTAATAATATGCTCACTGATTTTTATCGAGCTGTCATAAATAATGATTCACTAGTTAATCTCATGAAACATATGAATTTTTATAGCTCCCCATTTGAAAATTCAGGGTTTTTCTAGGGAAGTGAGGAATTGCAGATCTCGTTGACGGTTACATCAGGTCCTTACATCCTCGAAAAAAAAACACAAACACCTTCAAACTAGGGTTTTCAAAATTAGGGTTTTTGCACTTGAATTATATAGCATCTCAATTTCACCTCACAAACACATATTTTCTCCATGTCATCAAATTGATCATCCTGACTTTTATGATAAGGTTGCTACTCTGCTTGAAGGATGTAATCGAAAAATTTCTCTACAAGTAGACAACATCTTACCTCATTTGCGCTAGATTTAGGGTTAAACATGAACGAATGTGTGTCATGGCTATATGATTATAGGTTTTAGGTACACATTATTGTCTATAAATATGGGATTTCATTTTTTCTTGAACAAAATTTTCTAGCATATTCTCTAGTAAGTAGCCATGACCTTCTTGTTGTTATGCATCTTTTACAGGTAAGCTTTGTTGTTGGTGCATAGTTTTTTATGATGGTTCTGATTGCGTACATCCGTGTTCTTACAGATTAGGAACTGATGTGATGGTTGCAATGGAAATATGATTTCACATGACCTGAATGCCTCTACAGTTAAATTATTGTTTAAGGTTTAGGCTAGCTAGGGTTTGTTATTTAAAGTTTACTTGTTGATGTTTTTAACTAGGGTTTACATGTTAGCATTTTCTTTATGGTTAAATTATGTCCCCTATATTTTCTTCACTGTAGGTACTTTAGTTTTATGCATTATGATTTTTGTTCTAATTTGAATTTTCTCATTTTTGCATGGAATTCATAAAATCACTACACATGCGTTGCATTATCCTTTATCTGAAATTAGTTGATTTCTTTCACGCATAACATTTCATTGCATCATAATCCATGCTCGTTGTAGTACATCATACATTTTCCTTCTTTCATATTATACAATTGTCATTGGCATAGAGTTGCATTTTCCTTTTTGTTGCATACCATTGCATGAGC
The DNA here is from genome assembly GCA_034641835.2 of Pinus albicaulis. NCBI lineage: Eukaryota > Viridiplantae > Streptophyta > Pinopsida > Pinales > Pinaceae > Pinus > Pinus albicaulis. The sequence goes on from CM076572.1 coordinate 480,378,518, forward strand.
CTTCATTGATCCTAGAGCCTTCAAACCTTTGGTGCCATGGCTAGCTTTATTATGCCTGCTTTCACATACTTGAAGCATGAGGGATTTGTTTAAACTCTTTGTGCACATCGAAACCCTAGAGTAGTTTCACCAGACACCTCGCCCTAATGTTGAAACTGTAACCCTAATGATTGTGTGAGGGTTTTATGGTTACTCCAAGATGAAAATTATCATATAACTGGTCATCAAAGTCACATCCTGATCATATTTCCTGCGAGTATAATTCATTAACGAGGGAAATGTGAACATGTTTCTTGCAAGGAACCCTAATTATTTCAACTAACATATAACCTGAACCTTGTGCTCAACATGTTCTTGAATATCTTGATGAACTGTTTTCATTTTTCACATATTAATTGGAGAAGGAGTGTGGAGGCTTGGCATGGTGGAAAACCTAAAAAACTAAATATCTTTCAGATTTTTTCAAATATGAAAAAACCTCTCTTGCCTATAAAATAAGTCAGGATCCCTCATCCACCCTGGCGTAATGAATGTTGAGTAATAAGTGCTAATGTGCACATAAAAGAAAATGAAAATAAATTAAGGGTAAAGGATTGGAAATTTATTTCTACACAGAGAGGTAACACAATGAATCCAATAGGGTACTGACCAAGCTCGCTGGAAGCAGAGCAAAGTTTGTGATTTCTTGAAGTGACTCCATTGGGATTTTGTCCAAGCCTACTAGCAGCTGAGCAACACCATAAAAGTATTTTAAAATTCTGAATATAATAAGTCGTATCCCTTTTTCTTTGCATCATCATCAACTACTGGCATGTGTGAATTTCTAATTGAGTGTTTACTAATGAAAAAGACCTAGTTGAGGCACAATCAAAAGGCATGTTTGTAAAGGTAAAATAAACACAAGAGGTACCCAAAGTGCCTGTTCAGTTTTCCCTTGCATCACTATCTAGACTCAGACTATTATGGTTATTTTGGCAGAGATGTTGGATTCTACCAGTGGTTCGCCAATTGTTGTAGTTTCTCCAACACCACCCAAAATTTTGGGCATATTCAAAATTTCGAGTCCTTCTATACTCACTTAGCCCATTAAGGTTTCAACTTGACCTTTTCTTAGTTAATATCCCCATGACCTATTCCTACCAAACACTATTGTTGGGCCCATTCATATGATGAACACCCCACCCAATTGTATTGTTGTCTCATGACTGCACTAGGGTTTGGGGGGTTTGCTTTCGTAAAGAGTATTGAGAGTTCCTCCATGGATTTGATGCTAGGTTTCCCATAGTATTCATCACTAGTCATTGGGGGCACTGAGCTCAGACAGATAAGGCTTTAGCCTCGCTTGCATTATGTTGTTCATGCTAGGGTTTGGGAGAAACCCTAACTTCTCAAGAGAGTGATCCCATTCTCATTTTACGTAATTCATATTCCCCTCAGGAATATTCTAATAGGAATTCCATGAAATCATGATAAAATCATCGAATATAATTTTCCCTCAATTTTGTGATTGGTTTCCCTCATCTCAGCATGTGAATTAAGGTTTTCAAGGTTTTAGTGAGGCATTATAAGTTGTACACACCTGCAAGCCCATTTTCTTTGGCACATGCATTGAAACGAAGTGGAGACATATTGTGACAATGGTTAGGGCAAGGCTTGAGCTTCATTAGGGTATGAGAAATGTTGGCTCTCCTCTGCACCAATAGAACCCTAAATTATTATGATCAAGAATTCAACCATGCCTTGAATTAAACTTCACTCTCTAGAACTATTTTCAGATAGTGCTTCAAGACACTAGCTCTAAAATCACATCATCACCATGGGAAAAAAAAATATTAATGTCATGATTGGAAGTTCCATTAGATATCTAAATTTTAATTCGATTTCCAAAGTGAACCATGAGCTGATCCATCCATGCAATTTATAATGAATTAATCTGGATTATTTTCTGGTTCATGCTCCTCAAGTGAAGCAATGTTTGTATTTTTATCTATGCATTGATCCTACATGAAAAGTATCACTTTAGTAAACTAATTTTTTTGTTTCATCTTCTTTTTAGGACACCAAGAAAATGTGGCTTGGATACACATCCAACGAGGTAACACTTATACTCAAGGAAAGAAACACATAGGTCGGAAAGTCGTAAAATTCACATAGTTCACAAAGTCACATAGGTTTCAAAGTCACAAAGTCACATAGGTCGCAAAGTACAAATATAGCAAATTCGTAAAGTCACAAAGTTGCATAGGTCACAAATTCGCAAAGTTGCATAGGTCACAAAGTCGCAAAGTCGCATAGGTCGCAAAGTCGTAAAATTTCCATAAGTTGCAAAGGCACCTAATTCATGAAGTCAAAAATTTACATAGGTCACAAAGTCCCAAAGTTGCAAAGTCGCAAAGTCTCATAGGTCACAAAGTTGCAAAGTTGCAAAGTTGGATAGGTTGCAAAGTCCCATAGGTTGCAAAGTCACATAGGTCAAAAATGTTATTAAGCTACATAGGTTGCAAAGATGCAAAGTGGCATAGGTCTTAAAGTTGAAAAGTTACATAGGTCCCAAGGTCGCAAACTCTCAAAGTCACATAAGTCACAAGGTCACAAAGTTGCAAAGTCGCATAGGTCACAAAGTGGCAAAGTCGCATAGGTTGCAAACTCGCGTAGGTCGCAAAATTTCATAGGTCGCATAGGTCGCAAGGTCACAAGTCACAATGTCACATAGGTCGCAAAGTCACATAGGTCGTAATGTCAAAAATTCACAAATTCACATAGGTCGCAAAGTCACAAAGTCACATAGGTTGCATAAGTCGCAAATTCGCAAAGTCACATAGGTCGCAAAGTTGCAAGGTGGCATAGGTCGCAAAGTTGCAAAGTTGCATAGGTTGCAAACTCACATAAGTCACAAAGTCACATACGTTGCATAGGTTTCAAAGTCGCATAGGTCACAATGTAGCATATGTCGCAAGGTCCCAATGTCGCATAGGTCGCAATGTCGCATACATCGCAAAGTCACAAATTTGTATAGGTCACAAATTTGCAAAGTTGGAAAGTCACACAGTTCACAAAGTCACATAGGTCACCAAGTCGCATAGGTTTCAAGGTCGCAAAGTCGCAAAGTTTCAAAGTTGAAAAATCACATAGATCGCATTGGTCACATTGGTCGTAAAGTTCACATTCCACCACTCATTCAATCCTATAAAAGGGAAAAATAAACCAATTTGAGAGAGGATTCAACGATAGTAGACAACATCCATGACTCAACCAACAAATATCTGGAAGCTCTAGATACCATTCCAAAGAATTACTACAGAAAGTGCAAGGATTTTTCGGCTTAATCAGATAATATTCTAGCTCTAATGACTTGTAGGTGATGAGAGAGGGCATCATGCAGTATATGGTGGAGTCGGTGTTCACACCAAATTTTCTACCTTTTCAAAGTAAGTCAATAGCAAGAAAATCAAGATGATTCTAGATGCACTCGAGTGCATGCACATAAATGAGGAAGACATGCCTCAACTGGTTAAGATAGATATAGAATACAAATCATGGTAGAACTATCTCAGGGAGCATGAAAATATTGACACACTAGCCTTATCAATGACCAGATCTTTAGCATAGGGTCAATGCATGGGAAATAATATCTCATTTTTTGTTGCAAAACATGGTATCTTAGGGAAAATTGAATCATAACCTAAGAGAAACATCAGGGAGTCCCTAGGTTGAAATCATCCATAGGTTGCAATCAACCCTAGGTCACAATCAACCTTATGTTGCATTCTCCCTTAGGTTGCAACTTCCCCTGGTTCGCAACCTCCCCTCGGTCACATCTTCCCTTGGGTTGAAATATCCCTCAGGTTACAGTATCCATTAGGCTGTAACCTCCCTTAAGTTGCAATATCTCTTAGGTCTCAACCTCCCCTAAATCACCATCTCCCTTAGGTCACAACTTCCATTAAGTTACAATCTCCCTTAGGTCGCAACTTCCCCTGCGTCAAAATATCCCTCGGGTCATAGTATCCCTTAGGTTGCAACCTCCCCCAAGTCGCAATATCCCTTAGGTCGCAAATTCCACTAAGTCACAATCTTCTTTAGGTTGCAACTTCCCCAAGGGTGAAATATCCCTTAGGTCACAACTTCCCCTGGGTTGTAATCTCCCTCAAGTTGCAACTTCCCTTGGTTCGTAATCCTCCTAAAGTTGTAACTTCCCCTAAGTCACAACTTCCCCTCAGTCGCAAGTAAGCCCAAGAGTCGGGGAAGACCAAAGGTCATGGGCAACCCAAGAGTCATCTTGGCCTATATGTACAAATTCTGGTGATTTTATAGAGACTTTTTTGGTTTTGTACTTTTGATACAGACACATTGTTTCTTATTGAATGTATGCCTTTCGATGAATACAAAGAAGTGTTATAGGATCTCACTATTGAATATAATGGAAGTCTCATGTTTGGTTGCCCTATGAATATGGTCCCTTCAAATGAATGATTCTTTCTTCATGTATTGGTGCAAATTTCTCCTCATGTATTCTCTTGTGTTATGATATTTCTTACAACACATGGATGGTATATGATGCTCTAACTTTAAGGATATGTTGATGAATTTCTTTGTCAATATTTTATTTAAATATTTATTGGAATGTGTGTAGATTATAAATGAAATTCTTAGCCATCGCTAAAATTTTCTCATTTATTAAGTGAATATTTTTATAAGTGTGATCTTGGTAAAGTTTTGCTAATAATTATTTTCATAAGTTTCATGCTTTAAATTCTACTTTTCTATTCATGGTATCATGTTTCATAGGGCATTCATCAATCACTGATTTATGTTTGTTCAACATCCATGAACTTTATTTTTCAGTGAGTCTCCTCCTTGTCTGAAAACCATCTTTACCAACTTAATGGCAACCATGCCTACATACCAGATGGGATCCCTAAACCAAATGATGTATATTCTAGTTGGGATCCTGGACTAGAGAGATCCCCTTACTATTGGCGAGACATTTTCAACTGTCAACAAGAGGGTTTAAAATTGGTGTAGAAAGTGTTTGTTATTAGTGCTTGCCATGAGTCACCTATTTCATTTCTTGAAATATATTTAGGATTTTTTGTCTATGATGATGAATTTAAATAAAATTTCTCTTCTGAGGTATTGGTTAATTATATTCCTAGTATATAATTTTTATGGTGAGTCAGTTGATAATGGGAAGTATGGTGATGGTTGTCAGGTTTCTTATGTTATGGTTTCCCTGAAGTAAGACATTGGTTTGGAAGGTTCTAGAAGTGATGAGGTTGATATAATGTCTAGGAATATCAAGGTGTCTGGCTCCTTGGAGGGGGGTTGTTTGAAATGAAATTTGGAGGATTCAGTAAACGAGGTGGTTGAGGAATATTTTTATTCTTTTATCCCTTCATATAGAGAAATTTTAAATATTTCCCCTCTCCAGGTTTTTTTGAGTGGTTATTTGAATTCCTTATCTAATGCAAAGGCCCAAGCATATGTTAAGGATAATACCAAGGATGGTTTGGAGAAGAAATTGGTTGTTTTTGGTGGGTTAGATAAATATTTTTCTCTGGTTAAAATAAGGAGTTCAATAAAGAAAGTGATGTTGAAATAAATATTTTTTGCTAATCCCACTCATGTTTTTGAAGATACCCATGCAATTAGAGCACATAAAACCCTAGAAATGGGTAGAAGATGATTTTATTTATCTCTAAATGTCATGGGAGTTGGGGGCACTCCTAAATTTTTAGCCCTGAAGAGGTTGATTGAGATGGTGAGACCTAATGTGTTTTTAGCTTAGGAAACTGTGGTCTGTTGATCCAGAGCTAGAGAGGTGTTTTCTACGTTATTGAAGCATTTCTAGATGTGTAAAGTGGACTCAAATGGGTTATCTGGTATTCATCTTAGAATCTAATCAAATCTAATTTTGATTATTTTTTTACTAATGCATAAACAATGTTGGACAATGTGATCAACGATGTTAACAGAATCTTGAAGTTGGTTAATTTTTATGGTCCCTACAATAGTAGACTAGAATTATGGGAAGGCTTGAATAATGATGGTATTATGTAGGAACACGAGTTGATTCTAGGGGTGACCTCAATTTTACTTGATATACTTGGGACGTTTGGGCCTTCTCTTCTAGACTTGATCCCTTAGCTTCATTATTTAATCAACTGTCGAAGGATGTTGGGCCTATTGATGTGGAACCGATTGATTTTTTACCCACTTGGAGAAATGGTAGAGCATTCCAGGATAATGTGGCTAAGAGGTTGGATCATTTTATAATTGATGATATTTTAGCAACAAGAGATCTCAGGTTTGATTCATGGGTGGTAAATGCTATAATTTTGGATCATATTCACGTGCTATTTCAGATTGATCAATGTAAGGAGAGGATTATGTACCCATTTAAATTAAATTCGATATGGTTATCTAATCCAAATTTCAGCTAGTTGGTTCATTCATTTGGAATCAGTTTCAGGTGTTGGATGATTCATCTCCAATGGATTCACTGGTTGTAAATTTAAAATCGTTAAAATATTTTGTAATTGGGTGGGAATGGAAGAAAAATATTAAGTATAAGGAGGAATTAGCTCAAGTGGAATGTGATTTGGAAAGGCTTTCCTCTTTTTATCTTGGATGGTTTCTGAGGGATTATGACACGAATTTGGTGATGAAGAAGGAATATGAAAATATGGATCTATTCATGTAGGAGGATGAGACCTGGAGGCAAAAAAGTAGAGATTCTTAGCTTTCATGTGGAGATGATAACTAAAAGTTTTTCCATTCTTATGTTAATTACATAAGAAAAAATAATTTTGTGTGGGATATTAAGAAGGAGGATGTTTCTTTAGTTCCTAGTCAAAACTATTTAGAAAATGAAGCCTCGAGGCATTTCCAGAAATTTTTTAAGGCTAAGGAAAATATTTCTATTTTGAATCAATTCGAAGTTCTTCAAGCCTATCCTTGGTTTTTTTCTTTAGAAGAAGGAAATAACGTGGTTGATCATGTTTCATTAGAAGACATGTTGGATACTTTGAAAGGATTTTTTGGTTCTAAGAGTCATGGGCCGGATGGTTGGACTGTCGACTTCTACTTGGATTTCTTTGATCTTTTGGGTCTTGAGCTGTTGGATGTGGTGGAGGAATCAATGTTGAATGGTAAGGTTTTCAAGGCTCTAAATGCTACTTTTTTAGTGTTATTCCTAAAATTGAAAAACATTAATTTTATGTAGGATATAAGCTTATCTCTTTCTGCAACCTGGTTTATAAGTCAATTTCAAAGATTATAGCTTCTAGAATTAAGTGTTTTCTCTCCAAGGGCATGTCTAAGGAACACTTCTAATTTTAGAGAATAAACAAATTTATGATGCCATCAAAGTGGTTCAGTAATATTTTCATAACATTAAGATAAATAAATCTAAATCTTTGGTTCTTAAATTGGATATGATGAAATTTTATGATAGAGTTGATTGGTTATTTTTCAGATTCATTCTTCTCTAGGTTGGGCTTCATTTGGAAGCTACTGATTAGATAATGGGTTGTATTAAATCAACCAATTTCTTTGATTTGGTTAACGGAGATTATTTTGGTGCTTTCAAAGGCAAAAGAGGACTGAGACAAGGTTGTCCTCTATCTCCTCTGTTGTTATTGCTCATTGTTGAAGGGTTGATCACACTCATTAAGAAATTGGTTGGTGAAGGGAGACTGGAAGGTTTATTGATACAAAATGGGCTGGGAATTATTAATCTTCTCTTTGTGGATGATATCATTTTTTTTTTGTTAAGGATATCTGCTTGAATACAAAGTATTTAAACAAGCATTGGATTTTTTCTGCAATGCCACAAGTGTGTTGTTTTGTAATGAGAAGTCACAATTTATGAAAGTTGGTTGGTATGATGAAGATATTTTTAATTAAATTAGATTTTTCCTTTTGAATTCAAAGCTATAGAAGAAGGTTTTAAGTATTTTGGGTTCTTCCTTAAGCCCAATTTTTGTTCCTTTAATGCTTGGATAGGGGTGATTCAGAAAGTAAAAAAGGTAATTGCAAATTTATGTCATATATGGTTAACGTTATGAGGTGAATTAATTTTTATTAAATATATTTTTAAAAAACAATTGTGTATTGTTTATCTATGGAAAATATTCCTAAATCTATTTTGGAAAATATTCACAGGAGGATGTTTAGTTTTATGGATTGGTAGCAAAGTGAAAGAAGGTATTCACTTGGTTAAATGGAGTAGGATTGCTAAGCCTAAAAGGAAGGGAGGATGGGGATTTAAAATTTATTTTCTTTTGGTAGAGATTTAGTAGATAAGAGCTTTTGGAGGTGATTGATGATTCTTTGTCTTTGGCATGATGTTATTCATAGAAAATATTTGAAATATAAATCAGTGGTTGATTGGTTTAGATATGGGAGAAATAATTTCAAAGGGGTTTCTAAATTTTGGAAGGATATTTCTTATTCTATTCATATTATTTCTAATTGGATTATGTGGCAGCCAACTAATAGTTGGGAGATTATTCTTGGTAAATATCCTTTAGTGGAGGTACAATTGTACTTTAAAATATCTTTGGATATTCTCTTGGAGCTCCATGCAAAAATGAATTTTGTTTCTAGCTCAAGTTGTTTTAGATTATTATGGAAGTGGGCTTAATTTCAAGTGGAAATTTGTGGATCATATCAACCTTTCAGGGGATTTAAAAGGTGAATGGGATGCCTTTGTACTGGGTCTTAATCACTCTGGTTTCATGATATCATATTCTAATGATTCTTTAGTTTGGTCGTGGGATGTTAAAGGAGGGTAGGTATCGACAAATGTGGCGTAGGAATTACAATTCAATGAGAAATCTATCAATTTTTTTAAAGATAGACTTGTTGATATTTGGAAGTGGCAGGTTCCCTTGAGAATTCTATTATTTTATTGGCTTTTGGCTGAGAATAGAGTGTTGAATTGGGAAAATTTATCAAAGTTATGGGTTCCTGGTCAAAATATATGCGTTCTATATGAAGTTGAGGAATAAAATGTTAACCATTTAAAGTTTGATTATAGCTTTCATAAATAAATATGGAGAATTGTTTTAAATTTTATTCACATTCAAGAGGTGTGGGGGATTGATCAATTTCATGCATATTTTCAAAACTAGATTAAGGTGGTGAGTGATTGGAATAAAATTCCATTATTCATCAGTTGGGAAGTTTGGAGTTGTTAGAATTTAATTATATTTAAAGTTAAACTCGTGTTGATTGGAATGGTTTTCTAGCAAATATTGTAGGATATGGGGGAGATTGATGAAGTAAAGAGTACTATAGTTCTGAGAATAACTCGTCCTCTGTTATTGGAGCATCATACTGTAGTTGGTTTTTTTTATGGTGCAACTCAGGAAGTGGGATTTAGATGCGGTGCTAGTTCTATAATAAAATGTCTATTATTTGGAATTTATAGCTTAAAATTGAACTGTGGGCAGGGGAAAAATACAAGCGGTGAGCTTTTGGCTTTATGGTGTATTTTGTTCTTTTCTCGTTTCAATAAGATATCGAATTTACGACCGGTGGTAGACTCTAAATTTATAGTGGATTGGTTATATTTTAAGAATAATATTAAAATTATCTCTTTACAACCATGGATTGACTGCATTCTTCAGTTAAGTGCAAAGTTTCATGCACTAAAAATTCAACACCTATAAAGGTAATACAAGAGGGAATTTGATCTGAATTCCATATAGGTGTTGAATTTACAGGAAGGAAAAATATACTTTGCAAAAGGGGAGGCTGATTTAGTTGAGAATTTTTAATGTTTGTATATATTTTAATTTTTGAATTTGGTGTTATATTGATATGATAAGTTCCTTGCCAAGGATAGTCGAGAAGTTTGTCTTTTTGTAAGGGCTTGGTAATTTTTTATTTTTTTGGGATTTAGAAGTTAAGGATGATCACTTGGTGATCAACTGGTATTGAGATGTTATGTTCAACCTTGTAATGTTATCTTTATATTATTTAATATAAGAAATTTTTATGTTAAAAAAATTACATGAAAAAGTGAAAGTAGAAAAAATATAAATCAACTATATAAATTATTTCAATAACTATTTTGAATAAAATATTTCAATGTAAACTATATTATTGTATAAAATAGTTGAAAATAAAATAATTTTTATGATTGGTCTAATGTTCAAAATGAAGTGGATGTGTAATTCCTTCCATGGGTGGTGTAGAATCGATATATAACTCCTAATATATCAAATTAAATGTAGATACTGATTAAACCCCATATATCATGCATAGTGTAGATATACTTTAACTTCACAAAGCTAAAATCTCAATGTGCAAATATCTTTTCAAATTTAACATTCTCAAATAATTTTTTACCTAGAAGTGTTTGATGATACTTATGTTTAAGAGATACATGATTAAGAATGATTAAAACTTCTCCATACAACATTAGATATTTTTCAATTTTGCAACCTTGCTTTTGGAAAATGATAAAAGACATCTTACCATTAAAATAATCTATGAAAATTTTAAAATCAAAATATAAAATATCATAAACCAAAAATGTATATATAAAAAAATGGTTTTAAACTCATCACTTATAGTCATTCTCCTTCCATATTCTTATCTATTATTATTATTATTATTATTATTATTATTATTATGTTGAAATTAGAGTAGTATTTTAAGTGTGTCTTTTTTTAGTATCTACGAGATTTCGAGTTTGAATCTGGTGAAACAATTTAGGACAAAAAAAAGTTGTGGCAAACAAATTTGTGGCCAAATCTTGATTAGTGTTGTTTAAAATAGTTTTTTCACTGCATATATGGATTCAACACCCTCAAAAGCCATTGGCGCACTTAAATTGTGAAGAGTTCACCTGCCAAACTTGTGATTTCAATGAATCCTGCCATATTCTAGAAAAATTAAATCAGAAAATAATTCAGAAAACTTTCTAGAAAGTCGCACTTAAAAACTACCTGGTTAACATTTATCCTCTTTCTAATTTTTCTTTTGATTTTTTATCTATTCTATTTTATTATTACCGCACCTACATGCACTCTTGATCCCAATATGAAATATACATTGTAATAACGTCTCTGGTAAACATTTGAACTCGTTCAAAATAAAATAAAATAAAAATAACCATATGTTAAAATAAAAAGTATATGTTATTAGTTTTATATTAATGAGTTTGGTAGTTAATATAAATATGAAAAATAAATATAAAAAATAACCCTATATTAAATTAATAATTTTATGTTATTATTATTTTTTATTAAATTTTGTTCGGTTGTTAAAGTAAACTTGATTTGGGCAAGTTACAAGTCGTTTTTGATCTACAAATTTATGAGAATCCATGGTATTTATCATGGTATTCATGTGGAATATAGTCTATTTAAAGGTGGAATCAAAGTAGCCTAGATCCATATTAACTCTTAATTTGGAAAGTGTTGAGATATATCATAACTCTTGAAAAGCAAATATCATAAGATACAAAAAGACTCATTCCCTCTTGACACTTTGTAGATATGGAGTTACGATGGGTGTAGGCTGATAATTAATAATAATTGTGTCACACTCTCCAACTCAATATGCTAGAAATGTTGTCAGTATGGAAGATATGTAATGCCAAATTACATAAAAATAAAAATAAGAATAAAACAAAAAAATTAACCATTAAATCATTTATTCTCTATAAAAAAAAAGACATAAAAATAAAACTAACTTCATGGTATTCATCCATGGTATGAGATTCCATGGTATTAAGCCATGTTATTCACATGCAATGTAGCTTATTTAAAGAGGGAAATTAAACTAGCTTAAATCTATCTTAGAAAAGAGATTTCATATTTCTTGAGGCTTAATAGATACATTGTTAAAATGAATCTAAATTGGTTCTAATAATAATTATGTTTCTCTATGATTACAAAATTAATATTTTTTTCATTTTTTTCATTTTACTTTTAATTTCAATAATTTACCTTTTTTTTTTAATTATTTTTTAATTTATATACATATTTTTAAATAAAAGTATTTATATATAATTTATAACTCCAAAAATGGAAACGAGCCCTCATAAGCCTGATGTTTTAAAGAATGTTTTGATTTTTATATTTCCTATTAGAATGTGCATGTGGTGTATTGGACATTGGGTTCAACATTCCCTGTTTGTTTCACAACATGGACTAACAACCTCTCATGGATCCTAACTCTAGCGATTGTAGTGGAGACTAACGCCTGCAGTTTTTGGTCTAATGAAAATCGTGATTCCAACAATTGGTATCAGAGCAACAGGTCTCGAGTTCAAAACTCACCTAGCTCACGCTGGGGGGTAGATTTTTGGAAATTGGGTTCAACGCTCCCTGTGTGTTTCACGACATAGAATAATAGCCTATTGTGGATCATAACTCTGGCGATTGTAGTGGAGACTAATGCCTGCTCGTTTTGTTATAATGACAATCGTGATTCCAACCTGCCATATATTAATTTTATGTATTTTGGCCCATTTTTTCCAATTTTTGGATTTGGAAATGTATTCAACTTTTTGATTAGGAAATGTATTGGTGGGATCAAGTTAACATATTTGACCTCTTTAGGATTTTTGGTAAACAATTCAATGCAATCTTTTTTTAACTTGATTTAAAATTGGAAAAAAAAACTTGATGGTGTCCTAAAAGAAAAATCTTATTGATTTTTGTTAGACTTGCTTTGCATACATCATAATTAGAAATCATAATTAGAAATCCAACTTAATATGACCAAACTATAACTTTAAAAAATAAATATCAAACGAGACCAAAGAAATCTTAATATTGAAATCATAGATCCTTAATACCCTGAAGGAAATCGTACATGATCTCTAAAACACTCAAGAGCCCTCACGATTGTTTCTATCAACTTCCCTCAATTCAATTTAACTAATATTTTTTATTACATAGCTAGGGTATATGAAAATTGTAAAATTAGTCTAAATAAATCTCAAGTAGGGGACTTGAATATCACTAAAAATAAATTGTGTCATTTTTTATTGACCCACGAAATAACAAACAGATACTAGTCAATAAGAAATGTACTTTTATGAATTTTTATCTAGTAACTCACCCTTTTAAACTTCAATTTTGTAATATGAAAATAAGAATGATAATGTTGAAATGAATAGTATCGGTACTTTGAAAAACTTCATTTGATGTAAATATTAACTCTTAATTAATATATTTTAAAGCTAAGAAGAGAACAATCAAGAAAAGATTGAATGTTTGAGGGGGAAGTTGTAAGAGATATTGGGAAATTTTCTATATTTCCTGAATTAATTATTTAATTATGACTTGGTAGTTGAACTACTCCAAATCACACACTTATGAAAATAATGAGGAGTGCCAAACTCCTCTAGGAGTATGGGTTGTGCACCTATTCTGGAAACTTCTTGTTAACCATGCAACGTAATGAGGGACCCCATATTATTATGTTAAGAAATGTGTGTGGGGTGAAAATATGTAGAAAGGATTAACATATAGATATAGAAAAAAAGTCTAGATGAATATACAAAGAGAAGAGAGGATATAGTAGCGAAGTAAAGTGAGAGTGGTGTGAAAATACCTAAGAGTATGTGCTAGTGAACCAATGGAATTCACTACTAAAAATTGAAATGCCCATGAGGCTATGCATGTGACTATGAAAAGGAGTTGACAAAAAAAATCTTATGTCACAATAAACTTGTGTGGAGTTGGGATATTAATAGAATTGAATAAGTCAATATGGTAGCCTTAAACCTAATTGAAAGGGATAGGAAGAAATTATAAATGGTTTTTCTTTATTAAGAATGTAAGGAATTGAGAATAGGGGAGTACCAAGGGATTTTTGGATCAATGAAGGTCTTTATTTATCATATGTAGGTAAGTGGAGTCAATACTATGAGTGTTAACAAGCCCTAGATCATTTATTTAAAAAATAAATATTGATTCTTGTATGTGAACAAGAGTGTCTTTCATGTCCTCTACCCTTATTTGAACTATGTAGAACCCTAAGAGAAGCTTCCCATTAAAGTATTGGATTTAGCTTGGGTGTGGCCATCTGCAAGAAATATGTAGTGTATTTATGCCTATAGTTAGGTCGAGAGTGGTTCTCTACTCTTTACTTTCCAAAAATTTTAAGTGAGTCATATAATTGTACATCTACTTCTCTACTAATGAAATAAGATTTTCATTACATGTTTTAATGTTATTGCTATGTTAATAACTATGTATGTTTGTCATGATAAGTTGGAATTTATCGTAAAGAGTTTTTGGTTAATAGTTTTAAATTCTTTTATTACAAAAAAATTCATCCAAAATAATAATTCAAACAAGTAACTGGTGATGAATAGGTGATTCTTGGTTTGGTATGGGGAATGTAAGAATTAATTAGAGTTGTAACTCTCTTCATATATTCTATAATGTGAATGGATTTTACCAGGCCAGTTTTGGTAGGAAAAAATTATGACAGTGTCACTATTTTTAATGAGAATTATTAATAGTCCTTTGTTGATAGGAAATCTTGTTTCCTCTACAGGGAAGCTAGAGGGTTGACCCTTCTATTTGTAAGAGTCTATAGTTAATGTAGTGATGCTAGTAATTTGTAGCCCAAATGTGTGAGAGTATATTCATCCCTTTTGGGTGATGTTAATCATATCTAATGATATATATTAGATCATTATATTTTTTTTCATCCACCTCAATGCTTTTGGAGTGGAAAAAGTGGAGGAATCAACTCATAGGACCGTTTTTACATATGCGACCTAGTTTGGCGAAACGGGGTCTGAAACCTTCCTACAACATTTTAAGACATTAAATGAAGTTTTTGGGTGTAAAAATATCCTTATTTAATGGCAAACCATTTCATTTCATTATAAACACAAACATATTTCCAACGATGCAAGAAGCATGACAATCAGAGTCTCTATGCAAAAGTTATGCCACTCAAAAGTTGACCTTCTTGTTTTCACACCTATCATTAGGGAGGTTGTCACATTATCCCCCATTATTCATGGAAAATGAGATAAAAAAATTTATTATGATGTAAAAAACTATAGAAGAGTCTATATTGTGACACTAGTTAAGAGTTTATGTAGTCAAAATTAACCACTACTGGGCTATCCGGTTGTGTTATAATTGAGCCACTAGGAGTAAGAGGCATTCCATTATTTTGCGATAATTTTGTTCCATATATGAGCAAAGATAGCCAAGAGAGGTAGGAGGTGGAGCACATAGAGAGGATTTATTCACTGTAGTATCCCATAGGCCACAAGTATTACTTCTTTGTACTTGCAACCATATTTACAGATATAGAAAGAGAGTGAAGCGACCTCACCTTGTAATTGGGTTTTATCATGAAACGGCTTCCCAAAGAGCATGTCTTGTGTCATATGTGTTTGTGTGAGATTATTTTTTCATTCTCGACTTTTATTCATAATTTATATTCGCATGCATGCACTAATTATAGTTAAATCTCCAAATAAAGAATTTTCATAAAATTGTAGTAGTGTAAAATTTCAATAATTTAATATATTATTATCAAATATTTTGTGAATATCTGTCGAGTGGAATATCCATGATAGTTTATGGATCATTTGGTATCATAGCAGGTTTACTTGGGTATTTTTTGGAGATTGTAGGGATCTAGATCGGAGGGGGCAGATATTGTAAAACCCTAATCATGGGCGAAGAATCTGTAAATGAACCTCATGATCCTGAAGAGGCGAGGTTTATGTGATTGGAATGACAAGTCATGAATATGAACTACAATATAAGCCTCCTCTTATCAGCCTTGAATAGCAAGCTGGGGATATTTGGAGAAGATGTGGGTTTAAATACAAAGGAAAAATCACAACGAGGATTAGAATATCATGTAGAAATAAAGAACCAATCAAAGAAAAAGGCCACAAAAAATCAACCTTGTTCGAGTCTTGTGAACCAATCATAGTCCCTGTTCAAAAGAGAAGCAAAAAATATCAAGTCATACCATGGGGAGGTCTACGATCTGAAGCTGAACCAATGGTTGCATCAACTAGAATTTTATTTCAATGTCAATCATATTGAGAAAGGGAAAAATATCTCATTTACAGGGCTCAAACTAGAGGGCCATGCACTAACTTGATGAGAGACCCACATAGAAACCTTGAGTTTGGAGGGAGAACCTTGAGTGACTAAGTGGGAATATTTCAAAACCCTCATTAAGTCACAATTTTATCCCATTGGGTACGTGGAAGATTAGTGGATCTGATGGTATTACTTCATGCAAAATTCGGGCCAAAGTGTGTAGGAGTACACCACAGAATTAAAAAAGATGGATATCATGTTGTGTATCTCTCCAAAGAACATAGATTTACTCCTCAAGTATTTGGGGGGTCTGCACCACCATTAGCATGATCAATTGATGTTGTTAAAGCCCAAATTGATGAACAAGGCTTGTGTACAGGAGAAATTCCTTAAAAACATTGGCCTAAAGAGAGCACAATTAGGTGGAATGAGGTAGAAGGAGCAACAAGATGCTTGTAAGGAGTGGAAGAAGACGAAAAAAAAGGGGGAAATATAAGAAGATGGTTGCCATAGTACACTATAGAAAATATCCTAGAAACCACTACAACATCGATGGCCATACAGATAAAAAATGTTGGAAGTTGCATCCAAAGCTAAAACTGAAGAATAAGAAGATAGATTGCAAGAAGAATAATATCATGTCCATTGATTCGAGAAACCAAGTCAAAATAAACTCGAATGTGGATGTGAAGGTCATTTGTATGTGAGGAAAAAAGGAGGTGAATTTGAGTTTCCTTTAGAAATGGGAAGAGAAAGAAATGACCAAACTCTTTCATATAAATATACATGTGAAGAAGACAAATATTGATGCTCTATTTGACTCAAGATCTTGGGTGAATCTCATTGTAGTAGAGTTGGTCAAGAAGTTGGGGTTGGAACTTCTTGATCATCCAAACCCATATCCATTGGGATGGGTATACAAATATGGAGAGATGAACGTAACAAAACAATGTAAAATTAGATTTTCTATCAGTGTTGATTTTATTGATGAAGTAGATCTAGATATGGTTCCTCTTGATGTATGTAGAGTCGTGTTTCGGAGTCCATACATGTACATATGTGATGCAATATTCACGAGGAGAGCTAACCAGTACCGAATTGTCAAGGATGGAAAATCATTCATCGTAAATGCGCATAGAGGAAAGTCAAAAAATTCGCTGGTAAGTGCCAAACAAGCCAAGAAATTGATCAGTTCTAGCCAGAAGTATGTTATATTGTTTTTAACAGAAATTCAGTCCACAGAGGAGTCAATAAGAGGCAAGGCATCCTTGGAGGGGCGTACTAAGAAACTTAAAAAAAAAACTAGAGGAGTTTTTATAGGCATACATGGATGTGTTCTGAGATCCTAAAGGGTTACCACTTAAGGTAGAAGTTGAGCAGGAGATCTGGCTATTGCGAAATATTAGGTTGTACAAGAAGTATGTTATAGATGCAAGTGAGGTGAAGAAATAGTTGTAGCAACTGCAGAATAGGGTGACCAAGTACATCACCATGTGGGTCACCCATCAACATTGTGCCAAAGAAAGATGGGACTTTGATCTCAATTGAGTATGTTAGTGTTGCTATACTAATTACTCTTTCATATTTTGAATTGAATGTCTTATGTGTGTTTAAGGGTTCAAGTTCTCTTGCAAATTATCAAGTCTCATGACCATTTTTTCAAGTAAATTTAATGAAAAATTTAACATAAAAACCAAGGTTGAACAATAGCAAATAAAGTATAGTACATCACCATACAACACACCCCTCCTAGGCTACATCTCCTTGGTCTAGCTTCCATTGCTTGGACCTCTATATTATGCTCAAATTTCAAATTGATCTTATTACAATGCTCTTTTTCTGCCAAAAGCTACACGAATGAGTCCAAAATTCCCAAAAATGGTAATCTAGCTTGTTTCTGTACTTGAATTGGCCGAAAACTCCAAAAGTTATGACCATTTACATTTTCTACACTATTTCAAGCCCTAAATTAGCTAACTGGAGATAAATTGGAAATCTTTGCTGAAACTGGGGGTCTGCCAACTTAATATGTCATTAAGTTATGTGTTAGCGCTAATTAATCATTTCTTAGCGCTAAACCTGCACTTACGTTAATCCCACATTAAAGGTTGATTAGGGTGCTAGTTAATGGAGATTAGTGTTTTAATTAAAAAAATTTAACCCATTAAACTCTGTATTATGGTTCGACTCCTGCCAATGGTTTTGTGCCGAAGTCATATGGTTTAGGGGCTGGCTCCCATTCCCCCCTCCATACAACATGGTCAAATTTAAATATATATGGAAACCTTTCTATGTTAAGACTTATCATGCAGGCGAAGTGGTAACGTGTTACATTGGCTTGTGGGAGGTCATGGGATCAAACTCCGATGTCTCCACCAGGACCTGAACCAAAAATTTCACTCCAACTTGCAACCATGCAGGTGGGGCATGTAGCAGCCCCATCCTGCACCATGTGTCATCACGCAATTGGCCCACTTTGAACCAATAAAAACTCACGACATAACCAACAATTTTGACCAATATCATGCTTCCACATGGTAGTTCACTATTTGTAGGAAGAAAATTCCAAAATCTACAATGCATAGTTAGTATTCCATGTCAACAATATAGACTGGGCACCTGTCTGTAATTTTTTTTTAATTTCTTATTTAGCAAAGCGAACAAAACTCATTTATGGGAGCATACAAAGTCTATTTTTCAAGAAATGAAGTCCGCCGGATTAAAAATAATGAGAATTACCTGGTAGTTCAGGTTGCGAGCCATTCTTAGAATTTTGATTTTTGAGCATAAAATAGAGCCCTTGAATAGCAAGGAAAATTTTAAGGATGGAAGTTTATCTTAAAGTTTAGAAACCTTGGCGAATATTACTAGTACCTAATATAAAAATTGTAAAATGTTTGGCAATATTTTTGAAAAAATATTTATATTTCTAATGAATTATATTATTCTATATAAAATTTTGGTGATTTTTAAGGTAAAACAATTTTATACTATAAAATGTGGGTGAATCATTTGTAGAAAAAATGGAAATTGGCGAATATTTTTTTTTGGAGAAAACATGGAAAATTAGCCCACCTTCGAATATTAGCCCCTAAAAGTTTCCATGATGATTAGACTTGGTGGATGTGTATATAAGGCCATGCTCAAGAACATATACCCCTTCCCATGAAAGATGACTGGTTGGATCATTTGTAGCAGGAAAAATAATTCACGAAGATGGAATTGAAGTCTTAGTATCATCATGTTTGATTCAAAGAGGAAGATACATAGAAGATCACCTTCAAAACTAGGTAAGGTTTGTATGAGTGGGTAGTCATGTCATTTTTCCGATGTAATGCAATAGCTATGTTTATGAGATTAATGAATGATATATTGTGACCTTTTATAAATTGATTTATTATTTTCTATTTGAATGATATACTATTATATAGTGCTACCTAGGAGGAGCATATTTCACATTTGACGTGGGTGTTGGAAACATTAAGGAATTACCAATTCCTACAAAATCTCAACAAGTGCGAGTTTGCACAACAATATTGGGTCTATATGGGGTATGTGATCAATGGAGGAGAGTTGAAGATAGATCCTTTCAGGATAGAGGCCATGATGAAATGGCTAATTCATGCTAATGTTTCTGACTTTAGGAGTTAATTGGGGTAGCACAATACCTAAGGGAATTCATAGCCTCATTTTTACTGGTAGTAACACTACTCTATGCCATAACAAGTGGAAAGATTTTCAAGTGGGGAAAAGGTTAAGAGAAGGAATTCAAGGATATAAAGGAAAATATTAGTCAATCACCAGTTCTGGCATTACCAAACCTACAACGGACCTTTGAAGTGGAGATAGATGTGAATGGGTGTGCTATGGGAGTTTTCTTGATGCAGAGAGGAAGGCCTATATGCTAATATTCTAACATATTTCATGGGGAAATCCTTAACTACCCTACCTATGATAAGGAGCTCTATTCCATAGTTAATGTTGTGAAGAAGTGGAAGCACTATCTGATGGGAAAGGAGATAGTAATCCACACAGATCACCATCCATTACAGTACTTGAAGGCCCAGAGTATGCTATAACAGACCAAAAATTACAAGTGGATGTGGCTTTTACAACAATTTAATTTGGTGATCAAGTATAAGAAGGGAATCACGAACAAGTTGGCCAACATGATTTCAAGGCCACCCACATAAGAGTTGAAAACTTTGGGGAATCTTATGCACATGGATCGATTCACCAATGATGCATAAAGAGAGGCATATTTAGAGGATGAGTAATTCAAGGAGGTGTATTAGAAGTTGTAAATTATGAGTCATGTGCACAATGGCGATAACACAAATATCCTACCATCTCCAGGATGGGTTACTCTACATGTTGGATAAGTTATGTGTTCCTAAAGGTGAGTGATTGAAACTGATTAGAGAGGCTCACACCTCTCAGGTTGCAGGGAAGTTTGGTGTAGGGAAGACCATGGCTAACTTGTAGAGGTATGTGTATTGGACCAAGATGCAAGAGCAGGTAGCTAGGTTCATAAGAGGTTGCATGCTTTGTTGTACCAACAAGCCTATTAATAGGAAACATGGTCTGTGTCATCCCTTAGCTATACCTACTCATCATTGGGAAGAATTTCCATAGACTTTGTGGTAGGGTTTACCAATAACTATGAAGGGACAAGACTACTTGTATGTGGTATTTTAAAGGTTCAGCAAGATGTATGTTCTCATGCAACAAAATTGTTCTTTGAACAAGTCTGGGTGCACTTTGGGATACTAAGGAGCATCATTTCAGACATGGATACAATATTTCTTAGTGTATTCTCGACTACATTGCAGGAGAGGATGGATACAAATTTGAAGACATATAGAACATTCCATCCACATACATATGGGAAGATAGAAGCAATCAATGGGAATTTGGTGCAACTTATAAGGAGATATAACCAAATGCATCCAGAGATTTGGGTTGAAAATCTGGTATATATACAAAATTCTAAAAATATATCAGTCGAAACTTCTACAAGAAATTCTGCATTTGAGAATTGTTTTGGATATTTTTTGCATTCACCTTTGGATATTGCATATGGGCACCAATGAGGTGTGAGGGAAGATATAACAGGACATGCATTGAGGGCTAAAACTTTTATAGAGAAGATCATGCAGATACATCCATAGGTACATGACACACTAGAAAAGTTGTACGAGAAGTATAATGATAGGCATGATCAACAGATAAAAAATAAATCGTTCAAGGTGGGAGATATAGTATGGCTGTAGTTAAGCAAGGAGAGGCTGCAGGGGCCTGGTAAGAAAATAAAGGCTCTGAGGCATGGTCCCTTTAAGATATAGGAAAAGGTGGTTTATAATTTCTATAAACTCAGTTTACCACCATATATGTGCATTTACTTAGTTCTGAATGTAGAGAAATTGAAACTCTATGAGTCTTACATGCTAGATGAGGAAGAGGAATATTTCCTACCTTCTATGGAGGATTTGTCACTAGATTCTCAAGCAGAGTTGACAAAAGATAAAAAAAATCAGAAGAGGTCCTGAACTACAACATAGGGGTATCATGAACTTTGGCATGTAGGGTTCAAGGGACACCTTCCATGCAGAGCTAAATGGTGCATGAGAGAGAAGGTGGAGGAAACATTTCCTCACCTTATTCAGTATAAGATTATGGGGACCAAAAGACTCCCAAAATGGGGAGGTGTGATTCAGATTGGATCATTATATTATTTTTCATACACCTCGATGCAGTTCTAGTGGAAAACGTGGAGGAATCAGCTCATGGGACCGTTTTTACCGGTGATACCCAGTTTGGAAAAACAAGTTCTGAAATCTTCTAAGATCTTTTGAGGGATTAAATGATGTTTTTTGGGGGTAAAAATTTTCTATTTAGCATAGCACCATTGCATATTATTCTACACACAAATATATTTCCAATGAAGAACAAGTGCTTCAATCAGAGTGAGTATGAAAAAGTTATGCCACTCACAAGTTTACCTTCCTATTTTCACACCTACAATTCAGAAGAATGTAGCGTCATCCTCCCTTATTCATGGAAAAGGGGTTAGCAATGTGAATATTACATAAAACACTCTATAAGAGTATATATCGTAACTCTAGTTAAGAGTTGATGTAGTCAAAATTAACCATTGGTATCCTATGATGTTGTGTTATAACTAGGCCACTACGAGGAAGAGGAATTCCATTCTTTCAAGAGAATTTTGTTCCATAGATGAGAAAATATAACCGGGGGAGGTAAGAGGTGGAGCACACATATATTAATTGTGCACTATAGCAGCCCACGACCCACAAGCATTACCTCTTTGTATCTATAGCCATATTTCTAGATTGAGAAAGAGAGAAAAGTGGCCTCACCTTCCAGCTAGTTTTTCTCTCAAAAGGGGTTCCTAGAGAGGATATATTGTGTCCTATCTGTGTGTGTGAGATTATTTTTTTGTTCTCTAATTTTATTCCTAATTTCCATTCACATGCATGCACTAATTATAGTTAAATGTACAAATATAGAATTTTAATAAAATTGTAATAGTGTAAAATTTCAGTAATTTAATATAGTATTATCAGATTTGTTGTGATAAACTGTCGAGTGAAATATCCATGGAAATTTACAGATCATATAAACATTAACCATTTTGTGTATTTATATTTTGGAGATGTCATGTTGAAGGAAATGTAAGGGATTCCTTCACAAGTTGGAGAATTTCCTTATATTTGTTATAATTCTTTTAGAAATATTTTGAGCCTATCAAGCTTGATTCCATTCCTCTAAAATTGTCTTGGTATGTTTACATATGTTTTAGAAATTTAGGGATTACCCTTTTAATTTTCAGTGTTGTTAGTAGAAGTTTTAAAAATTTGGGGATTGGAGGATTTGGCTTTATCCCTTCATCATATTGTTTGGTGGTTGAATCATGGCCAAGAGCTTAGCCAAAAGGAAATTAAGTTTAGAAGGAAAATATATTGGTTTGTAGATGTATCAAGCTTGTATGTGTCAGGAAACACATCAAACAACCGCTAATTCCAACCCCCAATATTAAAATATTCTCAAATGTTCATTGAATAATAGACATTATTCACATTACTTTATATCCATCATTAGATCAAGTCAATGGAGTGAATAAAGTGAGTGAAGTTTCTTCTTTCTTTGTTGGCCTAGTGACCTAATGGATAGAAATATCAATAGACAAAGGGTGGTTCTCTTTTAGTTAACAATATATTAATAAAGTATGAGGACCTCATGCTACTATGATTTTAAAATGTTAGGTGATCAAGATTTGTCGTGATCATTTTTTTGAAAGTATAATACTTGTGTGGCCCATTATTATTATTATTATTATTATTATTTTTTGTAATTCATCACCCACGAGTGATTGGAACCGGTGACCTATTGCATGGAGTGCCTTAACAGTGCACCCTTCACCGTCGAACCAAAGTCTTGTGGGCATGGCCCGTTATTATTGTTAGTGTAGCCCCATTATTATTATTATTGTGCCCATGTAGTCGCCATATTTTTATTATTTTTCCCCATAGGTGTAACCCCATTATTGTTATTGATGTTCCCATGTGGTCCCCATATTGTTATATTGTGACACGTTAGACTCCTATATATAGAAGGTAGGTTTTGTCATTTGCATCATCCAATAATTGTTCATTTATGTCATGTAAAGGAGGTTTCCCCCTCAAAGAGGCTTATTTCTAAGTCATTTATCTATCTTTTCTTCTATTTTGTGAGATAGTTTCATAACATTTGGTATCAAAGCTTGGGATTCTAGGGTTTAGCTTCTTCAAATAAGACATCTTGGAATTTTAGCTATAATTTGTTTTTTACAAGGCTTCAAAACCAAAATTTTTTACCACGTGGAGTCGAAATTTTGATTCTTCTTGTAAAAATTTTAGTTCTTGGTTCACTATATTTTCAGATTTATGGTCCAAGAAGTTATGGTTTTTGCAGGCTCCAAGATTTAGTCTAAAAAGAGTGATCTTGGTAAAATCATCATAATATTCATTTTAGGCATCTAATTTCATTTACGTAAAAAAATAAAAAAATTGCATGTACTATAGTTTCTTTTGTTGCATTTTCAGAGCCAAAAGTTTAAATCGTGGCATGTGGAACTCTGTACAATTGCGCTCTACTGAACGAGTCTATAATCAAGTCATTGCGGGACACCAAGCATAAATTTATCTTGAAGAATCCAAATTATGTTTGATTTGTGGCATTGGAAATAAGACTTAGAGGGATACTACAGGACTGACGTTCAAATCTTGGGGATCAAAAATGACAAATATACATTAGTTCCAATATTGATCTCCTCAAAAGCAAGAAAAATGTGTGTATTTTTTTTTTGAAATTGCATAACGTTTGTTTGAAAAATTAGTTTGTAGTGATTCCAAAGACATATTAAAGCATAAATATTAGTATTGAATTCTAATATGCCTCCCAAAAATAATCACACACCCATTAAGCCCTAAGAAGTATTTACTTTGACACATGAAGAGGAAGAATTACATCATGATATCTCAAAATTACAGGACGAAGTGAAAAAAATTTCTCTCACATAGAACAACCAAAAATGAACTAAAAGGCGACATGGATGGTTTAAAATAAAACATGGAATTTAAGATGGATGGTTTGAAGGATGGAATGAATGTCATTGACGCTAATATCTATGGTATGGAAGAAAAAATGAAAGGCAACATGGAATCTTTGAAGAAAGACATGGAATATTTGAAGGAAGGTTTGAAAAATTTTCTACAAGAAAAGCTTCCTAATGGTGAAAAGAAAGTAGAGGAAGCTCAGGATGAGAAAAAAATAAATGTTAATCATGATTTCATAGACTCTAACATTGGATCGAAGACCCGCCATATTCAAAATATCGATATGAGGAATTTTGATTGCAAGGGTCCCCTAACATGGATACTATAGATGGAGCAATATTTTGATCTCCATAATGTGAAAAACAAACTAAAAGTATGCATTGAAACTTTTTATTTACAACCAAATACATTTGTATGGTATCAATGGACTTTCTCTCATAATCAAATTTTCACTTGGTCAATTTTTATAGGGCAAATGATAGCACATTATGAGGATACTACTATCACTCCAATAATTACCAGGGTTGTTATGCTTTTTTTTTAAAATAAATATTATAGGTAACTATCAACCTACTTTTAAGCTTATAATATAGCCTTCCTAATGCTCAAAGAGGGATCTCTCTTTATGATTTAATTTTGTTGTTTTTAGTTGATTTTAGGCTAGTTATGTAAGATTGATTTATTTTGATTTTGGTTTGGTTTGGTGATGGAATTACTGATTCAGATGGATAGGTGCAGGCCTATTTTCCATTGGGCTATTGAGTCAATGTATCAAGAAACAAGGCATAATCAAGTTCTAAAGGAAGTGTTCACATGGCAAGGTAGCTGAGAAAATTTAGATGTTTAGGCTAGAAGGTGAAATGGTTTCAATTGCGATTAAGGAGGAATTAAGGGTTCCTCAAAACAGATAATGAAGGAAATGAAAGAGGTCAATTGAAACTAAGGAGCAATGAAGAATTCCATAATCTAGATATCAAAAGAAAACATGAAAAAGAATAACAGTTCAAGACAGAGTGTATTTAAACAAGTTTTGAAATAAATTCTTGTTATATCATTTAGATTCAGAAAACATACAAGTTTATGAAAAACTTAAGAAAAAACATGAACAATAGAAATGTACCTCACTGAAGTGGCTCAACACATGAATCATGTAATGAAATGTCTTTATACTCAGTCAATTAACTTTATACTATTGACTTGAAAATGGTACAATAAACTCTCTTGTTCTTGATCAATTAAAACTATAGAAATGTTTAGAAATCCACACCTAATACTTCGAATTATGAAGTATTTATACAAAAACTAATACAAAATATCCTAAAAATCATTTAGGAATTATTCAAAGAAAAAATAAATATCTTCGTGCAAGAAGATAGAGACACCTAGGAGACTAAATTCTAGTTGTCCCTCTTTTATTTGGATTTGTTGTTTGTGCTTTGATATTTTGTCGCTTTCTCTCTTTTCTGTTACTCTACGCTCATTGTCTTCCTCATTTTGAGTGTCTTTTATGCTTGTTTCATATTTAAATTTCTTTTTCACTTTCAACTCTGTCTTTCATGTGATATTTTTTAAATGCTCTATCACTACTTTACTTTTAACCTGCATGCTCTGTTTTAATCTTTAACGTGACTGATCTATTTTACTTTTCACTTTCAAATTACATCACATAAATTTTCCCAAGCCTCTGCATTTGGTAGTTTAATTTTACCATTCTTCTGAAAATTTCATTAGCTTTTGTGTATTTTTCAAATGTAGGCTTTTTGATGAAGAGATAATTTACCTCATGTTGTAGGTAAAAGAGATTTTCAAAACTTTGATAGAGTACTTTTCCTATAGGCATTCCTTTCAGGAAGGAATTTTTGGAGTATTCTTTGGCAACTTCTCTCATTTTCTTGTCATAGTGTTCATGTTTCATCAATCTATAATTGATAACAAAAGGATTAGGCAAACCTTTCTGCCTCAAAATATTAAATTTCACCATGAATCTGGTTATTGCAAGCTCCATGTTTTGACACTTATCTCCAAGTTGTGTCATTAAGTTTCTTTTTAAAATTACCTTTCTTACCTCAAGGATTGTTTCAGTCCTCTCACTAATGCCAATTTCTTCCAATTCCTCTTTGTTCTTGGAATTAAGAAACTTAATGATCTCAGTGGTCTCTTCTGGATTTTTAGCAAGTTCCTCCTTGAATTTCTGAATGGCTTCACTTGTTTCCTTGATCAAATACTTTTGCTCAAATAAAACTTGGATAGATTTCCAAATATCATTAATAAAGTTAATGATATTGGCCCACAACTACTGCTTTTCTTGGGCAAGTGGTTCTTTTAGTGTCAATTATTTCTCTAACTTTTGTACTTTGACAGTTAGTCTATTTGATTTCTGTGTTTCATTTTTATGCATGATTTGAAATAGCTTCTTTTCATCCTTTAGACCTTTTATTTGATTGGTTTGCATGGACATGTCATGCATTAATTTTAGCAATTTACCTACTTCATCACTAGGATGAGCTGTGGTTGTTGTTAAATCTGTTGCCGATGTAGTTGTTGATGTTGAAATTGTTATAGCCACTAGAACTGTTGTTGCCACTAGAGCTGTAGAAGTAGAAGGAACTGTTGTAGTCACTGTAGGAATAGTAGTGACAAGGATTGCTTCCATGCTGGCCTATTTCTCTTGCACCAATTTTTCCATCTCATTCTCCATCTCTTTCAGTTGAGCTACCCACTGAATGACGATATTCATCATTTTATATTTTTGGCCTTCATTCTCTAGAACTTCTTTTGCTTGTGGATGTTTAGTGGGAGGAAATTTTAGTTGTTTTTTCAATGCAACAATGTCTACATTATTTTTCCTAATGAGCTTTTCTGCAACTTTGATATTATTGGGATCATATCCTACCTCTATGACCAATTCTTCAAAAGATTTGATTTTGTTGTCTTTGCCTTATGAGGAAGCCTTTTCTAGTTTTAACTGTCCTCTAATGTTTTGTAGAGAATTTTGAAGTTTTTGGACACTCATAGCTTTATTGGTCATGGTAGAATATGGCATTTCTCCAGCTTGCTTATGAAATTATATATGGGCTATAGGATGAACATGTTTAGCTTGGACTTCAAATGTTGTCTTCCTGTAGTCAGATGATGACTTTGGATGTTGTACTGTTGACTACAAGAAGGTCATTTTCATCTTCCTAGTCTTGTAATCAAATGAAGAAAGCAACCTGTTCTGGTCACTAGGAGTTTGCTTCCAATATTGGGCATAAGTGACTGCTTTTAATGCCTCATTCCTAAGTTTTATTTCCTTCTACTTATCCATGTATCATGTTCTTTATTTGTTGGTTCAGTTGATGAAGACACTTCAACACTATGCTCCTTTTGAATTATTTAAGTATTAAATGTTGAAGGCTGGTGAGTTTCCTCTGAAACTGTTGGAGGTGCATTTTATTTAACCACTATGTATCTATCAATTATTTCAATAGTCTCAACTTGTTCATTTACAGGATTTAGCTTGGACTTCTTCCTGTACATTTATTTGAATTTCGTTTCTATAGTGATTTGAGCTGAATATTATCCTTCTTCCCTTGCTCTCCTGGAGTTTCTATCTTGTAGGTCTGGAGTTTGCAAAAAAAAATTAGTCTCAAGTGGTTTTTCCATTTATTTCAAAGTATTTTCCAACCACTCTGTCTGGTTGGAGTATTTTTCAATCTATGGTTTAGATTCATGTACAAAAGGAGTCAATTTAAATTTGATTCTTAACTTGCTGATATCTCCTAAAGGATCATAATGTCATTTGAAACTCTCTCTGAACTTGAATCCTTGTAAACACTTGTCGTCCTGTTGACCAGCGCTTCTACTGTTGCAGATAAAAGGACCAATCTGGTTTTTTATCTTAAACTGTGTTTTCTTCTTGGCTGACAGAAAATTCACCTCATCAGATTTTAGGATCTTCCTGATATATTCAAGTGAAAATAACCCCATTGGGAGGTATTTAGGAAGCTTATATGGAGTGATTTTACATCCATGGACTGTAATTTATGTGTATTTTTGGTATAAAAACCAGTCTCCTGTGCTACTATGTTCTGATAAGTGCAATACTTTCTTGATTTCTTCATTGATCCAGGGTTCATTGTTACTGGTTAGCATATTGATAATTGGATGAATACATGAATCAATGAAGTTGTTGTAGGTAAACTCTATAGAATATTTCCTGATTAAGGAAGTCCAAAAGACAACTGATTGTGGATTACCTTCAGTGTCTAGTTTTTGAAGGTTGACTGTAAACCTTTCAGATTGGAAGTGTAGGAATAAATGAAACAACAAAAATGAATACTCAAAGACTCCTTCCTCTGGTAATTTAACTATTTTCTCATGGATGACATCTGATAAGTACTGAGAAAAGTTAAATGTGAAGGATGGAGGTTTTCGTGGGCAGAAAATGGATAGGAAACCAAGGATTAAACATCTACATATTCATCTATAAAATATCCTAGAATGTAAGACAACATTGTGACAATTTTCTTGTTCTTTCTAAGAAAATTGAGGCTAAATAGGGAGGGTTACTCTTTAGGGTTTCAACTGATGAAGGCAGAAAGGTTTGAAAGATCTGAAACCTCTTTGGAAAGTCAAGTTTCATATATAACTCAGTGAGGATTTCAATTGACATAGGGGCTTCATCGGGCTTGGGTTGAATTTGAAGCATTTGGTTTATGGATTTAGCAGTAACGGTGGACAAAATTTCCTTGTTGTGGGTTATTAGGGCTCTTTCACTGGGCAGATAATTAACTTGATAGAGTCTAATGATTTCAGGGAATTGACAGGTCTGTGGGAAGATATATTTGGGTAAATTTTATTCCCAAAGGTGGATACCACCAGCCTGGTCCATGAATTTATCATAGCTCCAATAGTAGAGCTCAAGGAGGCTGAAATCAGTGACAGGGTCACTAATTTTGAAGTCTTTTTCTGCAATGGAGGTATGTTCAACATCAATAATAGGAGGTTGCACAGGATTGACTATCACAATGCCTTGGGAAGGCATGGATTTGTTTATTTCATTCAATTTATTACTCTTTGGCCTAATAAATAGGCTCAAGCCCTTAGGAATACTGTGAAAAGATGATTACAGCCCGCGGAAAGGGTTTTGGAGGCAAAAGTGTCTTTCTTTTGGTATGTAAAGCTTTTAAATTGGTTCAATTGATTAAATTATTACTTTCTTGCTCAAGTATAGGTCTTGGCACTTAGGAATACATGGAAGGGGTAATTTCTGTTTGCAAAGAAGGTCCTGGAGGTAGCGGAGGCTTTTTGGCAGTGAAATAGGCTTTAATGGATTTTACAAGGATTCAAATTGGTTCTGCATCGGCTTTAGTAGAAAAAGGCTTGAATTTTGACATAATTTGATCTCAAAATAGTCGGCAATGCTTTTTTGGCTTGAGAATAGGTCAGCAAAGGCTATTATCTACAAACTTCAACAAACAAATGGTGAAAATACTGCAAAGGGCAGTATTTATGTTTTCAACCAACAGTGGTTAAATTTTATTGCGCAAGGTTAAATTCAAACGGAGGGGTGGTATCATAGCAATGGGCGCAGAACAGACTGATGGGAGTATGGTGGTTTTCGCATTGAGAAAAGCTGGTAAATGGTTTTGGATTGGAGGATATGATAAGTTATGGAGTTGCCACATAGCAAGGGGGTGGGGTTGTGAAATTACTTATTTCACAAACCTCCAATGGTGTTAATGGTCGGGCAATCGTGGGTGCTAAAGTAGCTATTGACCATTGGATCTGAGGAATGGGGATCTGACGAATGGGTGAATATGGGGGATTGATAAGCGGGGCTCGGGATGAGTCATGCAATGAGGTATGTAATGTGGGACTAGGGAATATGTATATGTGGTGGGATTTAATACAAAGGCTTAATGATAAATGTGGGGGGTTTATAATGAGCGGAGTTTTAGTAAGTGGGACCTGAGATTTTATATAAACCGTAGGTTTTAAATTATTATTAAAGTGATGTTATCATGGTATATATATATGGGGTTGGGACTTTAATATAAGTGGGAGTTAATATATATGGCGGTTAATAAAGCATGTGAATGAATTTAACTTATATATATTAAATGGGGGTTAAATATAAAAAGGGGGTTCATGAAATGTGTAAAGCGGGGAAAACATGGGGTAAGTGAATATGTATACTATATAAAAATACATTAGGGATAAGTGTTTAAATTAATCTCAGGAAGGGATTATTCAATGGGGCCCAATATATTTTTAAACATTTCATACTTAGGATAAGTGGGTTTTGGGGCGTATTTTAATGAAAAAGGGAAGTTAGTGAAGGAATTTACCTTTTTCAAAGGGAAATGTGATTTGGGAAGGGAAAAAGGGTTGAAATAGGGGGAATAGGGTATTTTACAAGGGAAAATACCTTATAAGGGTGGCATTAGGGTTTTAAACAAAAGGAAGGGGATTTTTAGGGATATTAGTGATATGAAATTACCAATTTGATGCTCTCCATGCCTTTTGAAAGTGCTTCTAGCTACCCATCATTTACCCTAACATTGTTTCTTCATTTATTGGGTGCATTTAAGCTTGTTGACCCTTTTTATTTTTGTTTTATAAGAAAAATTTTTAATTCTAACCTTATAACTTCCAATGGCTCAAATTAAACTGATGATCTCACTAATATTCTTTACCTAACTATTGATCTGCCAAGATTAAATAGTTTGGCTAGATATTTATTCTGTAACTACCAGCATGAAATTTAAAGCATGAATGAATCAAGGTTAAACTATTTGATCATCATGGATTGTGGCATTTTGGACAAGCTGCACACAATCTTGTTTGCAAAGTAAAGTAAAAAGTAGTGGTATTTGAATTTGCAACACTTTTGGGATCTATTTTTATCTCTTTTCGGTGGGGTTCATATTTTATATTCTTTTTTGATATTTACTTTTCAGTCCTTTGATTTTTCTTTTAGGACTTACCCTCTTTAGATTTTTTAATATGGGAAAAAAATTTGCAGAAAGAAAAGTATGTACAATATTACAACACTAAAACATAGTCAATTAAAAATTATGAATCCTATTATTATAGGACCCTAACAGTGGATCCACTTGGGAATGGCATTTCTTGGTGAAATGTCAAGAACTTTAAGATCAATGGCCTTAGAACTTTTTCTATGTTTGCCTTCAAACTATTTTCTGAGCTCTGCTTTATTCATACATATGATGTTATCTTTTTCAAAGCTTAGGGCCTTCTCTTCTGGCTTCAACTTTGCAAGAAAAATATCCAATCCAATCTATGCTTTGAAATGTTATGTACAATGATCAAAGTAAACAAAGTGAATTATTGGTTAATCTAGAGAAAAGTAATGCTTCACCATTCTACCATTGACTGGTCCCCTTGGTAGATCTGATCCATCTAACTCCTTCAAGAAAAATGCATTATTACCTTTGTAACCATAAATTATGTATGGGCCTTTCCAAAGAAAATAAAATTTACTATGTTTCCCTTTATCTTCTCTTCTAGAATCCCATTTAAGAACTTTATCACCTATGTAAAAATCATCTTCTTCTTTTTTCTTGTCAAATATATTTTTGATTTTATCTTGGATAAATTGTGATTTGACATAGACTTCTTCCCTATTTTGCTGCAAATGTATGGTCTGATTTATCCTTCTCTAGATATCATTTGGTTCTACCTGTAGTTCTTTGATCATTTTCATCACTGGTACTCCTAAAAAGGATGGAAAAACAACATCCATCCCATATACTAGTTGATAGGAAGATGTACCAATGGACTTCTTAGTTGTTAGTCTATCTGCCCATAAGGCATTAACTAACCTTTTGTTCCAAGTTTTGTTGTTTTCTTATAACAATTTTTTGATGATATTAACCAGGCTTTTATTTGAGGATTCTGCAAGTCCATTACCTTGAGGGTAATAGGCATTGGAATGGCCAAGGCTAATGTGGTATTTATTACAAAAGTCAATCATTTTATTGGATTTGAAAGAAATTGAATTATCAGTAATGACATTTTGAGGGCATCCAAATATAGAAAGGATATTATTTTCAAGAAATGAGATAATGACAGAATCAGTGGCTTGTCTAGAAGGAATGGATTCTATCCACTTGGTAAAATAGTCAGTGGCTATCAAAATCCATTTATTCTAGGCTGAGGAGGGTGGGTTAATTTCACTAATGAAGTATAAACCCCATTGCTGAAATGAAATTTATGTAGAGATGGGTTTGAGGGGTAAAGGTAATTGTTTTTTCTTCGCTTCAAATATCTAGCATTTGTGACAGGAGTTCACATACTTTCTAACATTTGTAAAAATAGTGGGCCAGTAAAAACCTCCCTTTAAGATTTTATCAGCAGATGATTTCCAGTAAACGTATCCTCCATATTCACCTGCATGAAAATCTTACATAAATTTATCAACTTAATATTTAAATAAATAGTTTAATAGAATGCCACCATGATATTTCAAAAATAAATCATTATCTATGATACAATATTTCATTGCTTTTAACTTTAAGAATCTACCTTTAGTTCTAGACAAACCAGGAGGAGCTTGTACGTTGAGTAAAACAAATATGATATCTGCATACCAAGGTGAATCTAAGAAATCTTCACTGATCTATGGAGTCACCATCTCTTCCTGATCATCTATTGCTGCAATGAAATTTATATCTAAGGCTCTCAGTTCGATTCAGCCATGACTTTGGCTAAACTTTTGCCTTTAATCAATTTAACAGGCTTTATTTCAATTTCATATTCCAAAATAGTGGCAATCCATTTTATTCTCTTACCATCAGGTCCATTATGAGTCAGAATGTCCTTTGCTACTAAATTTGGGACATATGAAACAATGTGTGAGTATAGAATATACACTCTGAAATCTTTAATAGCCTTCACTAAAACAAGTGCTTGTTTTTCCATTATGTTGTACTTTAGTGTTGAATTTCTTAAAGATTTTCTGAAAAAATAAATGGGTTGTTCAACCATGATCATCATTTTGCAACAAGACTACTACAATGGTATGTTCTAAATAAAAAGAAAAAATTATAAAATCTTTTTTGAAATTGGGACTTATTAGGACTAGTGTTTTTGTAAGGGCTTGTTTGATTTATTCAAAATATTATTTAGCCTCTACTATCCATTTAAGTGTTGAATATTTATTTAACATGTTACTCAATTCTCTGATTAATTCTACTAAATTAGAAATGAATCTTCTAAGAAAATTAATTTTTCCTAAGAATACATGTAATTCTTTGATGTTTCTAGGATTAATTATGTTTAAAATTACCTCTATTCTAGCTGGATCTATCCTAATTCCCTCTTTTGATATTATGTGTCCTAATATTTTACCTTCTTCAAGTCCAAAGAGTGTCTTTCTGGGATTCAAAGAAATACCAAATTTTTGGGATTTAATAAGAACTCTTCTCAAATGATCTAGATGTTCATTGTCTGTTTTTGAGAATATTGTTATGTCATCTATATAAATGAAAAGAAAATCATGGATTTATTTGGAAAAATCTATGTCCATAGCTCTTTGGAATGTGGCTCCTGCATTCATCAATCCAAAGGGTATTTTCAAATACATGAAAGTACCCCAGGGAGTAGTAAATGTTGTATTTGGTTGGTATTCTGGTTGAACTAAGATTTTATTATATCCAGAGAATCCATCAAGCAATGAAACAATGGATGATCCTACCACCCTTTGTAAAATATGGTCCATTTTTGGGAGAGGATAGTTATATTTTAGTGACACATTATTTAAGTCCTAGAAATCAACACTAAGTATGATTTCCACTATTTTCTTCCTAGTGGGAACTAAGTTTGAGACCCGATCAGAATATCTAATAGGTACTATGATTTGTGCCTCATACATCCTTTTTACTTCTTTTTCAATCAAAGGCATAAGAACTGGATTAATCCTCCTAACATTTTGTTTACATGATTTCTGATTTTATTTGATGGGTATTTTATGTCGTATGATGTTGGTGTCATAAGATTTAAGGTCTTCATAACTCTAGGCAAACACATCTTGAAATTATTTAAACAAACTTGTGCATTTCAGCCTTTCCTCTGAAGGTAATGCTTTGGATAATTTGATGGGCTTAGCTTTTTGTTTTGTTCCTATGTTACATTCTTCTATGTCTGATATTAACGGCTCCATTTTTTGTTTTCTAGCTACATCATTTGAGTTGAAAATACATTCTAATGGGGCTAATCCCTTAGGAAAAAAGTTATCTTTAAGGTTCAAAAACTCTGATTCCTCATTGTTTATTTCTTCTATTTCTACAGTTTCTAAATTATCTATTTCTACTCTAGTGAATTTAGTGGGTTCACTTCTATCTAAATCATTTATATATAACTCACTATTTATTGTGTAATCTACTGTAAAATCAGTATCTATATTACAATTTTGGAATTCTCCCTCAGCATTCATAAAATTATATATTTGAGAGTCTTGTGAAAAAATCTACCAATATTTCAAATTGTTTGGTATAGTAGGCCTGTGTCTTAACTCTACAATGTATTGATGATTAGGCTGAAAAGGAAATCTGCAGGTGCTAGCAAAAGTATCCAAACTGTGTGTCTGCATGTTCTGTTTCCTAGGAATAACAGTAAATTCAGTTTTAAGAAACTCTTTAATCATATGTACAATAGTTTCTCTATATTGGCTTGGTCTAGGATTATTCACATAATACTCTACTTTAATTTTTTTTATGATTAATTCCGAGTCTCCCATGATAGAAACTCTCTTGCGTCCTAATTTTATAACAATATGTAGTCCTAAGATTAAATCTTCATACTTTGCCATGTTATTTGTACATTTAAAGTTTAACCTAAAGGCATGACCTTCAGAATTATTATTTTCCATGTTCTGAACCCAAACTCCTACTCTTGCTCCTAATATTTTTATTGAACCATCGAAATCTAAGTGCCACATTGATTCATGAAATATATTGTCACCATCAACTTCTTTATGTTTTTGTTTAAATGATATGGTTTTATCTGTGCTCGTATCTAAATTACATAAGATGAAAAAATCCATATCAGAGTGTACATAATAAATAGGATATTTCTATGGTTGTTTTGCACTACTGACCATGTACTTCATTAAAGTTTCTCTATAAATCTTTTTGGGCTAACCAAATACTAAAATTATGGCATAAGACATATCTAACTATAGAGATCCTTTCAATTTTTCTCCCCATGAGTGAGATAATAGCATTCCATACTTTGGAGGGATATCAACAACTAAATATCCATGAAAATGATCTTGGCTGGGTATTGGACTAAAGTGACACGAAAGTATTTTATCAAGCCAATACATTTTACTTTACGAGAATTAAAAAAAAAATCTTTGTATGGTCTCATGATATCTAGATTGAATGTTTCCATGATAGCTTTTGGCATTAAGTTGTGGGATGCTCTTGAATCTAACATAGCATTGTGTAAAATATTATCATGAATACTGAAACTAATGTAAAATGGAGGAACACCAACTTCTTGATGTTTACCATTCACCTCAGGACCAATTAGTAATTCTGGTTGGTCATCATTCAAATTAACAAAATCTTCTCCTTCATTTATGTTTAGTGTTTCAGTGTTTTGTGATTTGTAGAAATAATTCTTTACTAGCTCTATTCAAGGAACTGGTATTTTCAATTTGGAAATTTCAGTTTAGATGTTAAATGGCACTAATGTTTTTCCTAACTAAATGATTTCTTCTCTACCAATTGTAGTTTTAGTTTTCTTATCTTTTCTATCATCAATTGGTATTTTAGTCTGTGTTTCTATTGTTTTATTTTCAATTTTGTTTTGTGGAATAGTTTGAGTGCAAGTTCTAACTTTGGCAGCAACTAAATTTTGATTATCAACAGATGTTTTACGATTAGTTGTTGTTTTAGCAGTAACATATGTTTAAGGATTAGATGAAGTTTTAACAACAATATCTGTAATTTCTATAATTTTTGGGCTGTCTACAATTTTTGGACTAGAAATTTTTTGGGTTGAATTGGAATTTTTTTGAGTTGAACTATAGTTTTTCCGAGTTTCTCTAGGGAGGATTTGTAACACCCTGGACACAAGAGCTTCTGCTGTTTTCTTGGTATGAGTTTGAAAAATTTTCTTAGTAGAAATTTTTGCATTTATCTTCTTTCTAAGGTTATATTTCTTGTGAACTTCATTAATTGCAAATTCATAGCCTTGTTTATAATCAAAATACTCTCCAGATTCTAATTGTAACTATTGTAGCATGTATAATTCCCATTCTTCTTGAGTAAGAAAAATAGTATTTTCATCATTTTTTCCCATTAAGTTAATATGGGTGTCGTGATCATCCTCATTTTTTTTGGAACTCTCTACATATTTTTCTTGGAAATGTGGTCTAATCAATTTATCAGGTGATGTTTCTCTTGTTTTACCAGTGTTGGTATTCTTGCTAAAATTGGGATTTTTGATTTGAGGATCTTTTCGTTGATTATCCCACTCTGGTTTTCTTTCCATATTTTCTAATATATCCATTATTCTTTCCATACTCTTGGATAAAATATAAATCTTACTGTCTAATGTGGATGGTTCATCCTTTGTGGTAACTCTTCTTTCATTTCTCATTCTGTCTCTTTTACCTAACAAATTTGCTTCTACACTAACTGCATTGATTTGCATTTGTTCTAATGTTTCTCGGTTTCTTTCTCCCAATTGGTATGACATATCAGTATCAAACCATCAAGAAATTTGATTAAAGATAGATCTGGTGGGGGTTTGATGTTTGCTAGAATAGCATTATAGATGTTGTTGAACCTAGTATAATAATCCTGAACTGATTCATTAGGATCTTTTCTAATTTTTTCATATTCAGACAATATTTGTAAATGGTTTTTCGTTATTTCCCATCTATTAGTAAATAATTGATGAAAAGCAGCTAAATCAACTATATGATGGCAGGTACAGATTTAAACCATTTATTTACACATCCAGCTAAAGTTTGGGAAAATAGTCTCATTTGAACATCAGCTTCATCAATTTCATGCAATTCAAAGTAATCATTCATTTTATTAACATGTT
Source organism: Pinus albicaulis (assembly GCA_034641835.2). Taxonomy (NCBI): domain Eukaryota; kingdom Viridiplantae; phylum Streptophyta; class Pinopsida; order Pinales; family Pinaceae; genus Pinus; species Pinus albicaulis. Next base: position 480,416,262 of record CM076572.1, read on the forward strand.
GCTCTATAGTGTATTGACCAGTTCCATCAAATTAAAATATTTTACTTTGGTAATCCTGGGGAATGGCATGTAATTGGGCTGGTAATACCAATGGGGCATATCTGGCTACCATGGCTAAGATTCTAGCTTGGCTAGGAGGTAAATTTGTGGTGCTTGGTGATGAGGTTGAAGTACTTGTAGATGAGACTGGGACACTAGAAGAGGTACTTGGAAATGATGTTGAAGTACTTGAAAATGTGGTAGATGTGCTAGAAGATGAAATTTAAGTGTTTGGAGATGGAAATAAAACTCTAAGTTGAAGAGGAAGCTTGGGGATGAATTATTCTGTGGAATGAAGTGTAGTGGAAATAATAGATGAGGTGGTACTAAATAAAGAAGAATTTAAAAACTCTGAAGGACAGGTAGAAGGCTTAGGGGTGTAAGCAGATAATGCATCTAATTCAACAAAATGTTGAAAATATGCTTCATCAATATCCTTAATCAAAGTTGCAGTCAAAGCATCAAGTTTATCAAAAGGTTCTATAGCTTGTTGATCTGATCAAGTGAAATAGTCTCCTTCTTTGTTTCAATAAATTGAATGAAATTAGGATCTATTACACTATCATAAATTGAACTTTCATATTTAGTTCTAAGCAAAGAGTGTTCAAATGAAAAATCAAATTCAATATCTTTTATACTTGATAATTCTTTGAGGAGTGAATTTGCTTTGATTAATTGACTTGCACTTCCTAGACTCTCTGCTTTTTTGGTTTTTCTTAAAATTTTGTCAGGATCATCAAAAATTATAGCAGACTATGGATTAGGATGAACCCTGGTATAGTATGTTCTTTTGGAAGCCATAATTTTAATTTTCAATGAAAAATCCTTAACAACCCTAAAACAACCTTAAGGTGAAAAGTTGAGGAAAAGTGTTTCCTTTAAGGTTTATTTTAAAACTAAGGACTGATTTCCCCAATTCCCTAGAATGGTTGCCAGTATGTTATCACTCTAATAATTCATAGGGTTGTTATGCTTTTTGTTTTAAAGAAATATTAGAGGTAACTATCAACCTACTTTTAAGCTTATTATCTATCCTTCCTAATGCTCAGAGAGGGCTCTTTGTTTATGATTTAACTTCGTTGTTTCTAGTTGATTTTAGGCTAGTTATGTAACATTGATTGGTTTTTGTTTTGGTTTGGTTTGGTGGTGGAATTACTGATTAAGATGGATATGTGTGGGTATGTTTTCCACTGGGCTATGGAGTCAATGTATCAAGAAACAAGGAAAAATAAAGTTCTAAAGGAAGTGTTCACAGGGCAAGGTAGCTCAGTAAATTGAGATCTTTAGGCTAGAAGGTGAAATGGTTTAAATCAGGATCAAAGTGCAATTAAGGGTTCATCAAACTGGATAATGAAGGAAATGAAAGAGTTTAATCAAAACTAAGGAGAAATGAAGAATTGCCTAATCTGGATATGAGAAGAAAACATGAAAATGAATAACAGTTCAAGATAGAGTGTATTTAAATAAGTTTTGAAATAAAGTTCCTGTTATATCATTTAGATTAAGAAAACGTACAAGTATATGAAAAAATTAAGGAAGAACATGAACAATAGAGAGATACTTTAGTGAAGTGGCTCAACACATGAATATTGTAATGCAATGCCTTTATTACTCAGTCCCGCTGTTGACTTGAAAATGGTATAATAAACCCTCTGGTTCTTGATCAATTACAACTATAGAAATGTTTAGAAATCCACACCGAATACTTCAAATTATGAAGTATTTATACAAAAACTAATACAAAATATCCTAAAAATGATTTAGGAATTATTCAAGGAAAAAATAAATATCTTCATGCAAGAAGATAGAAACACCTAGGAGACGAAATGATAGTTGTCCCTCTTTTATTTGGATTTGTTGTTTGTGCTTTGATATTTTGTCGCTTTCTCTCTTTTGTTGTTACTCTACGTTGACTACCTTCTTCATGTTGAGTGTATTTTATGTTGGCTACATCTTTAAACTTGTTTTTCACTTTAAAATCTGTCTTTAATCTAATACTCCTTAAATGCTCTGTTACTGCTTTACTTTTAACATGCATGCTCTGTTTTAATATTTAATGTGACTGATCTATTTTGCTTTTCACTTTCAAAGTAAATCACATAACTTTTCCCAAGCCTTTACATCTGGTAATTTAATTTTTACCATTCATCTGAAAATTTCATCAGCTTCTGTGTATTTTGCAAATGTAGGCTTGTTGACAAAGAGATAATTTACCTCATGTTGTAGGTAAAATATATTTTCAAAACCTTGATATAATAATTTTCCTGTAGGAATTTCTTTCATGGCGGAATCATTAGACTTTTCTTTGGCAACTTCTCTCATTTTCTTGTCATAGTCTTCATGTTTCATCAATCTATCATTGATAACCAAAGGATTAGGCAGACCTTTATGCCTGAAAATATCAAATTTCACCATGAATCTGGTTATTGCAAGCTCCATGTTTTGACACTTATCTTCAAGTTTTATCATTAAGTTTCTTTTGGAAATTACCTTTCTTACCTCAAGGATTGTTGCAGTCCTGTCACTAATGCCAATTTCTTCCAGTTCCTATTTTTTCTTGTAATTAAGAAGCTTAACGATCTCAATGGCCTCTTCGAAATTTTTACCAAGTTCTTCCTTGAATTTCTGGATGGTTTCATTTGCTGCCTTGATCAAATCCTTCTGCTCAAAGGTAAATTGGATATATGGCCAAATATCATTAATAGAATTAATGATATTGGCCCACAACTACTACTTTTCTTAGACAAGTGGTTCTTTTAGTGTCAATTTTTTCTCTAAATTTTGTACTTTGTTATTCAATCTGTTTCATTTCTGTGTTTCATTTTTATGCATGATTTTAACTAGCTTCTTTTCATCCTCTAGACTTTTTTTTTCTTTAAGTCTATTTATTTCATTGGTTTGTATGGACATGTCATGCATTGCTTCTACCAATTTAACTGCTTCATTACTAGGATGAGCTGTTGCTGTTGTTGAATCTATTGCTGATGTAGTTGTTGATGTTGAAATTATTGTAGCAAATGGAGCTGCTAATGTAGAAGGAACTATTGTAGTAGTTGTAGGAATAGAAGTGACAGGGATTGCTTCCATGCTGGCCTTTTTCTCCTACACAAATTTATCCATCTCATTCTCAATATCTTTCAGTTGAGCTATCAGCTGAATGATGAGATTCATCATTTCATCTTTTTGGTATTCATCCTCTAGAAATTATTTTTCTTGTGGATGTTCAGTGGGAGGCAATTTTAATTGTTTTTTAAATGCAGCAATGTCTTCATTCTTTTTCTTAATGAACTCTTCTTCAACTTTCATATTCTTGGGAGCATATCCTACTTTTATGACCAATGCTTCAAAATATTTGATTATATTTTATTTGGCTTGTAAGGAATCCTTTTCCAGTTTTAACTGTGCTTTGATGTTTTCTAGAGAATTTTGAAGTTTCTGGACACTCATAGATTTATTGGTCATGGTAGAATATATCATTTCTACATCTTACTTATTAAATTCTATTTGGTCTGTAGGATGAAAATATTTAGCTTGGAATTCAAGAGTTGTATTCCTATAGTCAGTTGATGACTTTGCATGTTGTATTGTTGGTTGCTGGAAGGTCATCTACATCTTCCTAGTCTTGTAAAAAAAATGAAGAAAGAAACATGTTCTGGTCACTAGGTGGCTGCTTCCAATATTGGGCATAAATCACAGCTTTTAATGCCTCATTCTTGAGTTTTATTTTCTTGTAATTCTCGATGATATCCTATTCCTTATATACTGGTTTACTCGATGAAGACACTTCAACACTATGTTTCTTTTGAATGATTTGAGTATTAGATGTTGAAGGCTGGTGAGTTTCCTCTGAAACTGTTGGAGGTACATTTTCTTTAACCACTGTGTCTGTATCAATTATTTAAATAGTCTCAACTTGTTTATTTACAGGATTTCACTTGGGCTTATTCCTGTACATTAATTTGAATTTGGTTTCTATAGTGGTTTGATCTGAATATGATCCTTCTTCCCTTGCTCTCTTGGAGTTCCTATCTTGTAGGGTTGGATTTTTCCAGACATAAGTAGTCTCAAGTGGTTCCTCCACTTCTTTCAAAGTATTTTCCAACCACTCTGTCTGGTTGGAGTATTTTTCAATCTCTTGTTTGGATTCATGTACAAAAGGAGTCTATTTAAATTTAATTGTTAACTTGTTCATAACTCCTAAAGGAGCATAGTGCCATTTGAAACTCTCACTGAATTGGAATTCTTGTAAACATGTGTCTACCTGTTGATAAACACTTCTACTGTTGTAGATGAAAGGACCAATCCGGTTTTTGATATTAAACTGTGTTTTTTTCTTGGCTGACAGAAAATTCACCTCATCAAATTTTAGGATCTGCTTGATATATTCCAGTGAAGATAACCTCATTGGGAGGTATTTAGGAAACTTATATGGAGTGAGTTTACATCCATAAATCATAATTTCTTTGTTTATTGTAAAGAGCGGTATTTATGTTTTTAACCAATAGTGGTTTAACTTTATTGTGCGGGGTTAAATTCAAACAGAGGTGTGGTATCATAGCAATGGACGAAAAACAACCTGCTGGGAGTATGGTGGTTTTCGCATAGAGAAAATATGGTAAATGGTTTTGGATGGTAGGATGTGATAAGTCGTGGATCTACCATGTAGCAAGGGGGAGGGGTTTCAAACTGCTTATTTCAAAACCCTCCAGTGGTGTTAATGGTCAGACAATTAGGGGCACGAAAGTATCTATTGGCCATTGGATCTGAGGAATGGGGATCGTATAGATGGGATAATGGGGGGATTGATAAGTGGGGCTCGGGATGAGTCATGTGATGAGGTGTGTAATGTGGGACCCAGGAATATGTATATGTAGTGGGATCTAATACAAAGTCTTAATGATATATGTGGGGGGGGTTTATAAGGAGCAGAGTTTTAGTAAGTGGGACTCGAGATTTTATATAAACCATAGGTTTTAAATTATTATTAAAGTGATGTTATCATGGTATATGTATGAGGTCGGGACTTTATTATAAGAGGGAGTTAATATATATGGGGGTTAATAAAGTATGGGAATGGGTTTAACTTATATATGTTAAACGAGGGTTAAATATAAAAGGGGGGTTAATAAAATGTGTAAAGAGGGGAAAACATGTGGTAAGTGAATATGTATACTAGATAAAAATACATTAGGGATAAGTGCTTGAATTAATATGGAGGGGGGATTTTTCAATGGGGCCCGGTATATTTTTAAACATTTCATATTTAGGATAAGTGGGTTTTAGGGCGTATTTTAATGAAAAAGGGAAGTTTGTAAAGTAATTTACCTGTTTCAAGGAAAATGTGATTTAAGAAGGGAAAAAGAGATGAAATAGGGGGAATAGGATATTTTACAAGGGAAAATTCCTTACAAGGGTGGCATTACGGTTTTAAACAAGAAGAAGGGGATTTTGAGGGATATTAGTGATATGAAATGACCAATTTGATGCTCTCCATACCTTGTGAAAGTACTTCTACCTACCCATCATTTACCCTAACATTTTATCTTCATTTATTGGGTGCATTTAAGCATGCTAACCCTTTTTATTTTTCTTTTATAAGACAACTATTTGATTCAAACCTTATAAATTCCAATGGCTTAGATTAAACTAATGAGCTCATTAATATTGTCTACCTAACTACTGATCTTGCAAGATTAAATAGTTTGGCTAGATATTTATTCTCTAAATATCAGCATGAAATTTAAAGCATTAATGAATCAAGATTAAACTGTTTGATCCTCATGGATTGTGGCATTTTGGAGAAGCTACACACAATCTTATTTGCAAATTAAAGTAAAAAGTAGTGGCATTTGAATTTGTAGCACTTTCAGGATCTATTTTTATCTCTTTTTGGTGGGGTTCATACTTTATATTCTTTTTTGATCTTTTTCTTTCAGTCCTTTAATTTTTCTTTTAGGACTTACCCTCTTTAATTTTTTTTAATATAGGAAAATAATTTGCAGAAATCAAAGTATGTACAATATTACAAGACTAAAACATAGTTAATTCAAAATTATGAATCCTATTATTATAGGACCCTAACATATACAAAGAGAAACATTTTCTTTAACCAAATGATAAATCTCAAACAAAAGGGTTCATTGGTGGAGCACATTGAGGACTTCCAAAAACTTAATATAAGGGTAAATTATATTCTATAGGATCACATGATTGATGTCTTCATAGGGACTTTAAAGGATATCATCCAACATGGGGTTCGCCTTTGGGAACCTGATTCATTGGAGAAGGTATTCAGGTTGGAAAGAAAATTTGAGAGCAAAATTCTGATGAAAAGGGAGCCTACCACTCAAAACTATAAATATGGAAGTGTTTCTACTCCTATACAACCAAAACCTATAATTTTGACAACGCAAAAATTTGAAGAGAAACGAGTAAAAGGGATTTGCTATAATTGTGATATCGAATATACTAAAGCTCATAAGTGTGCTAAGAAGAAATTATTTTACATAGATTGTGAAGATGAGGAATAAAAGGAACATGTGATCCAGGTGGATATTGGTGCCCACCTACCTATTCCACTTGGAGCCCCACCATTGTTTTTTTTGTTTTTCAGTTTTCTTAATTGTAGCATAGTTTACTATTTTTAGTAGTTTTTCGGGTCTTGAACTTTGAGAGCCATTTTGAGGCCCTAAACGACCTTTTTTGGAAAAACTGAGAGAAGCATAGAAGTTCCTCAAATTTTTATCACACAAAAAGTTGTAGTCCTACGATATATGTGTCTAACAAGGTATTGTGCACATTAAACGATGATCGTATGTCAAATTTATGTCCCCAGGAAGATTGATGTACCAATTTACCCAAACAGGGCCCATAGTTTTGGCACTTCATCCCCTAGGGTTAGGTTTTTGGAATTTTATGGTTTTCCATTATTTCTCAATAACAAATAGGCCCTCGAGCCTCATTGTAACATAGTTCAAAGACCTATAGCCACCAAATTTCTTCTCAGAGATAATCTACCATCGACCTAGCTAATTTATTTCCATTCATTCTGTAAACATATTTCAATTATTTGTTAGTAATGAAATGAAGTTTTATTTCTGCTGCATCTCCATTTTAATGTGTATTTTTGTATTCAACTGTGTTCCTACATGAATCTTGATCATTGAACCTAAATAATACAATAGGGCCTAATTACCCTCTTGGAATGTCCTTTCCCTGGTGTATCTATCATGCCAAATATTCCTTTGCAAGTTGATCACCTCAGTGTGCATGTGAGCCTACAATATAAATGCATCCAAACCATTTAGCTATAGAAAAAGTTCTTGTTGAGTTAGAATGATGTATAAATCCAATTATGTTTCCGTTGTTAAGGTATTGTATTCAAAATCAATGGGAAAAGGGGGATTCTTGCCATAAACTAGCTTAAAGGGGTTGTATCCAGTGGTAGTTTTCCAAGTGGTATTATAGGCCCAAGTGACTTCTAAAATTTTGGATGCCAAATCCCTTTTGTTGTTGCTAACAAATTTAGTCAAGATGTTATCCAAAGTTTTGTTCATGACCTCCACCTTCCCATTTTCTTGAGGGTGATAGCTAATGGATTTTATATCTTTTATATGATGTCGTTCCATGATTCCCTCAATCCGATTTGCACTAAACTAAGCTTCTTGATCAACTACCAACTCCTTTGGGAATCCAAACGTATAGAAGATATTTTCCCTTATAATTTTTTCAACCTTCTACTCAGTTTTTTTATTGACTGTCTTTGTTTGATCTCACTTTTCCAAGTAATCAGTGCACATAATGATGTATCGTTTTTTTCCAATTGGGGGTCAATTGGCCCAATGAAATCCATGATCCATTTATTAAATGGCTAAAGATTCACTTGGGCTTCTAGGGAATATTATCCCTAGGTGTAGTCTTTCCCATCCTTTAGAACTCATCACATATTGTGTATATTCCATAATCTTGGTGTAAAGTAGGCCAATAGTTGTCAACTTGGAGGATTTTGAAGGTTTTCCTCTTAGAAGCAAAATGGCCCCCACATGGCTCATCATGAAATTATGAGAGGATGTAAAAGACCTCAAAATTTCTCACACATCTCCTCAAGATCTGATTTGTTCCTGATTTGAAGATATTTCCCCCAATCGAGGTGAAATGACACTCTTTCTAACAATATTGCTTTTATTTTTGGAGGCTAGCTTAGGAAGGAACATCCCAACAATGAATAAATATGTTGTATAATAGTGAGATAGGAAAAGTGTTCTCATCCATAAGTTGGTCATCTATCATTTCCTCATTTCCTACTGTCAATTTTAGTCTGGACAAAAAAATTGCAACCACATTTTCTTTCCCTGGTTTGTAAACAATGTTTATATCAAATTGATACAACAATATGTTCAACCATCTAATGATCCTAACATTTACATAGGTTTATTCACTAGGTATTTAATGGTAGCTTGATCAGTATGAACAAAGGCTTATTACTCAGTGGTATTATTCCTAAAATTTTTCAAAGGCTACACAACAACTAAGAGCTCTTCTTCAAAAATTGTGTAGTTAAGTTAAACTTTGGAGAGGTTCTTACTGATGAAATATATGGCATAAGAAAATTGTTCTTCCAGTTGTCCCAAATCTAGTCCTACAACGTTTTTTGATGCATCTATGTGGATGTGGAAAGGTAATTCCCAATTGGGACCTCTAAGAATTGGTGCGGTGGGTAACATTTCTTTCATTTCTTCAAATTCCTCTTGACATCTACTTTTCCAACAAAAATTCGAAACTTTAGTCAACAATCAAAATAAAAGGGGTAAATCATGGAGCTGGGTTACACTTTTTGGAAAGGGAGGATGTGGTTAGGTGAAAAAATGAGCACTCGATTGAGTATTTTAAGTGCTCGATCGAGCTCTTGTGTAATGCTAGGTTAGGAGTTCAATTGATCTTTAAATATGGAAACTTTAAAATTTATGTAAGTATGAATAATGAAATGTAAAATTTAAAATTGTAAGTATTTGATAGTTAAAAAAAAAAAAAAATTACTAATTCCATCTGAATAGGTAATTAACGATGGCGTGGAATAGTTTATCATTACATATCTAGCGTTTTTGTATATATATTTGAAGAAGGATCCCATCGCACTTGCAATTGAAAATGTAATATTCTTATACTTATAATTTTGTAACTTAAAAATTAATTTTTAATAAGATTTAAATTTTCAATGTTATAAATTAAATAATAAATTTATTATAAACAAATTTAAATAATAAATTGATTAAACCTAAGAAAATTTATCAATTTGATTTTAATAAATATTATAATTTTTTATCTGAATAAGTGACCAAAAAATGTGAATTTTACGTTGTTGGAAATTAATATTTTATAAAATTCAATGAAGTCTTGATAAATGATGAGCCACAATTCCCTCGGTCATAATCATATCTATTAAAATCTCTCTCTCTCTCATCACATACACACAGACACACACAATTCAATGAAGTGTTGATAAATGATGAGCCTCAATTCCCTCATTCATAATCATATCTATTAGAATCTCTCTGTCACACACACCCACACACACACACACACACACACACACATAGATATATATATATATAGTTGTAATAGTTGTAAGTTATAATTAATATAGCTGCAATGGATGTAATGGTATCTGTGATTATAAATCTCTCAACCTATAAAATGTGATTGCACTCAATTTTGTCTTGATTATGCAAAAGTGTGAAATATATATGGAAAATTTTACTCGTGACTTAGGTTTGCAATATATACTTTTAAAATAATAAAAGCATAACAAAATAGTAAAATTTAAAACATTATTTGACTAATTTGAATTTGAGTAATCTATATTTAAATGTGCATAAGAAATTACTTTTAAAATAATAATATTATAAAATTTACAGAAATTTAAGGTAATGAATTGAAAAATATAATATATGTTTTTTTTCTTAATGATTAATGAGTAATTTTGTATAGAATATTTATAATTAGTGTTTAGTGTTGTAATACGGTGAACATATTTCAAGTTGAATTTATGATGACAAATACGTAAATGTTAGCGAGAAATAGTTTGATTTAATTTGTTGTTTTTTTATTATAATTTGATTTATTTTTATTGAAAATTTCCACAGAAAAAAATATAAAATATTTAGTATAAAAATATGTTATATTTATAAATAAAAAAAAGAAATTATCATTTATAAGAATTTCAAAATTGAAAAAGAAAAGTTAGAATATTTTATAGAAAGTTATCTATATATTATTATTAAATATTTTATTGCTAAAATAGAATAAAAATTGGATACATTCTACTAGGCATAATCGGTAACCTTGTAGAAACACTTGCTAGTATTCCACCATTAGTAGAACTATTTCATAAATGTCACACAAGCTAACATGTCTCCAGAGACTTGAACCGACACCACTTGGGACATAGATCATGTATCATACCACTTCATCTAAGTTCCTTTGACATTTGGATTTACAAGTAAGGAAAATTAGAGTTTCAAATATATTTCAATATTTATAAAGAATGTGTTATGTGGAATGAATAAAATTTATAATTCACTTGAAGATTAATATTAAGTGGGTTTGTTTTAACTTTTTTCCTTCTTTTACATGATTATGGTAGCTCAATCGAGCCTCTATTAAACCATGTTAAGGGCTCGATTGAGGGTTTATAAACCCTCGATCAAACTATTTGAAATTTTATTTCAAACATTCGAATGAGATTTTAAAGCACTCAATCGATAGGCATAATTTGTCCTTAAGTGGTGAAGTTGATAATGTTTGATTCGAGAACGAATCATGTATCCAATAGCATATGTGTTTGAAATTTTTGAATTTAGATGATATTTTTTATCTAACCTCTTTTAAACATAATGCTTGAAATTTTTTTGGACAATTTAAAATGTGCTGAATAAAATATCAATAACACAAAGTATACAAAATTTCAAAAATTTCAAAAAATACAAATATCTTCGTTTCCCAGTCCCATTCAAAAGGGTGCTCTTGGTTTTTTCAGCTATTTAAATAGTATAAAAACATATTACATTAGCACATGTGTCTACGAAACGCAATTAAAATATTACTTCACTATTTCAAAAAATAATAAAAAATATAAATTTTCATAAAAAATAACTTTTTAATATGAAAAATTTAGTAGTCTTTGTGTAGATCATGATCATATATATGTGTTTTAAAATTTACACATTTTAGACTAATTTATGCTATGTGAGCACATGCACAAATTAATTCTCCATATAATTTTATTTTATTACGAATAAAAATTCTCAATGCTTATATGAAATTTGAGGGGTTCAATTTCATAAAAGAATAAAATTTTGAAATTGCATCGCCACAATTGGCACAAAAGTGTAACCCACCTTCATGCATTCACCCAAGGGTGAAGCAAACTTGCTAGAATCCTTAATTAATCTGTTGTAATGCCCAGTTAGCGAGAGAAAACTTATGAAATCCTTTTGCTTTTGAGGGATAGAGATCATTTTGATAATGGAAACCTTTTTTCAGTGAACTTGCATGCATTCCTTATAAATAAAGTGACTTGGTAAAATCGCTGCATTCATATAAAATTCGCACTTTAAGGGAATTAGTGAAATATTCGTTTCAATGCATTTATTTAAAAATTTGCATAAATTGGAAGGGTTTCCTGAAAATAATTTCCATAAGGGGTGAATTCAATTATGTCATGAATAAGATAAGAAAAAATACTCAATGTAGTAGAGAATTGAAAAATTGAAATGGGAGGACTCTATATGCAGAGGTCCCCCATGGACATGTAAATGTGGTCTTGTCCTGATCTTCAGTGCTAATCTGGAGCTGATTATATCCACTAAATCCATCTAGGAATGAAAATAATGTCTTCCTTACAATTCCATCCAGGATTTGATCATTGAAAGGAAAAGGGAAATGATCCTTATTTGTAGTCTTGTTGAGTTCCCTATAGTCAACATAGATTATCCACTTCTAATTTTTGTTGGGTAATATGAAAAGGGGGGCACCCACTCACTATCTGAAATGGGGTAAATGAATCTTGCTTCAAGTAGTTTTTGCAATTATTCTTTCACAATATCCTTAATGGCAGGGTTCATTCTTCTTTGGCATTGGCACACAAGTTTACATCCCTCCTTAGTGTAAATATGATGGGTATAAACTGAGCATTAGAGAAATGTTCAGGTCTAAAATGGGTCTGCTAAGTAATATTATAAAATAATATTGGAAATACTAAAATAAGGTTATATTACCTTATAATGTTTTGGAGGGAAAAAGGAAAAAACTACTTTTCAACGTGTATTTTCAACTTATATCCTTATGATTTTACTCAACTTTGGAGTGGGATCACTCCTTGTATGCAAAATTTAATTTTGCGTCTAAATATTACCCATGTTGCATACTTTCGATGGACCCTACTACGCGAAAAATGTAAAACACATTAAAAATGTGATTGCAATCACGTTTTTCATGTATTTCACATTTTTCTTGTAATAAGGTCCATAGAAACTATACAAAATTTGTATTCCTTGGATGAAAAGTTAAATTCTCCATCCAATGACCGTTCCGACTCAGAAGTTGACTAAAATCACATGTATATAAGTGAAAAATACGAGTTGGAAAAATACATTTCTTATTTTTTTATTATTTTTATATTTTTAGCCTTTTAATTAAAAAATGGTGAATCATCCACCATGGCTAACATCATCATATTGAATCTGATTAGTTCTTATAAATATGGGTTTTTCATACATTTTTTTATGTCCACTTTTAACCTCAAATATTCTCTTATGTGGATGCACCCCTTATATTTCCTTATATTCCCAAGAACAGGCATGAAGATTATGCCTCAACCCAATGCATAGTTTATCTTCTTGCTCTGCTGAGAGGGAAGGGTTTATTTTTTAGATTTTATGATGGGCTTATTTACACAATATTAGAATGAACTAGGTCAGAGTTGGTATATCATAGCTCAACCCATGGATTGTTCTTATATTTCCCTAAGGATTCTTCCACTAGCTCATTAATTAGCATGGAGTTAGGAGGTTGATTATGCAGGAAGTGACATGGAAGTTAATAATAAGGTTAAGCTCATCTAGCTTCCCACTTCCTATGGTAGTTTTTAATGTACAGACTCAGAAGACGAATGAAGGATAAAAGTCTTCCTATTCCTCTTCTTTTACCCATAAAGGTAAATCATGGTCAACAAAGGGTTGAGAAGGGGGGTATAATACAAGATTATTTGAGAGATTACCATTTTTAGTGGTCATTTTTCTAGCTTTGCAACTAATTTAAGCATCAACAATTGCTAAGCAAGGTCTCCCTAGAATGAGTGGCTACCCATTAAACTTGGTTTTTTGTTGAAGGACAAGGAAATTTGTGGTGTATTTCGAGGGGTCAATAGAAACTATCACATCCTCAATTAGTACCTTGGGAGATATTGTGGATCTATATTCAAGCTAAAACATTGTAGTGGTATTTCTAAATTCTCCTTAGAGTTAGAGCTTCAACATTGTTTCCTTATTCATACCATTTATTGCATTCCCGAGGTCTGTGAATGTGTTGGGGACTACAATAATGTTAATGTGCACAACCACTACTGGGCTACCATGATCCAATTACTTTGGGGAGATAACCCTCCCAAGAATTAGATCAAATATTAGCCCAACAACATTGATAGTGGGTGCATCTATTTTTCTTCTTCTAGGTCTCTTGAAACATTCTTCCTGGATAAGCTTGTTGTAAATGGGGAAATATTTGATGACCTGGAGAATGGGTATCTTAACACACAAGTTATTTAATTCTCTCAAAATTTTAACCTCTTTTGGGGTGTATTGTTTGGGTTGGACCAAACATTCAGGATAGGGAGGCATAGTGGCTTGAGTGGTACTATCTTCCTTTTCTTCTTTAGGTGGAGAAGGTGGGTGAGCACCTAGAAGTACCTTCCCAAACCTAAGGTTGATCTCTTGGATATCCAGAACATAAGAAATATAGGATTTTTTCCCACTATAGAACTATTTTTCTTGATTTTTGTTTAGGTTTCGATTGGCTTGGGTAGGAACTTGAGGCTTCTTAGGTTGTTTATTATTGGGTATTTTTGGTTGAGGTGGAGGATGAGGAAACAAGGAAGGAGGTTGGGCTTCCATAGGCCTCCATCCTTGTGAGAGGTTTCCCTATTAAGGAGGTTAATGTTAGTATGGATGGTAAGGTGTATTGACAGGATGAGGATGATACTAGGGAATATAGGACCAAGGAGAAGGCATGGACTAAGATGATTGAGTTAGAGGATACTAGAGCTAGAAGAGTGAATTTTTATTTAGACTGAAAGAATGATAATGTGCACCCTACATTCCTTGTTGGTATGACCGAGGGCCTTGTGGTATCCTTTTATTGATTAAGAAAAGCTACTCCAAGCCATTTAAATGGAATACAACCTTCAGGCTTGGAAGAGAGGGAAATTTTTTTGCTGCATGGTTCTCCTCAGAAATAGAGCATACCTTGATAATATTCATTGGACAATAATTTTTAGGGTACCTCTTTGTACATCTAAGGAAAAATATAGCTAGTTCCCTTTATGTTTCCTCTTGCTTCCTTCTAATATACATAGTATGCATCTGTAAGGAAAACATGTGCAACATTTTACTCTTAAAGTATTCTAGCATACTCCCTATCTCATGTTTCATTGTTAAGGTGGAGGGAGAAGAGTTGACTAGGCCTTGACTGGACCTTCCTCTCTTCCTTGCATCCCTAGAATGATTATTGAATATAGTATTAGTGTCTTCATAGGTCATATGCTAAATATCTCCACCAAATAACATGCTAAGGGTCTTCATTACATCCTCCCTAATCCCTTGGAGGAGTACAAGCTTCAGTTACTCAACGTCAAGGGTGTAGTCGGACCCTCTACATTTGAGCTTGAACCTTTCCTCACAATATTCTAAGAACTCATCTGGCCCTATGGTGATCTTAAAAATTTCCTCTTTTATCTCATTAACATTAGGGGAATTTTGAGGTCTAAAATGGGCCTCCTAAGGAAATTATAAAATAATAGTGGAACAAATAAAATAAGATTTGATGACATCATCAAATTTTAAAGGGAAAAAAGAAAAAATCTACTTTTAGACTTGTATTTTCAACTTGTCTCCCAAATTTTTTACCCACATTTTTAGCGGGAGTACTCATTGGATGAAAATTTTAATTCGTCATCCAAGGAATACCCATGTTGCATACTTTCGATGGACCCTGCTACACGAAAAATGAGAAATACATGAAAAATGTGATTGCAATCACATTTTTTCATGTATTTCTCATTTTTCACATAGTAGGGTCCATCGAAAGTATGAAACATGGGTACTCCTTGGATGAGGAATTAAATTTTGCATCCAACGAACACTCCCACTCGAAATTTGAGTAAACAATTTGTGAGATAAGTTGAAAATACGAGTTGAAAAAAGTAGTTTTACTATTTTATTATTTTTTAATATTTTTACCCTTTTACTTAAAAAATGGTGAATTATCCCCCATGGTTGAAATCATCATCTTGAATCTTATTGGTTCTTATAAAGTTTATTTTGGTTGTACATTTTTCTTAGGAGGCCCATTTTAGACCTAAAAATTCCGCTAATGAGGGTTGCTACATTTTCCCTAGGTAGTGATGCTCACTCTAGGTAGACTCATGAACTAGCACAAGGTTTCATCCTTTATGGTTGAAGAAAAAAAGTTCAACTTTTTTTCATCGGAAATATAGTGATATGTCCTATAAACTACAAAAAATCCAGACATGAATCTGCCAGGTTCCTCAAAGGTTATTCCATGGAAATGTGGGAGAGTAGTGGGGCTTATGCTCTTTATCTAGGCCTCCCCATTGGTTTCTCGAATAGGAAAAATCTCACTCTACATGTTTTCAACCATGTTTTGGGTAAGTGACATTCTTCCTCCCCTATGGGTTCTTCAAATATTTTAGTTTCTCACCTAACATATTCTCCAAATCTTCTATTTTCAGAGAAGAATCTTCACAGTCAACAAAGAAGAGTGATGGTTGACTGTGTGAAGTGGTGGGGGTTTTTGGTATGAATTTCACTTGATTATCCCTACTCATACGAGGCATGAAATAATTTGTGTTTCTTGGGTTTTTCTCCTTAAAAAAAATCAAATCAAACAATGTTCTTGCAAAGTATCAGAAATATGAAAATAAAGGAAACTTCTAAGAAGAAGTAACACCTACTTGGACACCACCTCGACAACAACGCAAAAAACAGATGATCCCCAATATTGCAACAATAATGTTGCAACTAACAGGAAAAAATTTCCTCCATCAACACAACCAAAGGTTCATACAAACTCAAGAGCTGATAGTGCTATATGCACAGTAAGTTAAGCTTTACTTATGCAACTTCGAAGAAATGTATCAAACCAAGGCATACAAATACCTTTCTATCAACTGATTCTATATTGGCAAGGACAAAAATTGCATGAAAGGAAAGTTCTACTCTAATTGTACAAATTGAAATATTACCCTATTCACAAAGGAATGGAAATGTTTCTTGATAAAAAGTAAATGCTAATAATATTATTAGGAATGTAAAGGCTACACCACTTGGAAAAATGTAAACATTAACCTATTTGCAGAATATAAATGTTGCACATAAAGGAAACCTAATCTATGCAATGCAATAACAATACTTGAAATTGACACCCTAGATTGTGGAGCATAAATCACGACAGAAAATATAATATATTTTTCATAAGGAAAACATCATGTAATCAATATTTAATCATTGTGTTCAAATGGGAGTAGAATTATTGACAAAATTAATTATACATCTTATGATACAATCAATAAAACCATCACTACATTTCCAAATTCATAAATATGTCCACCAACCCTAATTGCAAAAATATGTTGCAGTGGGAAAAATGAAAGTACTAGGTGGTCCTTGGTCTCCATCAGTCATGATTCCAAAGCCTAGGGGACATTTTTCAAGTCTAGGAGAGAAAATTCAAGGTTTAGGAGCAATTCTAGCCATTTTTACATGGTGCTACATGATGTTACAAGATTGATACAAGATGCTACAAGATTTCTACAATATGCTAGAAGATTGCCTTTTTTTGCTACATGAGTATAAATGTGAGAATTATGAGGGTGTTAAAGGTGGTATGAAAGTAGGGAAAGGTATTGGAGGAGATTTGAAGGGTATGTAGAGCATTTTCCAAGCCTAGTACACTTTAGGGGACCATCTTGCACAAAAACAAATGCACACTTTGGCCTTCGACATCCCAAAATTATGTTCTTGGTGAATATCATTTTGAAAGAGTTGTGAGGTGAGAAGAATTAGGTGGATGGTGGGAATAGGAGAGTGGAATGACAATTCCAACCTTGCAAAACAATAGTATTACCTGCACACCATAAAATTATTCTTTTTCAACTTAAAAAGAGTGTCAAAATAATAACCAAATTGAAGAAAAATGGAACTAAATAAGAAAGTATGAGTTAAATTTAATTTTCAAAAATACAATCTAACCTTTCGCATGCACAAGACCTTCATCCATAAGGGATTATGATTTCTAGGCTCAGAGAATAATGTTATTTAATCATTATATATGCAGAGACCAATGTATGTAAAATAGGTGAATCAAAAGTGCCTAACTACTACAAGAGAGAACAACTAGATATTTGTTTCTTGCCAACATAGTATCCCCAAACATGCATCCCACAAGAGATGTGATTGGAACACCTAAAAAGGAATTTTTTATAGAAAAGTATGTTATAAAAATAAGGAAAATATTTCTAGAAAAGGAAATACATGAAAGAAATATACAAATAAGAGAGACTACAAGTTCTCGGTTGGGCCCTAACCTAAGGGGACTCATCCCTCTTCACAAACTCAAATGTGAATCAGGCTTTTAATTAATGTGAAGTAGAGCCCAAGTACATCAATAATGGAAATAAAAAGTTCTTAGCTCCTAATATTATTTATCCTCTTACGAAAATGTAAATCTAGTTGAGCCTTCATGCTTGATTATTTATATAAAATTTATTGAGAGGAATCCTCCTTGGAAAGAGGGTTTCTGCCCTCCAAAATTCGTAAAAATATGGATCTTGCTCCTTGTAGTCTTCAAGTCCATCAATGATCCAAATTTATTTAGGAACATAATAGAACACACAAATAACCATAAATACAAAGATGCAGTAGAAATAAAGCTTCATTTCATTAATATCATAGAGTTGAAATTTGTTTATAGACAGAATGGAAATAAACTAGCTAGGGTGTTGGTAGCTTATCTTTGAGAATAGATGTGGTGGCGATATGCCTCTAAAATTTGTGTTACAATGAAGCTTGAAGGCCTATATATTATTGAGAAACAATGGAAAACCCTAAACATCCAAAAACCTAACCCTAGGAGGTGAAACACCAGAATATGGGCCCCATCAGGGTAAATTGGTACAATCAATTTCCTGAGGTTGTAAATTTGGCATACTATCTCTTTTTGATGCACATGATACATCATTAAAAATATCTATCCAAGGACTAAAACTACTAACATTGAATATCAAGTCGGGAATGAACTCATATTTTTTTAGGGCCTCAAAAAGGCTCTAGAAGTTTAGAACCCGAAAAACTGCCAAAAGTAGTAAATTGTGCTACAATTAAGGAAACTGAAAAACAAAAAGAAACAATGGTGGGGGTCCAAGTGGAATAGGTAGGTGGCCACCAATATCCACCTACATCAATCAACTACTAGTGGATATTCAAACTAGAAGTGAGTAAATTTACAGAGAAAGTCGATATTTGGGTGACTAAAAGTAGGAGGCCATCCTCCTACATCTTCTCCAAGTGCATTCCATCGTATATTTGCCTAATAAATGCATTTTAATGCCATATTTTCCTACACATTAAATTTTTAGCCCACGAGATATGATAATAACCCTCTAGTATTCCTAATAATCACGTAGTATTAAAAACTTTAAATGCTTGGAAAGAGGTAAATATAGGATGAAGGTAGGCCAAATTGACCTTATTATTAACTTATAAATTAGGCCCATCAGTGAGATATATTTTTCAAAACTATCATACACCTTTCCCCAAAACAAATTTTACTTTTTTCCCTTTTGAGTTTATATATATATATATATATATATATATATATATATATATATATATATATAGATATAGATAGATATAGATATAGATATAGACATAGATATAGATATAGATATAGATATAGATATAAATCTATAAGATATATATATATATATATATATATATATATATATATATATATATATATATATATATCTATATCTATATCTATATCTATATATATATATATATATATATATATATATATATATATATAGAGAGAGAGAGAGAGAGAGAGAGAGAGAGAGAGAGAGAGAGGTGGGGTTCCTTTATAATTAATATTGATAATATACCAATAGTCTAAAATGGTATAAACTTCCAAATGCCTTAATTCATAAAGAAATAAAGGGATTTGCTAGAGCCATTATGTAATGAAGATGAAAAGAATTAACATAATTAATATCATAAATAATGTGAAACAACAATCATAAAGTTGTTAAACATTATTTACTAGCACAACCACTTTTACTGGATATATGTTAATCAACGCCATTTCCAAATGGTGATTGACATACAAATTATACAAAATGACATTGATCAACGTATATCAACCACATTTACTAATGTGGTTGTGTTAGTTCATGACCATCATGCATGGGGAGAAATAATAGATGATTATATTGATATTATTAATAATATCATTAATAGTATATGATTATTTTTAATATTATAAATATTTTTTTTTAATGTGAATAATATTATTATTAAACATTTTAAAACCATACTATGAACAACTAGGGTGACTTTGGTTGATTGAGGTTGACGTTGATTGAGTTTTTCCAAGCATAGTTGACTATAATTGATTATGGTCTAGCTATGTTGACTATAGATGATTATGAATGAACAAGTTTGACTATTGTTGAATATTATAAAGAAAGGGTTGACCAAGTTAGATAATGCTAAGCTATTAATAATATTTTCAATCATATAATAATAATATTAATGATATAATCAACCTTAATAATAATAATAATAATAATAATATCAATATTATTATTAGTAGTTATCAATAATAATAATAATAATAATAATAATAATAATAATAAAAATAATATTAAAAAAATGATTAAATATTAAATCTTATTCCAAAAACCCAATATTATTATTAAATTTTAAAGCTTATTCCAAAACCCCAATATTATTATTAAATATTAAATATTATTCACAAACCATAATATTATCATTATTAGGATTTGTGAATAAGGTTGGTCAACCCTATAAAATTATTATAATAGGGTTGACCAAGTTTGATCATGGTCAACTAATAATAATAATGATGATGATGACGTATTAAATTTTTATTTATTATTATTAGTCAACTTCATTAATATTTAACATTTTTGAATATTGACCATGCTCGACCAAGGTTGATCTTGGTTGACTAAGGTTGACAATGTTTGAGTTTAGATAGCCATGGTTACCTATAATTAAATATGATTAATATAGTAAAACTTCATATTATTATTATTATTATTAGTCAACCTTATTAATAAAAATTTTATAGGGTTGGCCAAGTTTGATCGTGGTCAGCTATTAATATGATATCCAATCAAATAATAATAATAATAATATAGCCCACTTTATGTTTGATTATTATTGAATAAAAAGAACTTTATGTGACTATGTTTGAATAATATGGTTGACTATTAATATTAAACAATGATATTAATAAGCAAGTATATTTCACTGAATTTGAAGAGAATTGATTGTCAAACATAGTAACAATTAACTGAACATAGTCAACGAAATTAGTAAATGTGGTTGAATGATTTTGTAATGTCACATTGCGACGTTGGATAAATTGAAATGTAATTTTACATTGCAATAATGTTTGCCACATTGTGACATTGGATAGATTTATTTACCATTCCAACATCACAATATTAATATTAATAATATTATTTATATTTACATTTATTAATATTAATATTAATATATAGAAAATTGAACATGCATGAATTCTGCGACTACGCCTAGCTTGAATCCTCACCTATTTGAAGCTAATTCTTCATAGCTATATCAAAATCCTCACACTCCACCATATCCATGGTTAATTTAACTCCCTTATCGGTTGAGGGCCCAGGTAGCATGGTGACCCAAGGATGAGAGACCCCTAGTTCCTCTAACCTCCTAAACAATTTGGGCCCATATGTCATATCAAACCTAGCCCAATTGCAATATTTCCCTCTTCTGTAAATCATGACATCAGAAAATTTAAGAAAGTTGATGAAATTCTAACTGGCTCAATGAATATCAATGACCAAGAGTTGATCGTACCCATCACACAAAGAAATACTAGCACATGCATAGTGAGATTAACAACTATTTTATGATATGATGTCCCCCATGTAAGGTTGAACAATAGCATATAATTCGTGAAAGATCATTCCTTGATATATAAGTTCATAGGGATCTATCCAACCAAAAAATACCTCCTTCACTAGATTGCACAAGGCTAGAAACGTAAGGCTCACTCTGAAGTCAAACTTGGATCCAAGGGTATCTTTACAATGATCTTTTCCTTCCAAGAACATCATAGAGTAGCCATAGATGGAGGCTGATCCTTCTTAAATTCCACATGTCTGGACATGCACCACTGGATGGCTTATTTTAACCCATGAAAGTAATACTTTTCTTTGGATCCTTTCTAGATCCACATGTACTCTGTTATGTATTAATCTGCGATCAAAAAACAATGCAAAGCATAACCAACAATATGGAAAAAAATTTCTATATTTGAAGTCAAACTAAAAATGGTTTTTATACATCCTACACTCAAATATATATCTACATGAACATTTTAGGCTCCCTCGATGATGTAATAACCTTTGACTCCAAGGACAGAGACTGGTTCCAAACTTGACTATGGGCATGTTCCATTTTGCTACAGGAAATACCACAAGCATGAACACCTCTTTTGGGATTTCTACCTCAAAGAATAAAATAAAGAATCCAAATATTTTGTGTGCACATATGGAAAATTATTCACCAATATCCCTCCCAAAAAGTTCCATACCAAAAATTCTATCACTCTTGTAGCTCGAAAACATCAAGCGGCCAACAATAGCTTTAACGTGTTGGGGGATCTCCAAAAATAATCCACAACTCCAGTGCAATAACTTGTCATAGAAATCCACCATTATAGTGTATCCAAGCAATGTAATGAATAAATAGGGAAAGGAAAAGACAAATCAAATATCTTATAAGTACATATACTACAAAATAATCTCCAACTAGAGGAGGACACACCCATGAAATAAGGAGAGAAATTCACTAACATTGAATGTTAGATTTGATGGCTCTTGAAATTACATCTTACTGAAATGAAATGAACACCATTCCTCCCAAGTAGATCAATATATTGATATCTTCCCTCCAAAAAGATAAAGCATCACAACTAGATATCCAAACCATCAAAACCATTTAAGGGAAGAAGAGAAGTAAAAACCTTGAGAAAAGAGGAAGGAAATCAACACTCCAATTATTTGATAGCCTAGGGTGGAAGATGATAGATTTAGGGAAGTATAGGTAGATCAATGAGATATAATCCTCCTATGCCATTTTTTTACAATGAATATAATCTCATGGAACATAAGGGGATTAAATAGCATCCCAAAGCGACACATTTTTTGTTGAAAGATACAACATGATATATTGTTAATTCACCCCATTCCTTGTATAATGAATCATAGCTAGGTTTCCTAACAATCAAAACCATAGAAGGGAAGAAGAGAAAAAATAATTCAAGAAAAGAGGAAGGAAATCAAGACTCCAATGACTTGATAACCTAGGGCGGAAGCTATTAAATTTAGGAGAGTACAAGTAGATAAATGAGATATAACCCTCATAGACCATTGTTTTATAATAAAGATAATCTCATGGAACATAAGGGGTTTAAATAGCCCCCCAAAGCAACAGATTATTCGTTGAAAGATACAACATGACCTACCATCAATTCTTCTTATTTAATAAACCAAATGCTCTTGTTTATATTTTGAATCCATAATGTCTAGATTGTGGAGAAAGGCCAAAACAATCAAAATTGAAGGAGAAAATGTGTCAAGAGCTCTTTGGTTTGCAGGGGAACCCACAGAACTCAACCTAGAGATTTTTTCTGAGAATTCCTCCATCTTGTCCACATCCTTTCATGTTTCTGGAATGGACCTTAATGGATTTTCTTCGAATGTGTATGGTATTCAATCTCCCACAAGGAAATTATAAATTTATCTACATCTCCATTCCATAAAGGACAATGTAGACACACACAAATGTGTAATAAGGGTGATTTCAACATAATCATATCGCGAAGAGAGAAGAAGGGTGGAAGAAGACAACTAGAGCCAAAGTCAGAGGAATTCCAAAATTTTATTGAGGATACCAACCTAGTGAACATGAAATCCCCTAATATCCTATTTAATTAGAATAAAAAAAGAGGAGGTTATATACATATATCCTCTCGCCTAGATTTCTTCCTAGTTGTAAAAAATTCCTCACTAGAGGTCATGAATTATTAGTAGAATTTCTTCCATCAACTGGATTGGATCACTAGCCCATTTTCCTTTCTTAGAAAAAATTTGGTAAGCCTCTTAAGATTCCCATTAGGTTTGAGAAATTATGGATAATAGATACCAATCTCATTAAAAATATTGAAACTAGTGGAAAATCATAAGAAACACGTAGGGCTAAAAAAATTATGCTTTTAATAGTAGCTCAAACAGATCCATTTTCTCCTCAAAAGATGGAATAATTATGAATTCAAAAATATATTCCAGGATAAGCATACTATATAAAACGAGATGATCATCCTTCATTAGGATATCATTCGCAACGGTCGTTAAAAGGAACTTGTGGACAAAGAAGCCACTCTCACTAATAAGTTGGAGGAAAATTACAAATAGAAAGAAATATACTAGATTAAATGTTCAAGGATGAAATAGATAAAGGAAGGAGAGTTAAACACTTCCCTCTTCCATAGATCCACCATCCAGCATGGCTCCTCCAATCACATCACCTCGGTGCACAATTAAGATGGAGAGATTTTAAAAAGGGAATAGGACATTGAATTTGAACTAGAAACCTACTTTTGAGATATGCTAACTGATCCCTAGCCTCAACACAAACAATTTATCCATCAAATCACAACCAAAATCCCTAATATGGTTTTAGAAGATAAAAAAACATGTCTCACTAAACACATAAATGTGGAAAATTTCAATGAAGCTCTCCACCAAATGAAAAATGTAAAGGCCCCTAGGCTCGATGGTTCCACAAAATATTTCTTCAAGAAATTTTGGAACCTTCTTCAGTAGGATATCTTAGAAATCATAGAATAATTGAGAACCAACAAATTCATCCTTCCTTCCTTCAATGCTATGTTCCTTGCTCAGGTAACCAAGGAGGAAAACATGTAATCCATAGGTAAATATTATCCCATAGGTATATGAAATTTCATATAAAAAATCATTACTAAAGTTATTTATAACTGCATTAAACCCATTCTCCCTTTCCTTATTTCCATGGAACAATATGGTCATGTAAAATGAAGGTGGATCCTTGATGGCATCATTTTGGGTCATGAAACCATCAATTTTCTCAATACCCTAAAAAATCCTAGTGTGCTCAGTAAACTTGATATGTCCAAAGCCTTTGAAAAGATAAACTAAGAATATATGGAGAACATCCTTCTTTTCCTTGGCTTTAACTCTCACTAGACTTAATGGTTCATGTCTCGTGTATACTCTTATTTCTTCTCAATCCTTTTCAATGTTTCCCCTTCTAATACTTTGAAACCCTCCTATTGTATTAGGTTGCAAGACTCGCTTCCTCCTTCCTATTTATCTTACTGAAAAAAGGACTTGGTACATCCATCAAGGAATATTTACAAAAAGGTTCCTTAACCAACATCGTCATACATGAAAACCTAACCCAAACCCACCAACAATCCATTGATGACACTATTATTATGAATCACCTTCAGTAAAAGAAGCCAAATACATCAAAGCCATCATTTATCTTTCCTTAGAAGCCTTGGGCACCTCCATCAATCTAGAAAAGTCCCAAATATCCTTCTTCAACACCACTATGATTACCACAGGGAACATCAAGTGCATCCTTGGTTTCTCCTTGACATATCTCCCTTCCAAATACCTCGCGCACCCCTAAGTAATTTTTCCATCCAATACTCTTCATCTCGTGCCCTTCTAGATAAACTCAATAAAAAGTTAAATTGCAACACCTCCATATCCTAAAATACGACTATTTTCCTTGTTCTTCTTAAATTTTTCCTTCAAACCATGCATATTTACCTCTTTTCCATCCTCCAAACTCCTAAATGGGTCCTCAAAGGCCTAAAAACCCTCAAAATAAGATTTTAACTCAAGTAGAAATGACCTTTAGTAAAATAAGAGAATCTTTGTCTATTAAAAAATGGACGAGGGCTTGTTTTGTGTGATATGGAAACAAATAAAAAGTTTGAGAGATATGTTGAGAAAAAATACTGAGGGGGGGGGGGGGCGGTGAATCAGTATTTACTGCAGACTGAAAACTTTTTACTTTTTATTTCTCTAAAACCCATATGCTACTTTAATGAACCCAAGTCGCGTATACACGCGGATATCCTTAATGAAACTTGCATATTACCAGAGATCTCATTATGCAGATAATTCTTTACTTATATCATTGCATCATTCATTCATTAGATGTTCAGTAAGCAGTAAACATGTGCAGTAATAATAGAATAAATCATCACACATAAGCAACACACATGAACACCAGGATTTAAGGTGGAAACCCAATTCGGGAGAAAACCACCGCTTTCATCATCTTAGTCTTCAATATTTATTATAAATAAAACATCTTACAACCATGTACTGGCACAGACTCATACCAGCACGCAGGTACCCAACTACAGAAGGCTACAACCTTCTCTCACTTACCAGCCTCTCCTGGAAGGGAGCTACAACCCCCTGCTCTCGTTTACCAGCTACCACTGGAAGGGAGCTACTACCAGCTGCTCTCGTTTACCAGCCTCTCCTGGAAGGGAGCTACTACCCCCTGCTCTCGTTTACTAGCTACCACTGGAAGGGAGCTACAACCCCCTCACTGAAGGCTTCGACCCTCAGCACCACTACGGACCACGTTTCATCAATTTTCATACTGGATCCATCAGCTTCCATACAACATACCTTGTAGGCCACTTTTCATCAGATTTTCAGACTGGACCCATTCCACACATTTAAGCTCAACATTCATCAAACTAAAACTTATAACCCCATCAATTCATTCATTGAATCATCAACCAATCAACCAACAACTTGATCTTCAATCAACATAATCAGCATCATAATCAACATTCAAACAACCCAGATCTTTATGAATACATCATTGACAGATAGCCATAAAACAACAAAACAGATCAGACAATTCATTCCACATACTTCAGCAAAAACCTAGATTCCATACGTGCTTTTACTTCACTGAACCTGCATATATACGCGCTTTCATAGAGACAAACCTGCATATACTTCTGCACATATTCCAGAACCAACCTCACATTCCATACACGCTTTTGCTGAAGGCAACCTGCGTATATACACACTTTCTCTGCCACGAACCTGTGTAGATATTCAAACTTTGTAGGGCTACGCAATTCTTCAGAACAGATAAATAGCTAAGATCTTACCCTTCACTTTAGAAAATATTCGCCTCATCTCAGATCTAAACATTCCATAAACAGATCTAGAAAATACATAGTCATTTCAGATCTAGAGATCCCTCTTCATCATTTTCTTCATAGGTGCATTATTAATTCAGGTCAATAAAATGTTACCCTTCCATGCAGATATACTTCAAAGTGAAGTATTCATTAAAACCCAGACTTATGCACCCCTTGCACTATGATCTTCTTCTCCTTATATAGATTTAGCCTTTGTCAATACCATGAGTCAAAACCACTCAATGACTAATGGTATTCTTGGACGGGATCAAATATATATTCCAGCGCTCAATACAATGGGCCAATACCATGGTAAATTCCCTTGGTTTTATGAATTTAGAGCGCAAATAGGCATACGCTACTTGGTACGTACTTTTCCGCGTACATACGCTACTTCTCCTTTACAAACCCGCATATGATTTGTGACATATCATATTTATCATTTCTCTGGAACTTACTAGAATTCCTTTCTTCTGTTACTTTTGAGCTGATCTGTAGATACATCATCCTTCCTTATTTAACACAAGATACATCATACTTACATATTTATAACATAGGTTGCTTATCATAGGCAACTCATCAAGAAGGTTTCCATCAAGAAAAACTTCATCAAGTAGGTTGCCATCCAAGGACAACTCATCAAGTCAGTTTCCATCAAGGACAACTTCATCTAGTAGGTTGCCATCAAAGACAACACATTGCATCATATTGCCAACAATCTTATTTCATCAAGTAGGTTTCCATCAAGGACAACACATTGCATCATATTGCCAACAAGATATGGCACTCCAAATATTCCAAGGAAATAGCTAAGAAATACCTCATTCACCTATGCCCCTTGATGCAAGGGTCCCTTATTTGGAACCTAAATAGCCTCAACAAAGCACTAGTTTAGATGCATAGCTTCTAAAGGATTCATGATGGGAAAACTACAATATTTTGGTCATACTATTAGAAAAAACTTCTAGCATTGGATCACACTCTCCAAGTTCCACTCTTCCAAATGCAAGCCCAAAGCAATGACCAAATCTAGGTGCACCAGTATTGGCACGATTATGAAACTATAGGAATCCATTAATGGAGAAATAAATTTCTCTCCAAGGAGGAGGACTTAAATGAAGATACGACTTCTTTAAGCTATTCTCTTCTCAAAATAACCATGAGAGTAAAAATATTCCTATAGATCCTAATATGACACTACAAAAACTTAGGGTCATTCACAGTCAAATAAGTCCACCATCTCATGGCTCCTATTCAAAAATAATATCTAGATCCTTTTTGGAGAGATTTATGGTCGCTAAAATGATTAGTAAACTTCTGTGGATGTTCCACTTAATAGTTTGTCACAACAAATTTGATAAAATTATGTTTGAAATATGAAATTAAATAAAATCTAACAGCACATTTGCGCAAGATATGCTACGGGAGACTCTTTTGAGAGAAAAAAAACTAGTTGGACAGTGTGGCTGCTCCACCCTCTTTCTCTGAATGGAAATATGAATAAGTACAAGAAGTATCGCTTGTGGCCTATGGGCTACTACAATGCAAAAATAATCTATGTGTTCTCTACCTCCTATCTCACTTGGCTATTTTTTGCTCAACTATGGAACCCCTTTGCTCCTAATGGCTTGGCTATAACATAACCTGATGGCCTACTACTGGTTAGGCTTGACAACCTAAAATATCAACAAGAGTTATAATATAGACTCTTCTGGAGTATTCTACATAAAAACCACATAAATAACCCATTTTTTATGGATAATGGGGGCTTACGTGGCATCCTCTCAAATTATGGTGGTGAAAATAGGAATACAAACTTCTGAGTGACATAACTTTTGCATACAAAACCGGATTAACATAATTATTATGATATCGGAATTGTATCTATGTGTAGAATAGGAAAAATTGTGATACAATAAAGAGGAAAAGTTTTATACCCTATTTTAGAGAGGATTTTATCTATTACATACTTATTATCTTACGACACATTTAAAATCCCTTTTCCTAATTTTTATTCTTTAAATCAAATAAATTATTGGAACTAGAGGATTGGGTTACGATAGTTAATGATTTCATAATGGATTGATTTGTATATGAATAATTCATTACCACTATTGGATCTATTCTAACCTTGAATGTATTACAATGATATGTGAATTTCTTGGTGGTGAGAAACTTGTGTTGTTATACCGATGACCTGCAACTTTTCTGAAGTGTTTAAAAAGGAAATAAAGTAATACTTTACGGCTACATATATTTCTCATATGTTTATAGAGCCTTATATTTCATTGAAGGAAAACATATTTTCTTGTCTAAAGGGATTTTAAATTAGTACACAAAGTTTGAAGATAATCTTGAATTCCATATTTGAGTGAAACCATTGTTATGATTGGATTGGTGATTTATTTTGGTATATTTAAAACCTATTTGTTTAGTTGCACACAAAGTAAATATAAAAGGGTTGTGTGCATATTCATAATAGTAACGTATGTAAGATTTTATATTTCCAATAGCTAGGGTTTTTTCTTCAATTAGGGTTTTCTTCCCTGCTTTTAATAATTAGGTTTTGTTTTCAATTGTTGATATAACTGTAGGATTGGTATTTGCAACATTTATGGTTTTTCTTCTAATGAATGTTTTGAGTGGAGTAATATAGTTGGTTATTTTTTAAGTAACTCGAAGGTGTAAGAAGTTTCTATACAAAGTAGGGTTTTTTTCCAGGTTTCTGAAGTCTCTCTATGGAATTTCCATTTCTGCATCTTGAAGTTTATGAACTCATGGATTGATAAGTAAATGTTGGTCCAATAGTCTACCATATACTAAACCCAACAAAGAAGGCATCATGCAAAAATCTAAATTCTGAAGTATTCAAAACCCTTGAATTGAAAGTCAATGAATTAAATCACCAAATAAATATTGAAAGATCAAATTTTTAGAAGATCCTAGAAACTAGGAAAAAAAACATTCAAGGCTTGCAAGCCTTGTTGATTCAGAACCATGGAGACATTAAATCCTTGCAGCAATATCTGTGAGAACATACCTTGAAGAAATGAATACTACTATAAGTCAAAAAAACAAATATGGTTGATGATAAATATGAAAATTATTTTACTAAAAACTTATGCTCAAATTTTGGTTGGCTGTGAAAAGAACACGTTCCAAAAATTAAAAAATGAAGTCAAAAAGAAGATGCCCTTATTCAAACAAAGATTCAATTATTTTGATTATGTTGTTGATATAATTTATTCTCCAACTGTAGAATAATTTCAATGTTTTAATTTTTTGATAGGGAAGAAGGCATTGTAGCGTCAACATCTGTATACGAGTATAGGAGGCTACTTCAAGAAACAAATGATGAAGCTACCAAGGATGTGCAACGTATCAAAATATTTAGAACTAAATGGAATTATATTCAAATATTTGGTTTTCCTTCTTTATGGACTAGTTAGGGATGGTTATTATAACAAAAATTTCATGATTCATTGAAATATTTAAGATGTGATCTCAAAAATTTCTCATACGATGGATAAGGGCTCTCAGAAATCAAGCCATATTGGACTCTTTTCTCCAATAATTCAGCATTCTAATTTTTCTAGATAAATTATTATAACAAATTCCTAAAGGTAAGTACAAAATTAAATCATACATGATTCCAGTCAGGTCAAAGTTGAAGGCAGTTCATTGGATAGAATATTGAACGAGGAAAATTTTTGGAACTAAATAAGGGCCTCAAAAGGTTGAATATCTTGGCCTCAATTATGTGGGATACTTCATTAGTGCCTCCTCTAAAATTAACAAGTGATCAAGCTGAAATCTATGATATGGATTTCCTATCAATTTTCCCTATTCCTAGAAGAAGGATTGTTCTTCTCCCATAGATTCATATTCTAGTCATTACTTTGACATGAACGCTGAAGAAAGTAAAAAAAACCAATGAGGAATAATAATACTAGTCAACCACCCTTTTAATTTCATTTATTTTAAATTAGTTACATTTTTTTAAGAGATAGTTAAACCTTATAGTTATTTTTATGTTTGTATATAAGACCTCGTTTCTCATTTTCAGGGGGTCGACTATAGAAGGATACAATATTTGACACTTAATGATCTGAATACACTTGATACAAATATAGATGATTTAATGTAATATGGAAATGGATGTTCACCATTATTCTTAATGTTGTGTGTTTGTATGCAGAATTAGATGCCCTCTAATTGTACCCCTGATTTATGATTCAGATTGTCTGTACTAAACTTGATTGCTTTTGTTCTTTACTATCATGTTATTGAGAGTGAAGTAGTTGAGAAATTTTCATTGAGTATTACAAGTTTAGGTTCTAAGAGATTGGCTATGTTATCTTATTCTATTAATTTATGGAAGTATTATTTTATCTCTCGTGTGATTGTTATATGTAATGGTTTGTGTTGATTCAATGTGCTTATGGTTCAACGTCTATAGAACTTTGCCTTTGACATAATTGGCATCAACATGTGATAATACCTTTAGTAATATCTATACTATTGACCTATGCTTATTGCTTAAAACTTTCCATTTTTAACTGTAGATGTGATTATACTTGTTATCAAACTTCTTGAGGTATATTTGGTGATATTTATATATACGTGAACCCTAACTACACATTTTGTGTGTATTTCCTCTCCCCTTTGTTTTCTCTATCTATTAAGTTCTTACTGTTAGACACCTATTTTTGGTTATATAAGTATTTTTGTTTATTGATTACTTAAAAGAAGTTGACATGGTAAATCATCAATTATAGAAGGAATTAAAAATATCCATAATGAACACACACACACACATAATGTGTATTTTTAACTCCTTCTGCAATTGATGCTTTACCATGTCAACCTACTTTAAGTCATCAATAATATGGTCTTTATCCATTTGATTATTGAATATATGTCATAAATTAACAATAGGGAATGCCCCCTTATGGTGTGTGATAGAGGAAACCTAATCACATAGAGAAGGAGGACCTTGCCCTCATCAATTTTTTTCTTGAAGTGTTCTTGTTTCCAAGACAGTTAAGAACCAACACCCCAAAAAAACCTCATCTGATGCCTCAAAATGCTCTTTGAAGGATTCCAACTCCGTTTTTCAAAACTAGGACCCACAGGTAAAAATGGTCCTAATAGTTGATTCATCCATTTTTTCCACTTTGAGGGCATCATGATGGATGAAAAATAATATTGTATCATAATTTTGTTTTCCAAAAGTAAAATTTTCACCTAGATTCTTATAATATGTCACACTCTCACATTAGAAAACATTCTCAAAAATGGTTTCTATGGCCCATTTTGGTGCTACATGTGTAAGGGCCACCAATAAACCTTCGATCATTTATTTGAATCTTTTCCAATTTACAATAGTATATGGGATAAACTAGATCATGGCTTTCAACACTCCAATAAAATTGAAGGAAGCATAATACAATCCATCCGGACTTGGAAATAAAACCCTTTTGAAAGCCTAATCCTCAAAAAAATATGGATATTGGTTTCAAGCCTCTTAATTTGGGAAATATGGAATGAGAGGAACTAGATAACTTTCAATGAAAAATAAAAATATCCAGAAGGCATCTGGTTTCTCTTCCACAAAAATATTAAGGAAACTATTTTCCCCACAATATCAGATGATAGGGGCATTCAAGGGCCTCCTTGTGAGAAGGTGATCCTAGCTTGGTGGAATTTCAAGAAGTCCCTAACCATAGTACCAAGTATCAATCATTTCCTTGTAAACCCAAGCTCAAATGTTTGGAAGTCTCGACTTAGTGTAGCTATAAAAACTCAATTTCGATGGGGTCTCAAAAGGTAGTCCTAGGGAGGCTAGAATTGGAGGTGTTATCCATAACCACAAGGGGGGAGTTCTAAAAATATATAAAGGGTAAATTATTTAGGAAATTAACAATGTTGCAGAGCTATAAGCTCTCATTCACGGGCTTCATATGTCCAACAAAAATCACCTACACCCCCCATTGCAGAAGGTAATTCCAGAACCATAATACAAGTGGCACAAAAACTCCTTAATGGATTGCCTCTCACAAAATTCTCTCCAAATTGGTGACATGGAAATTTTTAGAGGATAATATTCGCAATTGGGCTAATTTTCCATGATTTTTGTAAAAAAATGTTCTGCTAAATTCCATTTATTCTAAAAATGATTGACCCAAATTTTACAATATAAAATTATTTTATCCTAAAAATTACGAAATTTATATGGAATCTACCCATGAAGGAATTAGAAATTTGGATATTTTTATTAAGATATCAACAAACATTTTATTGTTTTCATATTAAACACTAGTGAGATTCTCCAAGATTTATAAATTATAAAATAAATTTCCATCCTTAAAATTTTCTCTAGTCTGCTTGGTGCCTACATCACATTATGCAAGAATTTAAGCTTATGTTATCTCAACAAGAGGACATAATCCTCTCTCATACCAAGTGCAACACAAAATTTCTATCTGATTTTCTTAAAAATAGAGGAGTGGAAGAATGATTCCAATGAAAGGATATAACCCTAGACTCCCCATCTATAGGATCATGGGTTTCTCATTGTAATCCAATTTCTATTAAGGAGTAGAATCCCCCATATTCAAGTTTTACTATTCAGGCTGTTAGATCTCTTATGGAATATCCCAACCTCACACTTGAATACTTCTCCAATCAACAATTATTTAAGGTAGAGTCTCACCAGGATAGTTCAAAACTCATTACTATATTCCATAAAAAACATTATGCTTGGTCCATGCTCTTTCTCCATGCCCAAATCCCTCACTAGCATAGGCTTTTGCTCCTATATTCCTTCCTCTAGGTAGCAACTTCAAGAAATCACATTCCTTCTCTTGTGAAAAAATCCATTCGTTACCTTCATTCCAAATGAATCAGTCCAAAGAAAGTATATTTAGTCTGTAATAGAGGTAGATTAAGAAGCGGAGATAGAGGAAAAAACCATCTACCTCTGTCCCTTTTTCATGACAAGCTAGAGGAGACATTTGATGCAGAAATGTTTCCCTTCATTCACAGTCTAGTCACAACCATGGAACTGGAGGAGTAGTGATGTCTAGGTGATGTGCATTTTTCTATGCAAAATTTTATGGCATGACACCCTTGTTCAATGGAAGACATCAGGGCTAGAAATACTAGATAAATGGTAGAGGTTTGTAAACATATAAAAAATACTCGTCATTATCTCTTTGAAACCTCTCAAGGTAAATTGGTATCAACTTCCCTCCTATCCCTCTCACTCATGCATTGACTAGCTCTTTGGAAATTTTTGTTAGAAAGTGGAGCAAGAAAGGACTAATTTGATTTTAGCCTTAGTCAAATTAAGTAAATCAAATTTCTACATCAACATGACAATTTGGAGTGAGTTAAATAATGGTTGCATGTCTCTTTTCACTCATTTAAATCACCAAAATAGAGTTAGTGGGGTTGGATTTCAGTCATGCATGTGTTCATTTCTAAATTTTAGCAATATAGTTGAATTTTTATTTTTTTGTGCTCATTTAACTAACCTATAACAATTAACAAAGTCAGTTGAAGGTTAGTTGTTCAGTGGGAAATAAGTCTAACTCAAAGATATTATAGTTAACTAATTAATAAACCTAGAATAGTTCATCGATGCTTGGAATTCAAATTCCTCATCTAGAGTGGAGGAATTAAGGCTAATTAAAATTATCTGTATACTAGTGGAGTGTACAAAATTTTGCATGTAGGAAGTTGATCAATTCTTGGGAATTCTGCAAGGCAATAGAAACCTTTCCTATTTTTTAGGAGCTCGAATTTGCTCATATTTTTTCAATGAAATGGGAGGTTGAAGGAGGCACAAATTGGCTAACTGTTGGTCAGAAATAATCATTCAGTAGAGAAAACAATTTTACTTTTACACGTTGTGCTCATAGTTAGAGCAAGCAATTGTAATAGTTTTTGTATTTAACTGATTAATGAAAATATGTGTGCAGGGTTTTTCCTAGTTGGGTTTCCCTAGAAATAATTGTGTTCTTGTGGCTTTTCATGTTGCATGTCTAACCACATTGTTATAAATTATGCTTTCCATTCCACATATTAGTAGAGCAGAATTTGTTCTCTTGTTTTCAGTTTGAAATCTTAAGAATTTTTAGTTTATATTAAATTTATCTGTGGTATAAGAGCCATGAAATCACATTAGAACCAATATTTCAAATTTCTTCCTTAGAAATTTAGAATTTGTAGGTTCAATGTAGTATCTTCTCTTTAGTTTTGGGAAACTGGATTTCAACGAACTGAGATTGGAGTATTCCCTAGAGATTAGATTGAATTTCATTGCCTGGAAGGGCCAAATGGAAGTAGTGCTTGATGATAATTGTGTGATAGAATATGTCAAAAAGGATATTGAAAAAACTCTAGATTCTGATCCACAATGGTTAACCTAGTGGAAGAAGGATGTTTCTAGAGTGAGGAGGATCACCCTTGAGTGTGTGAGAGACCACATAGTTTCAAAATTACAGGGAGATGACACTCCCTTTTTCTATGAGGAAGACCCTCAGTAAGCTAATTGAAAATAGAAATGATGCCAAAAAAATTGGCCTGATGAAAAAATTGAGGGTTGAAGACAAATGGTATGAGGTAGTCTTCAACAGTGCAAAGGCATAACTCAAGCATTTTGCTTTAGGATTGATCAGGTATATTTGTGTCAGGATCAAGAGCCTCTACACATTAGTGGAATATGCATGTGCAAAATTGAGGGGGAAGGCAAATATTAGAGATGTGTTGGTTTAGAGGGAGAATGATAGAGCTCTCAAGATGGAGCCTCAACTAGTTGGAAATTATGATGACCAGAAGGATGATGATGATGAGGACTAGTCAGAGACCTCCAATAGAAGGAGAGTTTTAGCTAAGTGGGAAGAGGGCGAAATTTCAACTATACCTCCATGACTGAGGTGGGGTGATGTAGAGCCTTAGTCCTATAGTTGTAGATATTTGGGAAAGGTCCATTGAGGTGTCCTCCTCATACATCATTATGTTTCCATAGGAACCCACATTTTTTAGTAGGAGAAGGATCAAAGTGAGTTGGTGCAATCAGATGTTGAGGATCATGAAGGAGTGTTTATAGAAGTGCAGGAGTGACACTGTAGACTAAAATTTAGTGCAATTTTCCCAGTATTAATTAGTTGAAGGGAGATATTTGATTAACTATTTTTCCTGGAATTCTTATTAGTTGCAGTTGTTGCAGTAGCAGCAACAACACTGAGAGGTATTTATATAGTAAATTCCACATGTGCTAGATAGGGGTGGTGAATGATCCCTTTCTTGCTAAGAAGGAGTGTTAGAAAGTGTAGCAAGAAAGGCTCAATCTGACTTTAGCCTTAGTCAAATTGATTAAATCAAATTTCCACATCAGTAGGAAACACTGGAGGTAGTAATTAGTGTGACATGGCTCCTGGAACTTAGTTAAATAAACAAATTCAAGTTAGTGGGCTTGGATTTTAGTCATGCATGTGTTGATTTCTAAATTTTAGCAATCTAGTTCAATTATTTTCAATTCTACTTAGTTAAATGACCTCTAACAATTAATATAGTCGATTGAGGGTCATTTGTGTAGTGGGATGAAATTATAACTCATATATCTATCCGTTAACCAATCAATTAACCCAAAATATATGATGGATGTAGGGAATTCAAATTACTCAGTTGGAGTGGAGGAAATAAGGTTAATGTAAAATTATTTGTATGCTAGTGGAGTGTACATAATTTTGCATGTAGGAAGTGGATCGATCCTTTTGAGTTAAGCAAGGAAATAGGGACCTTTAATGTTATTTATGACATTGAATTAGCTTATATTTTCACAAGCAAATAGGGGGCTATAGGAGGCTAAGATTTTATAAGTGCTGGTCAAAATTTCTCATACAACAGAGGGAAAATTTTTACTTTCTTAAGTTTTTCTCAGAGTTGGAACACATAATTGTAATAATTTATCTATTCAACTGATTAATTAAAAGAGGGTTGAGAGTTTCGTCCTAGTTGGTTTCCCTTATAAATAATTGTGTACTTATGGTATTTCTTTTTGCATGTCTATCCATGTTGTTTTAAATTATAATTTCCATTCCGCAGATTAGTAGAGTAGAATTTGTGTATCTTGTTTTCAGTTTGAAATCTTGAGAAATTACAATTTATATCAAATTTCTACAATTTCTACAACATTTTATTCTTCTAATTTATGGGCCATAACCCCTAGCCCTAGCCCCACAAGAAAATTGAACCAAACGTTGACAACCAACCTCAATTCCCTCATACTACTACCTAGGCTACTAAGGGAGGATCCTCTTAGCTAGAAATTCCGTATTGTTATGTAATCGAATTGGACTTCCCTAATGGATTCATTTAAGGGTATGAAAACCCTTTTTCCTACTTGTATATGCTTAAGAAGGAGAAAAAAACCAAAGCGAAGCAGTTTCAGCCCCAGGAATTCCCAAAACCATGCACTCATCATGAACAAGTCTCTCAATAGGCTCTACATGCCTATTTTTTTCTCTATTTTCATATTCATCATAGTATTTTCAACCCATCTATTCAACATCTCTTTTGTACTAAACATGCTCAAAACTATTTAAAATTTTCTCATGTTATCTCCAAGGGATCATCTAGTTTCCCTTCTAAGGGAAGTTGGTCCCTCAAAAATGATTCTCATACTAGAATAGGCTTCTTGTGGACACATGTTTTCCTAAAAACAAACTCTCAAAGTTTTCTCCAAATTTTATTATATGTAAAAAAAAATCTAATATGAAGTTCTATGCTTACTTACAAAAAATACTCATAGTAATATTAAAATTATCAAACATTTCTAATTCTTGGTTGTGATCTACCAAAAATGAGATTAGTTAAAGATGTTAATCATGCCTCATAAACACATTTAACATTATTTACCATGTTAAAAGTGTTAAACATTTTTAATACTAAATAGAAAGTATGATAAAATTCCTAGAAAATGTGATGATAAAATACCAGTTTCTCATACTGTTAAGCAAAAAAAACAAGAATTGTTTTTAATGAACAAAAATCGTCACCAAAATGTCACATTACAAAATGAACATCGCAATGAGCTTATGCAAAAAAAATGGTTTCAAATTGCTATAAAAAAAATTCTAGGATAATGTGATGAAAACCACTGGCATGACATAGTGACAAGAAATCAACACCACCGCTATAAGAAAAAAATAGATATTGCATTTTAATGCACATTACACATCAATGAAATGTAACATTGCACAAGTTA
Source organism: Pinus albicaulis (assembly GCA_034641835.2). Taxonomy (NCBI): domain Eukaryota; kingdom Viridiplantae; phylum Streptophyta; class Pinopsida; order Pinales; family Pinaceae; genus Pinus; species Pinus albicaulis. The sequence continues at coordinate 480,454,453 of CM076572.1, forward strand.
CATCACAATGTGGTTTTGAAAATAAAAAGACATGAAGATATGATGTGAAATTATAGAAAAAAAAAACATAATGTGGTTGTATAAAAAAATATGTGAAATTGTTAGGAATATAAATGCTTTGATAATGCAATGCAAAAATATAGAATCACATTGTGATAAATGAACTAATGGGAAAAACAAGCTAACTTCACATTGTGACAAAAGAACTATTGTGAAAAAGAAATCAACCTCACATTGTGAGAAACATGGTGACTTCAAAATGGTACAAAAATATATTGAACATCCCAATGTGACAGACATTGTTGCAATGTTACATTGCATTGCAATTTATCCAATGTCACATTGCAATATTATAGAATTATTCAACTTCATTTACTAATGTGGTTGTCTATGTTTGAGAATGTTCAAGTATGTTTGACTACTTTTTACTATGGTTGATAGTTAACGCTCTGCAAATTTGTTCAAACATAATCATCTATTATTATTATTATTATTATTATTAATATTCAAGCATATTCAACCACAATAATCAAATATAGTCAAATAAAGTCAACATTTATAGTCAATGTTTAAATAGTTGACCATTATCAATTTTGGTCAACTTTATGTTTATTATATTTAACAATAGTCAACCTTCTTCACTCATAGTCATCCTCAGTCAATGTAACTCAACCATATTCAATTGTCGTCAACCATCGTTGAACATTGTCAACCTTAGTCAACTAAGGTCATCCTTGGCTATTCAAAATCATGATTTAAAAATGTTCCATGGTAGCAATTTTAATATTAATAAAGTCGAGTAATAATATTAATATTGATACTAAGGTTGACTATATTATTATTATTATTATTAATTATCAAATATAATATTAATAATTGACCATGATCAAAACTGATGAACCCTATAATAATAATATTATAGGTTTGACAAGTCGTATTCACAAACCCTGATAATAAAAATGTTATGTTTTGTGAATAAGGTTTAATATTTAATAATGTATAGTAATAATAATAATAATGATATTACCCATTAATAATGTTGATGAATAATAATAATAATAATAATAATAATAATAATCTCCCAGGGGCTATCTCAATTAGTTGAGGCCACATAGTTTAGGCACCCTTTCTATTGAGAGGTCAGGGGTTTAGTTATATCGACACCCTTCAGGCTAAGCTCCATGGTTGAGACAACAGGAAGTTATCCCTTCAGGTGGATCTACCTAGCATAAACATTCCATGGACGTAGTATTCAATGATCTCTGGGTCCATGAACTAGATAGAAAATAGTAACGATAACAATACGGTTGATTGTTTTTTTATTATTATTATTACTATTATCAGTTTACAATGATTTAAATTGGTTAATCATATGCTTAACATATTAAAAAAATATTCAACTTTGTTCATTCATATTCATTCTTAATCGACATAACTTGACCGTATTCAATTATATTCAACTATGGTGTATGAATGTCAACCTTGGTTGGTCATATTCAAGGTTTAAAAATGTTTAATAACAATAGTACTAATATTTTTTTGTTAACTAGAGGAATCGACAACTAGATAAATCTCTTACTCATCTGACGTGAGGTCAATTCCAACTGCTACAACTATAAACTCTAGGAGCATATGCATGCCTCTTCTGCACGCGTAGGTGAATTGGGGGGATTTTAAAACTAGACCTTCATGCATATAATACTTTATTTACGCAATCATCTCCAATTGAGATGCCCCATTGGGGCTAATAGTAATACTAAAATTAATAAATTTGACTACTAATAATAAAAATATTAATATTAATGCTAATTTTGACTACATTATTGTTATTACTATATGATTGAATTTATTAGCAATAATATGAACAATAATATTATTATTACTATTAATAATATTAACATTAGTATTAGTATTATTAATTTTATTAATGTTTATCAAAAATATTAATATTAAAATCTATGAATAATGTTTAACATTGAATAATAGTATTAGGGTATTTGAATAGAATTTAATAAAGTTTTTTGATAATAATAGTAATAATAATAATAATAATAAGGTTGAATATATAGGGTGGCCAAAGTTAGTAGTGGTCACCATGTTTTGCTATGGTTGACTATAGTCAACTATGGTAGTTTGTAGATAAATATGGTTAAAATGGTCAAACATCAATCATAGTTGATTCTATTCATGATGGATGACAATAGCCAATCATGTTCAACCATCAACTTTAATTAGCCATCATAAGGCATTGCCAAAAATGGTCAATGACAATCAACCATGACCAACCATGGTCATCTTTAGTTAAAAATAGTAAACCTTGGATAACGATAGTCAACCCATGCTCAACATGGTAAACAATGTTTAACCATGGTTAGAATGGTCGAATGTGCTCAACCAAGGTCACCATGGTCGAATATGGTGAACCATGGACTTCCATTGTGAATATTGACCATAATAATATATGTTAGAAAACTATTTTCAACCATGGTCTACTCTGATCACATGGTTTTTGTACCTTATGAAATTCATATATGAATGTTCAAGGAAGACTTCAATCTAATTTCTAAAGACCAAGGGAGAGGTATTTATTTGGTTTCAAGAATTCAATGCTCTTGTGGAGAACTAAACTAAGAAGAATATTAATGTGTTGATATCAAATAATGGGAGTGATTATACCTCTAATTAGTTCTATGATTTTTGCAGGGAATTATGGATAATATCATTTTAATTTATAAACCTTAGCATAATAGGATTGGTGAGAGGAAGAATAGGCCCATAATGGAAGCAAAGAGAAAATTTATTTACTACTAGGAATCCGGTATGTTTTTGTGTGAATAGCCCTATAATACAACTCTCTATGGGAAGAAAAAGATTCCTCATAAGATATTGGAGGATGAGTCTCAACGAGATGTTTACAACTGTGAAACTGGATGTGAGTCATTTGCACATATTTGGTAGTCCAGTTTCCATCTTCCCATAGAAGAGGAATAATCTTCATAAATTGTCAAAAAGAGGTATATTTATGGTCTACTGTAAGGTTTCATAGGCTTACCAAGTCTAAATTCGAAGCCAGAGGAAAGTAATAATAAATTGATATGTTAAGTTTGATGAGGGTAAGACCTTTTGGAGGCCTGTAGACCATAAAATAAAATGAAAAATTAAGAAACATAAACAATGTCAGGCTTAACAAACAAATAATAATGAAAACTCAAGACACGAGTATTATTACCATTTAATCCATATCTGAGTGCCAAGGTTGAGCCTGTAAAGAAAAATAGGGTTTGAGTTGTAGAGCCAAGAAGACGGGAACGTCACGCAAGAAGAATGGAGTGTGGTGTGGGAGGAGGAGGGGGTGCCGTTACCCTAACTCCCTCTACAAAAATAGAGACCATCAAATCATGCCAATCCAAATCCAACTGTGGTGAACATGACACCTATTGTCTGGAGGAAAATGATAGGCACAGGTGGAAGATCTGGGAAGGAGGCATGGTGAACTAGTGCTAAACCAGAGATAGGGGTCGGCAACGAAAACACCCAGTTTTCAAGTGGTGAAACCCATGTATTGATTAAAGTTTGTGCTAATTAAGTCCATGTGACGGTACTAAAATATTTAAAGTGTTAACCGATAAGATGGGGGTAATTGTATTTAAACCCTAGTTACAGATTCCAATGATCATCGATGTCATGAGTTCTAAGTTATTTATGCAATTGACAAACCTTATCATATGTTTATTCGTTATGCCATTAGTGAAAATTATAACCTCTTATGTAATAGTAATTGTTTTATATTAGGAGTAGAAATATATATATTATTACCATGGTAATTGTGTATATGGTATAGGTTACAAGTGCTATTAGAGAAAAGCTATTACACTGGGACCAAATGGGCAAAATCCCATGGTAACAAGTGTGTTGAAATTGTGCACAGTGACAATAAGAAGAAAACAATATTGTTGATCAATCGTGATGAGGAGGGGATCTCGAAATAAGATACCTAGAAGCAAAGGAGGTAATCCTTTGCCAAATCTAGAAATTAACCCATAGATATGGGTACAGCTAAGTGTGGACCAATATAATCAAACCAATAAGTTGATGGAGGAATAACAAGTTTATACCATCTGACTACTGGACACCATCCAAAAGTCGCAGATTCATATGGCTCAATTTAGAAATGATAATGAGAGATTAATGCGGGAGAAGGAGAGAATTTTAAATAGTCTCTATGACAAACAAAATCATCGCACTGATCAAACCAGTCCTAAACGGGGCATTTGAAATGAGGGTGAGAATCAACAAAATGATGATGATAATCCTGACGGAAGTCAGACTCAATGAAGTAACAAAACTAGAGCATATACGTAGGCAGAATCAGGAAATATTTCTAATCAACATAAGATGAAGAAACAAAAAGTTGAGTTACAAGGAGAGTTTAGGAAGATTAAACACCCCACCTTTGATGGAGAAGATGAGGATGTGGCAGAATCCTGGATTATTAACATGAATAAGTACTTCTAGGTCTATGAATACATCAGTAAAGTAAAATTTTGATTATCCATATACTAACTTCGAGAAAACGACACATTGTGGTGGGAGGAAGCTAAGAACATTTAAGGAATAGAAGATCAAAACGTGACCTAGGATGAATTTTAGCAGTACTATACAAATAATTATTTAACATAATGCTTTTATGATAAAAAAGCGAGGGAATTCCATGATCTAAGCTTGGGACAGATGACCATGGATGAGTTCATAACCAAATTCAATTTCTTACTAAGATACATACCATATGTGCAGGATAAGAAAGAAAAGGTACAATGATCCTTGAGTAGCTTACATAGCCATATGAAAGAAAGAATTGAGTTTGTGAATCCAAAAACCATGGATGAGGTAATTAGAAAAGCACGAATGTGATACCAACAGACAGAACAAAAAGGAGACTCCAGCAAAGGTTGGTTTCCAAGGAAGGGTCAAAAGAGTATTCAGAGTTTTAAGAGTAACAGACTGGGTACTTTCAAGAATTCTGGAAAATGTCTGTAAAATACACAGCCTGGAAGGAACTCGCAAAGACCCAAATGGCAGGCAGAATACAAGCCTATCGAGGCATCTAGCAGAATAGACCATGGTTAGACTCACAAACCTCCATTGTAGTGTTGGGGTTGTGATGAAGCCCACTACTATAAAAACTTCCCTCACTGGGGTAAAGGTGAGTCTGTAGCTAATTTGTAGGAGACATCCACTGTTGGGGATGTGGAAAGGAACATACCGAGGATCAATGCAATGCTAGAGGATTGGCAATAAGAATATAAATCGACCATGATAGAACTTGAAGGTAAGCTATTTTCTCAGCATATATCTATTTTAGTTTGATCCTTGTGCTAGTCTAAGTTACATCAGCCCCAAAAAAGATGAAAAGTGTAATTTTCAATTTTAGAAATTTAAGAGTCCTTGGCTAGTGCAGCTAGCCACTAGGGAAAAAATAAGAGTGAGTTCTATAGTGACAAACTTCTCCCTACAAATATTTGATCAACATATATCCGTAGATCTGAATATCCTACCCCTGGGTTACTATGACATGTTATTGTGGATGGATTGGCTAGAAGGGAATTTGTCCCTAGTGGACTGTAAATAGAGAGCCATTACCTATCTGGTTGATAATGGAACATGCCATGAGATTGAAGGAATTAAGAAAACCCTTCAATTGCGACCAACCACTGCATCCCAATAGGGTAAATGTATCAGGAAGGGGTGTTAGATTTATGTTGTTTAAGTTGGATCCCCCGTATTAGAGGACATTCTAGTGATTCAGAAATTTACTGATGTGTTTCGTGAAACCATATCAGGATTACCTCCAAGGCAAGATATTGATTTCACAATAGAAGTGACGTCAGGGGCATCACCCATATCATGAGCTCCATACCAATGAGTGTACCATAGTTGACTGAGTTGAAGATGCAATTTCAAAAAATTCTAGAAAAGGGATACATTTTCCCTAGTGTATCTCCTTGGGGTGCACTGGTAATTTTTGTTAAGAAAAAGGATGGTACATTTCGTATGTGTATAGATTATCGACAACTTAACAAACTGACCATTAAGAATAAGTACCTGTTACCACCGATAGATGATATTTTTGATAAAGTAAAGGGAGAAACCATATTTTTCGAAATATATATAAGATCCAAATATCATTAGATACGGATATAATATCAAAATACATACAAGACAACTTTCCGAACTCGATAAGGGCACTACGAGTTCGCAGTCTCACCGTTCATATTAACTTACGCACCAACAACTTTCATGAGTTTGATGAATGGCATATTTCATCCATTTTTGTACAAGTTTGTTTTGATTTTTAATGATGATATATTAATTTATTATAAGACTCTCGAATAACATAAAGAGAATTTATGCCTTGTGCTAAAAATGTTGTGTGACCATCAAATTTATGAAAAATTCAGTAAATGAAATTTCTGTAAAGAATAGATCCATTATCTAGGCCATGTGATTTCTGGTGAAGCCATATCAGTAGACTAAGAGAAAATAAGGACTACCACGGAGTTGCGAGTACCTAGGAACGTAGTGGACGTATGTTCCTTCAAGGGATTGGTTGTATACGATCGTCATTTCATAGAAGGCCTATCCTGAATTGTGCTTCCTATCACTTCCTTACAACGGAAAGGAAAACCCTTTAAGTGGACTAGTCAATGCCAAAACATCTTTGAATAGTTAAAATGATTATTAAGTACTACTCCTATGTTAAATATAGTTGATTCGAACAAGGAATTTGAGATCTGCAATGACGCATGTCAAGAGGGAGTAGGTGTTGTGTTGACCCAGGATAGAAAATTGATTGCGTATGAGTCCAGAAACTTGAAGGAACATGAACATTGATATTCCTGTAATGTTATAGAGTTAACCATAGTAATTCATGCACTCAAAGTATGGAGACACTACTTACTGGAAAAGAGATTTATGTTGAAAACCTATCAAAATAGTTTGAATAGCTACTTTAAAAGTTCCAATCCAAATTCCCTCCAAGCGAGGTGGAACACATTCCTGAGTGAATTTGAATTTAAAATTCAACATGTAAAGGGTAAATAAAACTGAGTGGAAGATTCCTTAACTAGATGAATACATTGTATTTATGAACTCTACTTAAGCAGGTGGAATTCAAGTTTCAGGAGAAAATTGAAGAGGTGGCATAGAGAGATCCTAAATATCAGTTTCTATGGCAACAATTACACCAAGAGGACAACCAAGATAAATTGTCATATTAGAAGATGAATGATGAGCACTTATTTACTTTTCGAGGAAATGTATATATTATGAATCAGGTAGCATCGAGAGAGTTGATTTTGGATGAATATCATCGAAGTCCATATGTTGCCCATCCCAACTATCAGAAAATGCTGACAACAATAATGAAGGATTTTTTTTTGCCCATATTATGCAAGGAAATTGTTGTATACTTAACTAACTGTTTGGCATGTCAACAAGTCAAGGTGGAACATCAGCACCTTACAGGTTTGCTACTGCCCATACCTGTACCAAAGTGGAAGTGGGAAGTTATTTCACTCGACTTTATTATGGGTTTACCAAGAAATAAGAGACATAATGACTCGATAATGGTGGTGGTAGACATGTTGAGTAAGGAATCCCACTTCATGCCAACTCAGTCCAACTACAAAACAATGTAAATTTTTGGCATTTTTACGAGGGAAGTGTTTAAATTACATGTTATTCCAAAAATAGTTATCTCATACTAGGATGTGAAGTTTACCTCCGCCTTCTGGAAGGCGCTTTTCACTGTTATAGGCACACAAATCCAGTTCAGTACCACCCATCATCTACAAACGAATGGGAAGACCAAGCATGTGAGTCAAGTGTTAGAAGACATGTTCAGAATGTACCTGATGCAACAACTCAGAAAGTGGGAAGATTACATATATTTAGTTGAGTTTGTGTACAATAACAAATACCAAGAGTCCTTGAAAATGATTCCCTTTGAAGTATTATACGGAAGAAATTATCAGACACCCATAAATTGGAGTAGCCTTGAGACTAAGTTAATGCTTGGACCTGAGATGTTGGAAGCTATGGAATGTGAAGTAAAGAGAATCCAACAGAATTTAAAATCTTTCCAGCACAACCACAAGGTTTATGCTGACCAGAAGAGAGTCTCTCCTGAGTTCAACGTGGGAGATCACATATATGTCATAATTAAACCAAGGAAAAGCACCTTTTTATGGACTACTTGCGCTAAATTAGCTCCCCAATTCTCCGGACCCTTTCAAGTATTGGAAAGGATAGGACCAATGGATCAAAAACTGGCTTTGTCCAATCACAATAGGCTGCATAATGTATTTCATGCATCTCTACTGAAATGATATGTGCATGAACCGAAAGATATAATTCATTGGAAAAATGTGCAGGTAAAGTGTAACTTTTATTATGCCTTAGACAATGAAATGTGTATGTGTAACTGATAGGTTGAATGTGACTATTACAAGTCGAATCACGCGATGAATTACAGGTAGAACCCTAACATATTCTCGAGCAGAGAGAAGTAAGGTTGCAGAGACAAACCATGTTCTAGGTTAAAGTGCAGTGGAATAACTTTACCACAGAGGAGGCTACCTAGGAATATGAGGAGTTTATACAGGAAGCGTGCCCGAATTTTTTTTACAGTGTAGACTAAAACATCGAGGATGTTGTTTTTCCTTAGTGGGAGAAGATGTAACATCTTCATATTTCAATGATTTTTCTTCTATTATTAATTTTACTTTCATATGTGACATTTGGTCATTATGAAAGAGACTGGCAATGTGTTAACATTTTTTAACGAATTATGTTTATGATTCACGAGTAAAATTACATGCTCAGAGTTACTATAGATTTTTGGTAAATAATTATACGAACCCCAGAGTAGTTAGAAGGAAAAGTTGATCTATACCAATTAACTTCCCTATGGAGATAAATAGAGGATCTCAGTGAGGTAGCGATGTTCCAAAAATATAGAAAGAAAAGGGTGATATCTGAAATGCCAAAGGAGTGTCCATATCTCATTTCGAACTGGTGGAACTCTGTAACCCTACCAAAGTGAGGGCTGGATTGAAGTGTTGAGGCTAACTTCTACAGAATTAAAAGCTTCTTCCTTAGACTCTGGGAGGAGCACAGGGGGAGTTTAGGATGTGATCGCCTCACTCACGGTTAGGTGGCACAAACAAGCTTAGTTAAAATCTTTGAGATAAGTATTATTATGTGTTTGAAAATTGATGACTGACTTTGTATCTATGATAATTTGGGTCTAATAGAAAATTTCTAAAGTATGCATAAGAGAATAAATAAAATCATAGGAAAATACTTTGTTATGTGAATTATAGAGAAATGTACGTAAGGGTATTTGTGACCAAATGTTGATTGAATAAATACCTATCATAAGTGAAATGAGGATATCATGATTATGGGTAAATTCTTTGCATTAAAGTAACAAACAGAGAGAAGTATGAAGATAGTGCTTATGATTGAGGGTAAGAAGACCCGTGTTTTAATTTCCTGAGTGGAATATCATATCCCAAAACTATGAATATATGACCTAAACATGAACCTTGAATGAATCGCTCCATATATTAGAGTAACCAGAGGGTGAAGCCCTGTACATGAAACTGACAGTAAACCTAGTTATTCACCAAGTAATTAATTTAACATCAAGCCATAGGAAAGGAGTGAATGTAGCAAAAATATTGTAGTGTAAAATGAATTTTTTTAAGATTTACATGTGAGAAAAAACAATGAAGGTTTGGATTCCAAACCCAATGGGGGTCGAGTCTGGATTCCCCCATCCTTGAGCTTGAGGAAGGAGACTATATAACTTCCACCAAATCCATTCTGAACAAGAAATAAAATTTGTACACATACATAGTAAACAATACCAAAAGGTATAAAAAACCCCAAACATTTGAAAGATAAAATGTTGGTATAACTTATGTACAACCGACGTAACACACCGATAGTTGCACTGAATATTCAATTTAATGTTGAACTATAAATATAGGAAGGTTCATTATGCTAATACACATTTTACGCACAAAGATGCATGAAACAACAAACCCCATGAGGAAAGAACCACATAACTAGTAAATACAATTTAATATGTATCCATAGCTATTGGAGAATGAAGTAATTACATCCCATTACCTAATAAAATCATGTAAAAAACTAATACCCTTCTCCTGGGAGGAGAACCCATATGTATTTCTTATAAATACATAGAGTGTCATATAAATACAAGTTTTCATGGCCAAAAAACTAAACCGATATATAATGTTGATGTTAATGTCCAGGCTCAAAGGGTCGAGATCGGTACAACCGACTTAAACAACCCCACAACCAGACAAAGAAAACCATCAATTGACGTGGGTAACTCCGAAGAGGTCGGGTCATGAACTAGTGGAGCAGACCTAGGCACCTGGCAATCAACTGAAAGGGTTTCCCCTTAGAACCAGGGTGAAACTCCATTCAACGACATGTGAACTAGAAAGTCAGAACATGGGCTTACCTCGCAGGGTTGGAGAGGTTGTTATAAGTAGGGCGAATTCTACTGGATGGAACCTTGAAAACAACTAATATTCCTTCCAGACAAGATTCAAGTCAAATTAAACCAAGAAAACGAGGAAACCCGCAATATAGAGGAAATTGTTTAACGCGAAACTGGTTGGTAGGGTTTACTTGTGCCAGAATATGAGAAAAACCTCTGGTGAAACAACATTTGGGTGTCCGATTCCCATTGACGGAAGAAACCCCAACCTGCGATGATAAAATAAAAAGGGAAACAATTACAAAACATAAACAATGTCTGGCTTAACAGATGAATAATCATGAAAAGTCGAGACATGAGTATTCTTACCGCTTAAGCCATCTCTGGGCACCAAGGTTGGGCCTGTAAAGAAAAATAGGGTTTTAGTTGTAGATCCAAGTAGTAGGGAACGTTGCATGAGAAGAATGAAGTGTGGTGTGGGAGGAGGAGGGGGTATCGTTACCCCAACTCCCTTCAGAAAAACAAAGACCGTGAGATCATGCCAGGTCAAATCAAACGATGGAAAACATGACAACTGTTGTCTGAAGGAAATTGACAGTCACCGTTGTAAGATACGAGAAGGAGGCGTGGTGAACCATTGCTAAACCAGAGACAGGAGTTGACAACGATAACACCAAGTTTTCGAGTGGTGAATCCCATGAATTGAATAAAGGTTGCATTAATTAAATCCATGTGACGGTACTAACAGATTTAAAATATTAACCAATAAGACGAGGGTAATTGTATTAAAATCGTAGTTACACATTCCAATCATTATTACTGTCGCGAGCTATAAGTTATGTAATTGAAAAATCTTATCAAATGTCTATTAGTTATTCCATTGGTGCAAAGCATAGCCTCTTATGTAATAGTAATTGTGTCATATTATGAGTATATATATATATATATATATATATTATTACCATGGTAATTATGTATATGGTATAGGTTACAATGTTTTATCATTAAAAGTTTCTTATAGTTATTCTAATTTAACATACATAACATTTATTATAATATATATTTTATATTGTTAAATTAGTGTTAAAGAACTATAAATTAGGTTTAAAGTATCAATACATAACAAAGGAAAAATAAATATGTCTTGTGAAGTTCTTAAGGGTACACATAATTAAGAGCCTCGTGGTTATTTGGAGGAAAGGATTGCACAAAGAAAAGTTTAATAGAAATCAACCATTTTTTTTATTTATCATTTTTTTACTCATCTTTCAAGCTTCTTCTCTTAGATAATTCAGAATATTTGGAATAGGATTTAGGGTTCAGTTGTGCACATATTTGTGAAATGGTTTTTTGGTTTAGTTTGTGTATGTATTGTTTCACATTACCAAATAGATTAGTTTGAGAAATGCATTATACTTAAGATTATTTAATGTGTTTAGACCATGCATCTAGGTTCATAATTAGGTTTTGAATCAATGATTACAATGTTTGCAATTAATGTGATGAAAATTAATTAGGTAGTTTTATAGATATGTGAAGAATGTTACTAATACATTAGGAAGATTTAACGCTAAAAAAATTAATACTTTTGTATGCTTTTATAGCTAACTTCGTTATGTTCAATGTAACTTGCAATATTTTTATAAATGTAAATATAAAAAATTCATGAGAGAATTTTTTTTAATAATTGATGTAAATAAGATTTTATAATTTTATTTTGTTTAGGTTATGCATATCTTTAAATATTTTTATAGATATTAGTAGATCTATTAACATTTAAATATAAAACTTTTACCACTTTCTTATACTTTTTGACCATGTTTTTTAATCTCCTTTTAAACTTTTTCTTGGAGATGGGTATATTTGGAGTAGGATTTACTACTCAATTTCACTCATATTTAGATAGTTTTTATATCATAAGTGATGAATATTTAACTTTTCTCGACCATACATCTAGGATCATATTAAGGTTTGGAATCAATGATTAATTTTTGCTTTTAAGAAGATAACAACTAATTATGTAAGAATGTTATCAATACAAGAAGAAAATTTAAGGTTAAACATTTTAATATTTTATATTCCTTTATAATTGATGGAGTTATGTTTGGTAAATGGTGTGATAGATGGGAGGTCTGAGGTGGCACATGGCAGCGTGTACCACACGGATAGTCAAGGATAGCTGACGACAGGCAATTGGAGGGGTGATACCACCACTCACACGTTATAAAAACGAGCAACATATATGATGGAGGCCAACTAACCATGTCAAAAATGTAAGGAGAACAATGCTGATGCGTTAAGGGGTTTATGAAGGCAGGTGAAAGAAAGGGCGGTATCATTTTCTGGCAGAATTTAGGGGAAGGGGGAGCAAACGTTGTGCGAGAGAAGGTTGGAGTGCTGCAATCACACCCTGTCTCCTGGTATTTGGTTTGTCTCCTAAATATGTATGCCGCAGTCAGCTTAAAAATTCTTCCAGTCTGTTACAATACAAGTATCTGCGAAGAGATGTTTCCTTTGTTGTATAATTGCAATTCCACAGTTCATTTTCCAGTTCTAGATGAAGGTTGTAAAACCTTTGTGGGTTAACATGGTCGAGACTCCAAACGCTACAGTCTCTGTTCAAATTTTTTTTATTTTATCTGCATGGATTCAACTCATGAGGATTTAGGTTCATTTTCTTTAGAGCCTCTTTGTTTCAGTCGTTTGAACTATGTTTCTGAGTTTATTTTCTCCATTCCTTCAGTTTTTGAATCTCCCTGACCCATGCACTTAGCTCTAGAGTCTACCTCCATGAACATTGTATGTGTTTCTAGGTGTTTGGATTTCTTTTCCAAAAATTATGAATTACAATGCATGGCTCTTAACGACTACCTTGCCAACAGTGCTTGATGCAATTAGCTATCTGGACCTGTTACCCCTCATTAATTTCGTCATGTGGTTGGTTCTCTGATGAGGATGTGGGATGATCTTTATGTCCTAAGGTATAGGGTAGTTCTTACAATATTTAATTCTTCTTACACAGGTTGTATTTTAGTTTAAATGGGTCTATGGCTTACTGTGTTGAAGTTTTTTCCATACCTTGTCAAAGTTGTCAGTCAGGAGGGGCTTTCCTGTTTGTGGGTCTACAACCTCTGGGTTATGAGGAATTTCAATCTTTCTATTGGAAAACTCTGGCCCTGGAAGGTCGCTAACATGCTGGAGTTGATGTGTATGCGTCTCACCATGCATTTACATTCCTGTCAGAACAAATTTTTCAATCCAACCATCCTTGCTAGGATGTCACGCCAAACAGTGCAGGTCCATTTCATTTTTGTTTTTATAAAACATTTATTGACTTTATGTTGCAATATACAGGTTTCTAGAAATTTTATACAAATGTTACTCAACCATTAGGCAAGGACTTGCTACAACATTTTCAGTTTATTCAATGATTGATACTACTGCATGCAAATATAGTTAAAGGATAGACGACCAAGAAGGAGGCTAAATACAAAGGGAAACAGAAACAAGACAAGCCTACTATCAAGAGAGGAAGAAATTCAGGCAAAGAGGTAATGGAAAACATCTATGATTCCTATTCTACAAGCATTCTACCACAAGTCCAAAGTTACCTTATCTTTGGATGGCAGAGAGATCATAATACGAAGGAGGAAGGAGAAATAGAAGAGGAGGCAATGGATTTCCTAAAAGACCCTAGTAACACAAGAAGCAGGCTGTCACTATTCCACCACTCTATCCATACCTACTGGACGCTTTTGGACAAGGCAATCATGAGCATATAGGAGGAGACCCAAAAGCCACCTCCATTTTACAAGAGATAAGGAGAGAGATCCAAGAAATTCGCGTGTCTCGGCATCATGGTGTTGTTCATCTAGGCCGCATAGATCGTCAGTTACAAACCATGCATCAGTGGACATGCCCGGTTCTAGTGTAAAGGACCTAACAACAATTGAGTCATGAGATCATTGACATAGTATTTTCTCTGGTTTTTTCCCATGCATATTGTGGATAGCATTTACTATTTGAAGTTAGAGTATGTAAGAGATAGTAAACTTGAAATAGATGATAGTAGAAGGTTTAAAATTTTTCAGTACTGGTTGGCTTATATCTCTTAAAGGTTGCCAACGAACCTAGTTTTGTTTGGGCAAGTTTTGATGCCATCAAGTTTTCATAGAAAATCTCTGCTAAACTTACAAAAAAACATTTGATAATATTTTTTTTTTTAAGTTATTAATGTTTTCAAAGAGTTTCATAAATATTAATATAACTATTAAAATTTAAAATATAAACTCTTGGCCATATTATTTTACTTTTTCACCATGTATTTTACTCTCCTTTTAAACTTAGTCTTCCATAATTTTGGGTATATTTAGAATTGGATTTAGGGTTTATTTTAGGCATATTTGTGGAATGTTTTTTTGGGTTTATTTTGTTTTTGATGTTTCACTTTACAAAAAATAAAAGAAATCAACTTTAGAAATGCATTATAAGTGATGCATGTTTGCTTTTCTGGACTCATATTGAGGTTTTGAATCAATCATTACATGTTTACATCAAAATGATAACTATTAATACTCTAGTGTTACCAATATATGCATAATGTTATCAGTATGTGAAAATAATTTAAGGTTAAATATTTATATATATATATATATATTTAGAATGATTTATTTTATTTAATGGTAATGTAACCTCCAAGAAAATTATATATAAAAATTATAAATTTAAATATAAAATTCAATAGTAAGAGTTTTTTTTTTTAATTATTAATGTAAATAAGATTTTAAAATATATTTCTTTTAAGTTATTAGTATTTTTTTTTTTTTATAGATATCCATAGATTCATTAAAACTTAAAATACAAACTCTTTACCACATTATTTTACTTTTACTGCATTACTCTTTATTAATATCATAGTCATTATTTTGGTTGTGTTCAAAGTCATGCCCATGTCACAAATTTTTTTATGGAGGATCCTTTGATGTTGATTTAGGTCATATATATTTTGTACCATAAGAAAAAAATCATCAACACAAATTTGAACGATGATGACTATAATGACAAGTTTTAGACTAGTATAAACAAATTGTACTTATCAATGTAAATGCCAAAGAGTGTAGGGAACATGAAATACCCTTGCTTGAATCCTATATTATAATTAACTTATTCAAATCACCCCTTAGTACTCCCGAATGTGGTAGTGACACTTTAATATAGCCTTACAACAAGAAAACTCAGTTTATAAGAACCTTTTATCTCTTCTAGCCAATTCCAAAGGTTAGTCCTAGCCACATTGCGAATTTTTTTTCATTTTTCTAAAACCAACTAACAAAAAAAGCATATTAGTTACATTATTTCAAAAATATTTCAACATGGTTATGAATGTAACATGATGGCCAATTGATGTCCCCTAAAATCAACTTATCCTTTAGTTGTTGTTCCCTAGCTTCTAAACCGTATGCTAATATTTTCCTCCTTAATACTTTCTTAAAACATGGTTGATAAGAGGATTAACATAATGGTCCTATAATTAGATTGATTTCCTTTATCCCAATTAATATAATGATCCTATAATTAGAGCGATTTATTTTATCCCCACCTTTAAAGAAAGGAATAATGAGGCTTTGCGGCCAGGGTTTAGGTAAGCCTTGTTTGAGTGCTAAATTGAAGAGCTTGTATATACAATGGATGGTGATTTGTCCTTAGATTTACAATATTTAAACTTTATAGCCTTTGATTCCCTTAGATTTTAAACCTTTTGTAGGTTACTTAATAACCAATTTCATGTCATCAATAGAAAAAATTCGTCTTGTATACGAATATTTGGAATTTTTCCCACAACAATAGGGGATTCATCAATATGTTTTAGGTAGTAATTCCATTGCTTAGGGGAATTATAATATTTTCCTTAATTTTGTCAAAATATTCCTCCAAAAACATCCTACTATTTATATTTGATAAATGGAGGAGCTTGTATTATTCTTTATTAATATATTTCATTCTTTCCATTTTAATTAGCACTTTGTATATTTTATGTTATCAATTTTAGGAACTGCTCTTTTGATCACTTTTATAGGAGGAGCTTGTATTATTTTCTATTAATATAGTTCATTCTTTCAATTTTAATTAGCGCTTTGTGTCTTTTATGTTATAAATTTTAGGAACTCATTAGAAGCTCCTTTTATTTGTTAATGCTCAATTAAGGAAATAGAAAATGCTCAATTAAGGATTTGTTAATGGAAATATAAATGTTTTCATAAAATAATGATAGAGGTCCTCACTATTGTTCTTATATTATACGAGATTTAATTCACTCTAAGACCTCCACCAGAAGATCAAAATTTATTTATGTCAAAAAAAATTTTGGTTCCCAAAATTTTCCGCAATGGAGTTTTTGTATGTAATAAAGTTTAGGATTAGGGCTAAAGATCTATGGTCAAAGTTTGTATGTAAAAAGTATTTTTTTTTGTTTGATTGGATATGGAGATATATCAAATCACATAATCTATGAAACTACTACCCAATGGATACAATTCATATGGTAAGAATTTTGCCATTTCATTAGACTAATATAAAATATTATATCTTGAGTTGATGCTACAAAGCTTGATTAACTTAGTTCTAAATCTATTTTGATAAGGTCTTTATAGTTTCTTTTTTACGTGTGTCAACAAAAACATGATTCTTGTTGCTTACAAGAATATCTTGACTAGTTGTAAATCTAGAATCAAAGTCTTATAGATAAGAAATACTAGCTTTATTTCTTAGGGTGTAAATAATATATTCTATGTTTTTGTAAGTATAATTTTTATTTAGATTGTTTTTCCTCATGAGAGATATAATTGATACACATAATGTAACGGATTGCTATATACCTCTTATTAGTATTTAAAATCTCTATCCACCTGCATTAATTAAAAAGATCTTTCTTATAAAACTAAATATGCAACAAACTATTTCTAGAGTCCTCTATAGGAAGAATTTTTTTCCGGTGTATACTATAATACAAATGCCTCAATGGAGAGGAACTTAACTCCTCTGTTTTAAAAACAAATATAATATGAATTTCTCTCCAAATTAAGTAGAGATATAATATTAATTTAATTTAAAATCCAATTTAAGATAAATCCTTTCCTCCAAAAAAAATTATAATTATATAGAATTTCTATTTATTATCAGCTTTTTGGTCTTGATCTTTTCTACTCTACTATGATTTAAAAAAATAATAAATTTATTTAAAAATATATATATTTTCATATATATATTATTTTTTTATTTTCTGATTTACTATTTATAAAATAATAAATTATGATATTCATCCCATTTTAATAAAGTATTTCCCATTCATAAATTCTATGTAATATTAAATGGTGTAGAAAATACATCCATTCAACTCCGTTTCAAACAAAATTTTTGGGAAAATATTTATAGCTCGATTGCTTTTCCACTTATTTTGTTACATATTCATAGATTTAGATTTTTGTTACATAGATCTACAATGATGGATAAAAAGCCTGTCAAATTAGGTATAAAATTTATTAACCTTAGTGATATCAACAGGCCTTCTTGGCGGCTTGGAATGCAGCGTGCACAAGCACCTCGCATTCTGTTTTTCTGGTTCCACATGGGAATAGCTACCACGTTAAACCCATCAGCTTGAATGGTCCTTGCAAGAGTGTCAATTTGACTGCACAGGTAATAATCCAGATCTTCTCATTTTGCAATATATATTTTCATATGAATTTTAAGAATTAAGCAACGTTTCGCGTCATATAACATCCCTGAATATCTAACAGATATCAGGCAGAATAATTGCCCCACCTGATCCCTGTCAAAATAATGTAAGACGCATTGCTTGGCAAAATAAATATCTATGGCATGATGTGTTTTTATAGCATAGTTCAATGGTTTAATAGTGAGGTGTTTTTATAGCATAGTTCAATGGCTATATAGTATGTAGTGTTAAATAATAGGAGACTTTTAATTTTATTATACTTATAAGTCGGATATATTAACATTCCACCTAAAATCGTTTCCATGCAATGTAAAAAGCATTTTATTTTATTTTAGAAATGATGGAAAAAATACTTTAGTATATTTTTTGAATTAAATATTAAAGAAATAATATAGTTTATTTAAGAATTTTTTAGATAATAATCACATGCAAATGAACTTCTAATTAGTGTGGTTTATCATCAAAATTAGGTGAGAAATCAGATCAAGAAGTTGAGTATAAATAGATGTAGAGATGACTAACGGATATTTCTTCAACTTCTAAGGCCTCTCTTAACTTACGATGATGGAAATGATTAATCCTAGCAATGACCTTAGCCTCTTTGATGAAATTATGATGGTTCGTTTTTTTTGCATGTTCAGCTAGGGCGGAGGAGTGGGATCTTCCATGTTTAATGTCAGCAGCATGTTCACAGATCCTTTGATTTATAGACCGACCAATTTCACCAATGTAAGGTGTTCCACAAGAACAAGGAATAATGTAGACACATTTCCCCTCCCTAGGGTCTACCGTATCTTTAACCGATTTAAGAGAGTTTCAAATTGTGTTAAGGGGCTTGAAAGAAGAAGAAACTTTATGTTTCTTAAGGATCCTAGCAATCCTTTATAGTTTTTTTATAGTATCCTTTAAAAAGGATTTATTTTTTTCCTTGCTCCTAGATATATCCCTATTCAAGATATTATTTGTGTCATAGAATTTGGTATTATGGACTTGCCAGTTTCCTCTAAGGACATCATTAGGCAATATTGTGTGGTCATCTTGAAGAAAGCCAAGCCCCCCAAGAGAAACATTAGTAAGCCCGAGTTTGAGGCCTTAAAATCCTTAAATAATAATAAGGATATTGTTGTTCTCAAGGCCGACAAGGTTGGTGTAGCTATCATTCTTAATAAAGACGATTACAGGAGGAAAATGTTAGATCATTTCGAGAATAGTGAGAGCTACAAGAAACTCTCTAAAAATCCCTTGAAAAAGGTATCAAGAGCAGTTTTTGATGCCATTAAATCAAGCAGCTCGGTGAGTTCTCTAAGTAAGAATTTGATTGAAAGAAACCCCCTTACTCCAAGAATCTATGGTCTTCCCAAAATCCATAAAGGTTTTGCACCCCTTCGGCCCATTGTTAACACCATTGGCGGTCCGACTCCTTTGTTAAATATTCTTCCTCCTTTGTTAATGAGTTAAAGGGTGTAAAAATGGATCTTGAAGGTAGGTTGTTCATTTTTTATGTTGTTTCTCTTTACAACAATATCCTTATAAACGAGGCCATTGATGTCATTAATCACATTATTGATCTAGATACGTCTGTATTAGTCGAGATCTACTTAACCTCTACTTTCTTTAGTTTTGAGGATGAATTCTATGAGTAAACATGTGGTGTTGCCATGGGTTCTCCCATTTTCCCAATTGTTACTAATCTGTTTGTGGAGGACTTCGAATCCAAGGCTCTTTCCTCAGCTTTATTCCAGCCTAACCTTTGGAAAATATTTGTAGATGATACTTGTGTCATCTGGTCTCATGGTAAAGAATAGTTGGATCATTTTTTCGTTCATCTTAATAGTCAATCTTGCTCCATAAAATTCACCATGGGATATGAGGTGGATGGTAGCCTTCCTTTCCTTGATGTTCTTATCTCTATAAAGGATGATGGTTCTTTCTCCCATCAAGTTTTTCAAAATAAAAGCCATACTGAGCAGTATCTTCACGCTAGTTCTCCTCATTTCCCTGCTAAAAAATTAGGCGTGCTTAACATCTTACCACGAGGGCGTTGAGAATATGTAATGAGTCTCATCTTGAGGGAGAAAAGATACATCTCCTTAATCTGTTCTGTAGAAATGGTTATAGTAGGTCGCAAGGCCTTACGGCTTTTCTTAAAGCTGAAAAAGGTCCTTTAGTTAGAAATAAAAAAGAGCCTAGTGAGTTGTCATGTAATGTTCGCCTTCCTTTCATTCAAGGAAACACTAATATGATTGCTAAGATCCTTAAGAAACATAAAGTTTCTTCTTCTTTTAAGCCCCTTAACATTATTCACATCTTTCTTAAATCGGTTAAAGATCCAATAGAACCTAGGGAGGGGAAAGATGTCTACATTATTCCTTGTTCTTTTGGGACACCTTACATTGGTGAAACTGGTCGGTCTATAAATCAAAGGATCTGTGAATATGCTGCTAACATTAAACATTGAAGATCTCGCTCTTCCGCCCTAGCTGAACATTCTAAAAAAACTAACTATCATATTTGCATCAAAGAGGCTAAGGTCATTGCTAAGATTTACCATTTCCATCATCGTAAGTTAAGAGAGGCCTTAGAAATTGAAGAAAGACTTGTTAATATCAACATAGATGACACTTGGAATATCAGTAGGCGTTGGATCCCTTCCCTTTATTCTTATTTGTCCTATGTTTCCGCCCTTTGTTTTTTTTTGGCTCACTTTTTGTTGCCACGTTAATTACTTTGGTATCGTTTTCATTTTTCATTGATCCTCATTCTCATTTAAAAAAAATATGTATATATAATAATAATAATAATAATAATAATAAAATAAAAGAAAATAAGATTATATATACCTATATATATATATATAATAAATAAATTAAATTAAATAAGAATATATATATATATATATATATATATATATATATATATATATTAGCATTATAGATTAAAAAAATAGATAAATAATTAATTAATTAGATAAAACTAGCTAGATACATCACCCAAATCTGGGAAGGGAATTGAACCTGTGATGAGTGTTATAACAACATGCCCCATCACAGTTTAACCAAGACCCCACAGAAAATTATCTCCATAATATTATCTACTTATACATTTTTTAAATGAATATATAAAATTGAAAAGATATAAATAATATTAGTATAGATAATGTGTAAAACTGACACACCCAAATTGAAAGTATAAATTTGATAATTTTCTATTTCTTTTTTACAATGATCACTAAATTAGTTATATATATATATATATATTTTATTATTAAATTACTAGTTTCAATTATTATAGTTATATTTTTAATATATATATATATATATATATATATATATTTTAAATGTTATGGTCAACTTAAACATCAAATTGGTGTATGAGACTTTTTTGTGTATAGGACAAGAGATCTACTTCTCCGCAACTATTTGACTATTAAGTTTACTAAAGCATACATACACTACTCCATCTAGTTTTGAGCTTATGACCTCTTAAAAGAAAACACATACTCTCGTTAGACCTACTCAAATTATATATAATTATAATAATTAAAATATAAATAAATAAATTATATATATATATATATATAAAATTAAAAACATAAAATTTAAATTATATATATAAATTAAGTATTTATAGTTAAATATATAAAAATTTAAATTATATATATATATATAAAGTATTTATAATTAAATATATAAAAATTTAAATTACATATATATAAATTTATAAATTAAGTACTTATGGTTAAATATAAATATATATATATGAATATGAATATGAATATATATATATATATATATGAATATGAATGAGATTATATATTTATTCGAACATTAAAAGAGAATAAGAACATCTTTGTAAACTTTAATAATCAACCATTTAAAAAAAGAGAATTCTCGTATCATTAAATACGAATGATTATTATCGTAAAACATAACGTTAAAAAGAAGTTAATTATTATTAGTGACAGTGACCTCATCATTATATTATTATATTAATTTTTTTCTTTTATCGTAATGTTTTTATTTTTCAAATATATTTATTATTAACGTTTTGGTTTTTAATTTTTTGCTGTGCAGATTTGCCTGAGTGTCCCAACGGTAAGCTTACCTAAACATTCCTTTCATAATTTTCTGAACTGATTCTGAATGTAAAAGTTTTACCTCAATTTCATTGTTTTACTTAAAATTGAACGCAGGCACTTGTGATAGATTCTAGCTCAAATGTACATTTGAGAGATTTGACGTTCCGGGACAGTCCAAAATTTCATGTTGAAATATCTGACTCAACAGATGTTCACGTCGAAAACTTGCACATTCTTGCTCCTGGTGACAGTCCCAACACAGACGGAATTCACGTCTCTACCTCCCAACATGTAGTGATTCATAATTGCACAATTGCAACAGGTTGGTTATCATAACTCATAATATTCTTTACTTTCCTCATTTGTGCTATAATTGACTGTTATGCAGAAAACAAGAATGTAATAATAAAAATCCTATGATTGTGTTTCTATAGCTACAGGATGCGCAGACATTCAAATAAACAAATTAGTTTGTGGGCCTGGACACGGAATAAGGTAACGACGTTGCCTACTTTAATATCAAAATTATATCGTACACAAGAAGGAACTGTTAATGATGTTTTTGTGTGAGCAGTATTGGAAGTCTTGGCAAGCATAATGGTACAGCTACCGTTTCGGACATAACTGTTAATGAAGCTTTTCTGAATGGCACAGACAATGGAGTACGCATAAAAACATGGCAGGTAATAAGGATATTAAACCTTAATGCATCATCACAATGCTTCTAATTTATTCAACCACGATTCATAAATTATACTCTATCGGTCTACTTTTGCTCATACAGGGAGGTTCTGGGTATGCCAAAGGAATAATTTTCCAGAATGTGAGAATGACTAATGTCTCAAATCCTATTAATATTGACCAATATTACTGCTCCCCTGCATTGGCATGCGAAGTTAAGCCAAAACGATGCTCCAATTACGTAAGTACAGTTCGCCCCCATTTCCTTGAAACGAGAGAAAATTTGGTACCAAGTTTGTTTCAGAGCATTGAGTCTCCTCGTTTGTTGTTATGGTGAATATAGACTTCAGCTGTTCAAATTCACAAGGTGACCTACAGAAACATCACCGGCACTTCGGCAACGCAAGAAGCAATAAAACTTGCTTGTAGCGACACTGTTCCATGTACAAATATTGTGTTGCAGGATATAAACCTTCATTTGAATAACGGAGACAATGCCACTTCTTTCACAGCTAATGCTCAAGGTTATAGAGTTGGCAAAGTCATTCCTCCTGTTTAATGTCACATCCAGTTTAAAGCCATGGTGGGCAGATCCAGTTTTTAGTGTGACAAAGTACTTAAAATTAGGTTGAATTATATATGTGAATATCATCATAAAAACATGTAAAGGTAGAAACAAATATGACAAATACTATCCACTATCAGTATGAGGATGATGTAGTGATATATTTAGTATCAATATGAGTATGAGTATGAGGATGATGTAATGATGCATTTGGATATGCTGATGGTTAAAATAAAAATAAAAAATATTGATAATAATTATAAATACAAACCAACAAAATATATTGACTATAGAAATATACTATTTTTTAATTTAAATAATGGTTTAAAATATTATGTTGATTGTAAAAATATATATTTTTTAACCAACAGAGTATATTGATTGTAGAAATATATTATTTTTTAAATTAAACAATGGTTTAAAATATGATAGTGATTGTAGAAATATATATTTTTTAAATAAAACAGTGGTTTAATGATGGTTATGAATAATTTTGTATTTAATTTCTAAATAAAAGTTAATTTAAAAAGTTAAATTAATAAGTAGATTTTATGGTTTGAGATATAAAATTTTCAATTTATTTAATATAGTAATTATTTTTAAATTGTTAATATTGGATATTGTTAATGATAGATTATCTATTATTTTTTTTAATTAAATATTTAGTATTGATTTTGTAGGCAGTCTAGATCTATATTAATTATGCACCTACTAAGTGTTGGGAGGATAAAATCTCATTCCAAAATTTGTATTAGATTTTTCCTCTTTCTGAATTTAATAATAAATGTAGATATGGAAAATAGTTATCTCTCCCTATATATAAAATCAATTTAGAAAAAATATTCAGTTGATTTGTTAAAGATGTATAGTTGGATCTACTTTCTCTTTGTGAATTTTAAATAATAAATGTAGATATGGAAAATATTTATCTCTCTCTCTCTCTCTATATATATATCTCTATATATAAAATCAATTTAGAAAAAATATTCAATTGATTTGTTAAAGATGTATAGTTGGATTTACTTTGATTATTTCGTAATATTGTGTTTATAATTCATAATACTCTGAATTAGTTTTGCATAAATATAAAGTAGTAGGGAAGGGTGATTGTAACTACATGGGCTACCTCTGAGGAGATATTGCTTTCAATTTGGAAGGAATCATGGCTAAAGAAGGGATAATAATTAAATCTAAATGGACATAAATATAGAGGTGATTAGAAAAACAACTTCAAGAAGAAAATTAGAGAAGAACTGAGATGATTTGCATCAACAAAGAAGATGGAAGTGAAAGGCTAAGCTTTAGAATATTTTGAGACTCCCTTTAGATCATTAGAGGCAACAACCTCTCTCTCTGAAGCTTACTCATGATAATAATATGCACAACTTGTTAAAAAAGAGTAAAAATATCTAACCCTTTCAACCCAACCAACAATTATTTTTTTGAATGCAAGTCCATTAAACTAGAGGTTTCCATCTAGGGCTTCATGGATCAATTTTTTTTTTTGACAAATAACAAATGTGTTAGATCCACTTCTTGCTAATAAATTTTTAAGAGTATTATTGTGTAATAATTACAAATAATGCATTCGATGCATTATTTGCAGCTAATCGTATTACTAACTCAGGACATCAGTCATTCTGTGAGGTTAGGAAGGCTACTCAACCATAAGGGAGAGGACGAGACCAAGCACTCCTCTGAATAGTGCTGGTGGAAAGGCAAGAAACTAATGAGAAATTGTTCTCAAACATTGCCGAAAAGATTTCTAAAATTCCTTTAACAAAAGAACAAATAGTCAATTTGGAAAAAACCATTTTTAGATTTGATTCAAGGAGGAAGGCTTATAGTGATGAAACAGTTGTTGCAGTAGTGCCTGTGATGGTTTCCAATTATGTTTTATTTTAGCACTACTCTGAACTTCAACATAAAACCATAAAGTTGTTGTTCATATTGAAATATTTAATAAAATGAAAATCAAAGGACCTCACAAAATGAAAAAATTAATTATTTTTTTAATAACACTAAATTGCAATTTTATTCAAACATTACTTTGGTAGATAAAACTATTGAAGAAAAATGCCTAAAATGTAGGACATAGACATAGTTGGAAAGGTTCATATTTTTAGCTAAATGCATGTTTTCCAACCACTGCCAATTAAAAAAAAAAAATCAAAAAATATCTCAAAGGATTAAAATTATTGGGATATGAAGGAAATTCACTTTAAGTTTTTCCCATTTTAAATATGCTATATTCCACATAAATACCATGAGCTCTCATAGCCTAATATCATATATTCTCTAGATCTCCAATATAAGTAGGTCTTAGAGAACAATGTTGCTCCCTTGAACTGAACAAACAATTCATCAATCCTCCATAAGGAATACATGTTCTTTATGTTTACTTTGTTGAAGTGCCTGTAGTCAATGCAAAATATAATAGTACCATCATTTTTCTTCACAATCAATGTTGGTGCGCCCCATCGTGATACACTGAACCTATTGTAACCTTTCTCAAGCACTTCTTTTAGCTGCAACTTTAACTCTACCAACTTAGTTGTCCTCACCCTGTAAGGTACTTCTGATTATGGAGTTTCCCCTTGTATCAAATTAATAGAAAATTCTACCTCCCTATGAGGTGGAAACCTTGGAATATGTACAGGAAATACATCTGAAACTCTTGTAGAACTAGGTACTTGCTCAAAACATCCACATCCTCAACTTCCTTACCTTTGTCACTAGAAATATGCACTGTCAACAACACACAACCTTTCTCGTGGTTGCCCTTGGCTTGCATGGATGTCACGATCCTAACTGATGTCGCTTTCTTCTTTCCATGTAAGAGTCTTGGTACTTCATATTCATACAAGCACTCAATGGTTTTTTCATAACAATCCACCTTGGTCCTGTGAAGGTATATCCAGTCCATACCCAAAAGAGATTTGAAATTCTAAGAAATTTCATTTCCTTATGTATATTTCTGAATTTAAGATATTAAATGTAATTGGAGAAAATATTTGAAAAATAAAATAAAATTATGAATATAAAATAGTAAATGTAAATTTGGAAAATAGTTAACTTTATCTATATATATAATTAATTTCTAAATTTTATATTTAAATTTAAAAAAAAAAATTGTCTTTAAAATAAATTTTAAAAATACATTAAATACATATATTTTTTAATATAAAGCTACATTTATTTCAAATATATTAAATAATTTTTTTTCTTAATATAAAATTTACATTTATTTCTTAATATAAAATTATTTGGAAAAAATATTCCATTAATATGTTAAAAACGTGTAGGTAGATTTACCCGATTATTTTTAACCAATATTTGAATTCACCAATTTAAAACATCTAGAAAATAGTTTCTTTATTTATTTATTTATTTATTTATATATATATATATATATAGTGCTTTTAAAATAAATTTAAAAAAAAAATTTAATTAATTATTGAAAATAAGTATTGATTTGATATGTTTAAATTAGGGAAACTTGATATAATATTCTATATAGAAAAAATATTCAATTAATTTGTTAAAAAATGTATAGTTGAATTTATATTGATTATTTCATAATATTATATCATGTTTATAATCCATAATACGCTGAATTAGATTTTCATAAATATAAAATAGTAGGGAAATGTGGTTTGTGGGTAAATGGGCTAACTTTAGGAGATCTTGATTTCGATTTGGAAAGTGTATAAAAGAAATAAATAAAATATTAGCTAAAAAGGGGAAAATATTTGAAACTAAATGGAAATAAAAGTTGGGTGATCACAACAACACATTCTAAAAGAAAGTAGATGATTTGCATCAACAGAGTAGATGGAACTGGAAGGGTAAGCTTTAGAATATTTTGAGACTGTTGTAAATCATTAGAGGCAACAACCTCGCTCTCTGCAACTTACTAGTGATAGTAATATGCACAACTATTTAACAAGGAGTAAATATATCAAACTCTTTCAACTCAACTCTCACAAGTATTTTTTAATGCAATTCTATTTAGTAGTCTTAGCACTACTTTCACCTTCAACATGAAACCATAAACTTGTTGTTCTTATTGAAATATTAAAGAAAATGAATTGATTAGTTTGGTGTAGGATTCCATTAAAAAAAAAAAAAATCAAAGAACTTCACATAGAACAAAAATTAATTATTTTTTTTAAACAACGCAAATATATAGCACCCAATTGTAATTTTATTCAAACATTACATTGGAAGAAAAAAATATTGAAAACTGTCTAAAATATACTACACTAACATAATGTGAAGATCACATTTTTAGCCAAATGCATGTTTGCCAACTACTCTCAATTAAAAAAATAATAATTCAGAAAATATATCAAAAGATTAAAATTATTAGGTTGTGAAGAACATTTACTTAAATTATTTCCCTTTTTAAATATGCTATATCCCACATAAATCCATGGGTTCTCATAGCTCACTACCATAGATTCTCTAGAGCTCAAATATAAATAGATTTTAATGATTTATTTTCATAATATTCTAAATTTATCAATAAAATATTAGTCATTTTAGATCTTTTCGACATTATATTCAAAATAATTTTAACTTAATGTTTTTATTTTAATTATTTATTTTATACTATTAATTATTGAGTTCTAATTTACTCATATTTCAATTGTTATCATATTATGTTCATCAACCCTATTTATAACTCATTTTTCTACCTCTTTCCAAACTTTTATATTCTACTTCATACTATCACCTTCTATTTTATCCTTTTTCATTGTTTTAATTCCAACCCTTTATATAGTTCAACCCTACACTACCCAAACTATAAAATACACTTAACAATAATGATAACAATCATAAAATTCATGTGTTTATAACCCAAAACTTTTTTATTGATTAACATTCCTCAGTCCACCACGATATAACTACCTTGCTTATCCTCATCCTATTCAAGGCAATGAGAGGAACACTTAGATAAATTGATTTATAATACATCATTCTCTCTACATCCTAAAATAATGGATCTACATGCCTTCAATAGGTTTTGGCTCATGCATTTCTATCTAGGTATAACTTCTTCTTTAATAGTAAATCTAGTGATGAGCTCTCTTACTTCAACCTAAAAGGTCATAATTTTTATTTGATCAAACTAGGAATTATAAATTCATTTCTTTTTCTACATTTCAAGCTATTGATGAGTGATAATTCCTTTTCTATGGCCTTTCTTAAATTACTTAGACATCTCCTTACAACACCAAAAGTCTAACAACTATAAATGCATTCAAAATTATAAATTTCAAGATATAAATAATTGATAATACCCTTTTTATAGCCACTCTCTCAGTACAAAATAATATGTCTTCCCCTTTTTTTATACACATTACCCACACTTTCTCACTCTCTTCCTCCAAGCTATCAAGTCCCAATCAAGTCTCTCTTCCTCCAACCTCTCAAATCCCAGCCAAGTCTATGTTTAATATAAGCCCCTCCACCTATTCATTATCAAAACTTTAATAGTGTAAATTCCACCATTAATAATATACTCTCCACAAATTAGAACCATTTATTTTTCGTATTCTTCAAATGATTTATTTATGTTTCCCACTAATTTTTCTTATAAATATATCCTTTGTCTTACTAAATATTCAACTTAAAAACTACAAATTCATGAACATGAATAGATCACACAAGGTTGCTTCAAGATTCTCCATTCTATACCGTTTCCTAAATATAACCTCTCGATATATGAGTTTAACACCCTTCATTTTCTTAGTGGTAAATTTAATGCTACCATGTTAAAATATTAAAATATAATAAAGGTAACACATTTATAATCATGAAAACTTTGAAATGTGAAAATAGATCACTTGAATTAATGTGAAAATTTTAATTTTTCCTCACAATCCTAAAACTTGCAAATTTAAGGACAACCTAAAAGTCACATGAAGAAACAAATTAGCCTTGTTTTGTATCAAAATGGCTTTGGTAAACTCAACCAACACTTATAACGTTTCCTAAATATAACCTCTCAAAATATGAGTTTAACACCCTTCATTTTCTTAGTGGTAAATTTAATACTACCATGTTAAAATATTAAAATATAATAAAGGTAACACACTTATATTCATGAAAACTTTGAAATTTGAAAATAGATCACTTCAATTAATGTGAAAAATCACAATCCTAAAACCCACAAATTTAAGGACAACCTAAAAGTCATATGAAGAAACAAATTAGTCTTGTTTTATATCAAAATAGCTTTGGTAAATTCAACCAACACGTATGAGTTAAAATCCTTCTCAAATTTTTAATAATTGTTGGCCTAAAAAAATGGCACTATCCTTCTCCACTATAGCCTTGGTAATGTACTACACCATCAAAAAATTGGCCAGGTTAACTAAACCTTTTATATCAATGGTCTCACAATTAGAATCCTCAAGGGAACCTGAAAAACATCCAACGTTTGTCATATTTTCCTCAAAGAAATCAATAGTTCTCTCAATTCCATTAATAACCACATTGAAAACTACCACTAATTACTCGTGTTTCTCCTCCAAGATCACAATTGTCAACACAAACCATCTGTAAATCCAAAAATAAAACCAATCCACATACTTACATTATGTAATGGCCTAAATATTCCACATATTTGATTTCCCATATTGAGTTTCACAACTGTCAACACAAACCATCCGTAAATCCAAAAATAAAACCAGTCAACATACTTACATTATTTAATGGCATAAATATTCCACATATTTGATTTCCCATATTGATTTTTAAGGAAATCAATTATGATTAAGGAGAGCGATAAATATTAAGTATTTTCTAGTTACTAGAAAATATGGTGAGGAAACTAGTAAACCTACAGCAAACCATAGTAATAAACATCTTGAGGAACACCCATCTAGCACCTCAAAATATGATTTCTCTAAAAATCCAACCCAACCCAATATTAGAATTTAGAAAATAAAAAAATTTCCTCCCTTTCTAGAAAGATTAAGCTAGAGAACTATATGGCACTGGCTTCGCCTCATATTCCCTTCGTGTGGCAAAATTTCGATGGTTCCTTAAACCCGAAGCCTAATTGCGCATGGCTTTATATGGCCTTTGCTACGCCGTCAAGAGTGGGGGTTTCTAAGAAGATCAGAGTTGGAAACTCGGCCTACTCCGTTGCATGCTGAGTTTTTAGCTGGAAAATCTCCGATCGGATTAAAAGGATCACTTTGTCATTGAGGCACTGGTGCATCATGCCCTCCACCGATTGCTCTGCGGTAGTAGCAGATGGAGACAAAATCTCTGTCCCCTCGGGGGTAGAGAAGTCGTCGCAGATTTTTGCAGACAAATTTCATGCATCGATTACCAGTTTTTTCCTTTTTATGTGGGAGATACGATTAAGCTGTATGCTTTTACCTCTGCAAATGGTGAGAGAAGAGGCATCTAAGCCTGATCTGCAAAACTTCCTGCCGAATCAGAAGAAAGGAGAAACAGAGTCGAGGAGGGATTGGCAACAACAGGGAACCCATTTTGCCCTATCTTCACCAACCAAATCGTTTTCTGAACCCCAATCAATAG
The DNA here is from genome assembly GCA_034641835.2 of Pinus albicaulis. Classification (NCBI taxonomy): domain Eukaryota; kingdom Viridiplantae; phylum Streptophyta; class Pinopsida; order Pinales; family Pinaceae; genus Pinus; species Pinus albicaulis. The sequence goes on from CM076572.1 coordinate 480,485,609, forward strand.
GTAATCTCTCAGTCCAGCTGATCCCTAATCCCTTTCAAATTTTTATTAGACCCCCTATGGGTAAGTTATTTTAGTTTGGGTAAACGAAGATACCTCTATTCAGCAACTTAAGCATAAATTATGGGGACTAATGGGATACCCAGTAACGATCCAACATCTAGTCACTGGGCACAGATATCTCCAGGATTGCAAGCTCATGAAGGATTACTCCATAAAGGCAGATATGACAATTGCCCTAAATCTGCACCTGTGAGGGGGCGCTGTAAACCAGAGCATGCCAAGATTTGTAGGGGGAGACAGAGGAAAAATGCCCATCAGCCAGCAAAAAACAAATGGATGGCCTTCCTACAAAAACATCCTACAGGGAAAAAAAATTCATAAGCTCACAACCAGAACAAGCTGGAAATGCTCCAAGGCCCTACATAGTAGAACAACAGGATCAAACCCCAGCACTAAAAATCAATAGTTCAGCAACAGAGGAGTACATAAAGACTTATGAAGCCCGTGAACCTTTTCCATTGGCCTTTCACCCAATGGTCTCTTGATTTTTAAATTCACCTCTGTTCCAAGGGGTTCTTTATTGTGAAATTTCAAACCTCCGAGGAAAGAGATATTTTCATCAGAGAGGGGCCTTGGTTTTGGGGGTCCACGGGGCTTTTTATCACTCCATGTTTTCTAGAATTTGACCCCAACACTATGAAATTTTCTATATTACCTGTATGGGTGAGATTACACAATTTTCCTTTAAATTTCTAGAATGAACAGGTACTCGAGAGCATTGGGAATAGACTTGGGTGGTATATCAAAATAGACATGGAAAGATTAGAACAAAGAATCTTCACCTTCGCCCAGATCTACGTAGAATTAGATTTAAGCAAAGGATTGCCAGCAAACATTATACTAATTTATAAGCTGCAAAGCTGGTTGCAATCACTAGATTATGAAAATACTCCGTTTAGATGCAGGAATTGTAGGATGACAGGACACCTACAGAATGCTTGCCCAGAAGCGAAGAAAGCAAGCAGTAAAAATAATCCAAAAAGGAAGCAGAGGAAATTTTGGCAGTTTCTCCCTCCTGACTCAGAGGAGGATGTGTCAGAAGAAGAAGAGGAACTAGTTCCAACAGAAAGAAAGTAGCCTACACAGGAACCAAAGGTACAAACATAAGATACGACCGCACTCATGGATCCACTCCTTTAGATGAAACAAACCAAAAGGAATTTCATGGACATGAGCAGTGGAGGGATCAAATGACACCATACATCGTAAACTTTAGATTCGGACAAGGATACAGGAAACCAAAATGAATAAAATCAGATTGTCCTTGCCACTTGTGAGCCATCTTAGGGCAAGTGGCACAAGGTTGAGAAGAAGAAAGGGAGAAAAACCTAATTTGTGGGACTATTTCCCACGATCTAGTGGCTTTTATTTTTTCTGCCTCTTTCTCTCTACCCTTTTACTCTTTCTTTTTCTTTTATTTTTTCTGAATGTAATGTAGCCTTGCTACCATGCATTGTGTGCAATATCACATGAGCCCAATGGGAAATTTCCAAAAATGCTTCAATGCATATGCTATGTGTAACTTCTCATTTCTATAAATAAAAAGTTACTGATTTTTTCTGTGGAAAAAGAGAAAGAAATATTAAGCTAAGAAAAACCTCGAGTTCATATGAATTTGACTTAGCTAGAGAGCCCCAAAATGTATATATGAAAATTCATTTGCTAAAAGAAATACACTATGTTCCAACCTATGCTAAAGTTATGAAGGAATTTAGCATTTAAAATCCCATAAAAAAATTAAGGGACCCTCAAATTATACATGTATTTGGTCATTTAATAGATTTAATGTTAGGAAGTGTCTTTATTTCTAAATATTTTGACCTAGGGAATCCAATTGTTGATGTCAAAATCAATAATGAACATATTTATAATGCCTTAGTGGACTCAAGTGCTACCATAAAAATAATGAATAGGGAAAACATGGAAAAATTAGGATTACTTAATTTAAGACTATTAGGCCGAGGTAGCTCCCAAAATTCAAATGAATTTTCATTAACTAAGGGTGCACACATACAAAATGATGTCATGAACTTTTATTTTAACTTCCAAAGTTATTATGTTGGTTCTTGTTATAGGGTTTCATACTCATATTTACATATTTCTAAAATATTTTCACTTTCACCAAATTCCTAACGAATAGTTGTCTAGCATTACCTAACTTAATTCAAAGAGTGCTAGTGAGCCCAAGCATTATTCTAAAGTTTTCAAACTCTTCAATTCTAAGTGTTTCGGTAAATATGTCTGTGATTTTTTTATTTGTCGAGCAATTCATTATATCAATAATCATGGCCTATAAATTATATTGAATCAAATTATACTTTGCGTTGGTGGGGTTTTTTAAATCATAGAATATGAATTATTTGGAGACTTTTTTGTAGAAGTATTTGCAACTAGAATAAGAGTAGAATTCACTTTCTTCTCTTTAAAATGTCTAAGAATTTTCCTGAGGCACACAATCTCCTTTTTTGTTTTTTCAACTACAAAATATTCTACCTCTATCATGGAATATGTTGGAATTTACTATTTGTGTGACATGTAGGAAACAACTCTCGATACAAGACTCACAGTATAGCCCGAAGAATATACTCAATTTTATTTCTCCTTTAAAGTTTAAATTAGAAGATCCAGTCAAGTTGAATTCATCCACCTAGAAATATTTGAGTCCAAATCCTTAACTTCCTTTAAGTACTTTGATTTTTTTTTTACAAAATTATTGTACTTCACAAGGATTTTAAATAAATCTTGATGGAATTCCAACATCAAATGAAATATATAGTTTGGAAGTGGTGAGGTAGTTAAGAATTACCACAAATGGTATATACTTGGATTCATCCTCAAATTCATTCCATTTGTTTTATGTGAGCTTCATATTCTCCTCCATTAGCATAGATAAAGGATTGCACTCAACCATGAAAAACCTATTAAATAATTCTCCATATTTATTCTTTTTAGAGAAGAATATATACTTTCCATGTTGGTTGAGTTCAATGCCCAAATAGTAGTGAAGGTGTCCCAAATATATCATCTTAATGCCCTTCTTCAATTATTTCTTGATGGATGAAATAAATTTTTCATTTTTCCTTGTTATTGATAGGTCATCTACATAAATTACAATATATACAATGTTTTTTCCAATTTTCCTTCCAAACAAAATTGCATCATTAATATTAAATCGTTTGAACTTCAATTTCATAGAATTCTCATCTATATTTTCATATTAGGATCATAGTGCTTTATTTATACCATATAAGTATTTGATAGGTTTACACAATTTCTATTATTTTCACTTAATGAGAAATTTTGGGGGACATTTATGAAATAGTGCAAGTTTATCCACTGGTTTAGATGGGACCGCATGAATATTTATACTTATAATAATCTCAATCACATCACTAAAAGGGTCTCCCTAATATGAACGAGTAATACTTCATGAGGAGGAGACACTGCGTTAGAAGGAGTTTCCATTGATTGATCCAAGATAGGTATTTCCCCTTCAATATCTTACCAAAATCATAATATTTTTTTCCATGTTTGAATCTATCTAAATGATGCTAATGAAAAAAGATGTTTTCATCCTTCGAATGTTCAGTAAAAATCTCATCTTTAGATATAATAAAATTCTTTTTGAACTCATTGTAATGATGATATGTCGTTGTGGTATCTAAATACACTAATAATATTCACTTGCAACATGTAATGTGAATCCTTCTTCTTTTTCCCTTAGGAATCAACACATAGAAAGTAGAACCAAATAGCAAAATATGCCTTAATAAAGAAGTTTGACCATAACACATTTCATTAGGATTATTATTTACTTTAGAATTATATGGACACCTATTTTTCACATATACTACACATATAATGAAATTATCCCAAAACATCAACTTTGCATTTTTTAAAAAACATTATTTTTTTTTTCTGAATCATGCTAATTCTATTTATATAACACAATGATAAAAAACTGCCTCAGCTTCAGCTATGTAAGCCTGAAAGCTGGGCTTGATAGACATGAGAAACGAAACTCTGGACTGCCCTGAGTGGGAAACCAGTCCTTTAGGAATAAGTCTTGCTGCCCTTACAAGGTAAACCAAAATATTGTCCGTAAAGTTTAACAAAAATAAACATATGAAAATTGCATTAGGATCTTTCAGCAAAAGAGACTATAACAGAAAATAAAAAAATATCCCAAGATGCTTGCGCAGAAGTACCGAGGTGAGTCGAGGGTCACGATGTTCACTAGTCATGAGTTGGAGAAGGAGGTTCCTCCATGACCCTACACCTGAACTCGTCACCACTGCCATCATTTTCTTTAGTAGACGCGCTAGCATTTTTGACAACATCCACTTGCATGTGTTCCTTGCTCTGGTCATCATGCACAGTCTCCATCGGCACACCATATTCCATCGCTTCGTCCTTAACTGGAGGGGGATGAGGGCCAGGGGCAAGGGAGGGGAATTTGTTAACCGTTTCCTTTTTTAGGGTGACAGTAACAAAATAAGTGATGATGGGCCTATCAAGGGAGCATTCGAAGTAGAATTCCGCTGTTGAGAGGATTGGCGAAGGGTTAAATGAGTCAACGCTTGGGAAATAGGGGAAACGACGTGGAGGGAGTCAGGGTGCAGGGGAGTCTCGACGTGAGGAGGTGAGGGAGCTTGGGAAAAGTCCACATACGCTGCATGACGGGCTCTGCCTCTATGACTGCATGTTTTTGGATAGTGTCCCCAAGAAATGTCCTCAGAGGAGGGGTTGAAGTTGGTAGAAGGCTGAGAGCGGGACGCATGACCCTTGCTTCTACCACGCCGCCACCTCATTCTATGACGGAGCCGCGGCACGGTTGCAGAGGCAGGTTGACAAGGTTGAATGCAAGGAGGGCAAGCGAGATGCAGAGGTGACAAGAAGGACTCGACTAACTGAACATAGAATTGAGAATTCGAACAGCAAAAATCGCTCTGGGAAAAATGGTGATCTGGAAGCGTCTTGAGGCAGCGGAAAACCATGCAATGACGTCTAGTTTGAGTGCAAGCGCTCAGCTGAGCATAGGCGAGAGGGAAAGCACTACACAGTGGGGATGGAGAGCTGCAAGCAGCATAAGAGCAAGTCGAATGATAGTGTGCAAACACCATAGGATACCAAGCGGGCAAAGAAAAATGGCATAGAAGCAAGGTGAAGTTGATAATAGCATGCAGGTTAGCGGGATTAAATGCCGCATTAATGAAGTTGCAGGTGGCCATATAGCCACCGCACGCAAGCTCTATCAGAAGTCGTGAAGGGATGGAAATCCCATCCCACTTAAATGCCATCCGCATCTGGAACTATGCTATCTTTGTACACCAACATGGTGCAATTCTGTAATATGGCACTCTCATGGATAATGTTAAGTGGGCCATGATTGAGAGTGTTAACACTATCTACTCCAATATTGGCCAAGAGATCTGCAAATTTGTTACCATCCCGTTTGATGTGAGTGAACAAGATAGCCTTGTTATTTTTTAACCATTTGCCGATCTGTTCAATCCTTGCTACAATCTACCAGCTAGTAGCCACCTTAGCAGCATTGGTACCCCAAAGGAGTTGATTGGCCATGTTGACAAGTATCTGTGAGTCTCCTTCAATTATGATGGGAGAGAAATTATAATGTTGGGCTAGGAATAATCCTTGCCATATCCCTTCCAGATTGGCTGAGTTATTAGTGTCCCATCCTATTGATCCATAATAAATTGCCAGGGTATCGCCCTTAGAGTTTTTGAAAATGCCTCTGAATCTTGCTTGTCCTGGATTGCCTTCTGAAGCCCCATAGAAATTAAATTTTACAAGCCCTATCGGTGGAGGAGACCATTGATGAGGAATTTTAGGAGAATTCTTAGATTTGGAGGTTGGAGTAGGAATTATTCTAAGTTGCCAGTTCTCCCAAATGGCGATTTCCTTAGGTTTGTTGGGGAAGTCTTCTTCTTGCTAGGTGTGAAGAGCAAGATATTTTTGGAGATTTTTGCTGAATATGCTCCAAATAATCCCCAAAGGAGTGGTTTGGCTTCAGAAAGTTCTCTTGTTTCTCTCCTTCCAAAGTGACCATAGGAGCAGACCTGGTATGAGTTGCCAAAGGGTGTTGAGAAGAGCATTATTGTAAGGTTGCTTGGGCTAGTTGTGTATGATATTGGTTATGTCCCCACCTGGTTTGCTTCTTTGGCATCGAAAGCAGATTTTCTCCCAAAGTGTATTAGCAAGGGTGCAGGAGACCATGAGATGCTTAATAGTTTCATTACTTTGATTACAATTTAGACATCGGGGGGGTCCAAAGAATCCTCTATTAATCAGATTGTCCCAAGTGAGAATTATTTTGTGACTGAGTAGCCAAAGAAAGGTGGAGACTTTTGGCCAGATTCCTAGAGACCAAATTAGCTGCCATAGTGGATCACGAGGGAGAGGCGTTGGATGCATCAGAGTATAGGCCTCCTTAGTAGAGAACATTCCTTTTGTTGTGTATCCCCACCTAAGAATGTCTGAATCCTCCAAGCATCTGACTTTCCTTTGAAAAAAATTATTAAGAAAAACTCATTTATTTAATTATTCCTTAACTTCATCCTTGAAATAATAAATTAATCATTTATTTATTTATTATTTATAAATAAAGGGACTTAACCAATTCCAAATTCGTTTTCTCTCCACCAAAAGTAATAAATTTCCAAGAAGGTTGGATCTATATTTGTTTAATAATATTTTAACTATGCACCAATATCTAGACTAACTCAATATTTTTTTATAAATAGAAGGGTTTTTTCATTCATTTGCAAAAAAAATTATCACATTTTGATATGTACTTTTAGTTCGACTTTGATCCCTTTGAGTTGTATTTTGTTTGGGTTTTTTGCACCATCAAGAGAGAGAGATCTTGGATCTAGAGCACTGAGGACATATAAGAACCCATCCCATTGAGGGGGATTGGTAACATCTTTCCTTGTTCCCTTCCCAGGTGTCATAATACAAAAAATATTTATAAATTCTTGTCTTGTCTATTGGATGTATGGAGAAACTCTTGTTTATTTTTGCTGTTTAATGTCTTTGACTACATAGATCGGGATTTTTGTAACATTTATTCTAATAAACTACTTCAAATCTAAGGAAATTGACAACCACATTTGATGTTAGGGTTGTTTTTTTATGCACGGCTAAAGTGAGTTTTTTTTTGTACACTTCAAATTAGAATTCACACTACCAACTAGTGACTCCAAAAGGGTTTTTAATTACGAGCGTTATCTTTTTTCTGATCCCTGCATGACCAGCTACTTTAGCCACTAGGGATTTTCTTCATCTTCTTATTTTTCATTACTTGATATTTTTTTTTAACCTTTTTTACCCTAAAACAGTAAAAATTCTAACTTCAATGTGTTTTTTGGCCCTTTGAGCAAGCAACAGGTATCAACCATGACAGAGACATCACATTTTTATAAAAACTACTGCTTAGATTGTCGAAAGTGCAGGTCACACTTGTCCGCCCAAAACCTAATACCTCAGCTCTCAGTTAGCGGATATCTACCCAAAAAATATGACCTCAGCAAGAAACAGGTCAGTACCTACGACCTATAGTTTTTTGTGGGATTTTTTTCTGTAATTTTCATGGTTTGGTGAGGTCACTGTTTAGGGTTGTATGACCTCCATATTTGCCCATATTGGACCTGTAATTGCTTAGTTTTACTCACCTTAGTAGGAACCAAGAACCTTAGGGCTTCAATGCGCTTCCTCCTTTTTAGGAGGAGTTTCGCTGAAGCAGGTCTTCTGCGATTTTAGTGTTTTTTAGCCTTTTTTTTTTCCAGATCTAAAACTATTTGTTTAGATCCATTTCAGATCAGTTATTTGTCCACCCAAAACACCTTTTTTTATTTTTTTATCATCCCTTTAGGGTCCCCTACATTTCCCTTTCGTTTGTAGCTTTTCGCCACCTACTTTTCAACATGTTTCCCTCTAGTTTCTTGCTATTTTCTGCACCTATTTTAAGGAGATCTGATATTTATCTCCATGTCCTTCTTGACCTTAGATCTATTAGCCATATTGTGTGTTTTTAGTAGATTTTTCCCACCCTTATACTAATTTTTGCGAATCCCTCCTTTTTGGGTTTAAATTTATGCATCTTTAGTCGTTTATTTTACTGTCACTTTTAGTTTTATTTACAATCGTTTTTAGTTTTATTTATTGTTATACAAAACCTTTTTTATTTTCTATATACACTCACTTGGGTTTAATTAATATTAACACACTTTTAACACACATGCAAACCTAAAGCGAAGAGTACCTAGTTTACACTGATAGGCCAAGACTACAACATTTAAATTAATTAATTAATATGCACCTTCGTGCCCTTGTTTACCTCTCTTCCTTATTGGGTTCCATTTAACTTTTCCATCACTACGCCCCAAAGGAATTCATCCCAGAGCCTCGAAGGCCTTCATCCTTAGTTTCCATTAGGAATACTTACTCCACCACATAGGGTCCAAGTTAGTCCTCCGCCGAGTCCCCATTCTAACTTTGATTTTGGTTCTCCGAGTTCTCCTTCTGTTTCTATCCCAGGTTCTCGTCCACCTTTCACCTTCATCATGTCTCATGTAGGACCTACCACTAGTGGTGGCCCTGGCTCTAATATTGGAGCTACAACATGAGTGGTCTCGGGTACTCCCTTTCTTCATTAGATGGTAGGCCTAATCCTTCCCGATTTCAACTAGTTGATTAATGACCCTATAAAACATGATCCAGATTGGCATGCTATGCCAACCAGGTTTTCTTCAGACATCCCTAAGTTTAAAGGAAATTTTGGAGAGGATCCTATCAACCATGTTCGTTCTTTCAACATGTGGTGTTCATCCAACTCTATCACTAATGAATCTATCTATCTTTGGTTATTCCAATGTACACTCACTGGAGAAGCTTCCAAGTGGTATGTTGACCAGGCCACTGCCTCTCATGCTACTTTTTCAACCCTTGAAAATGTGTTTCTTTCCTACTTCTAGCTTCCCCTTAGCTATGACACCGGCTCCAAATTTTTGACCGCTTTCCATCAAACTTCTATCACCCACCTATTTGACCATGTTCAAGAATGGTGTAGAAGGAAGAGCTTATGTTGAGCTCCAGTTTTCGAATACCATGTCTTCATGGACTGGTTTCTTAGACTACTTTTTGTCGCTATTGGTAAATATCTCGCGTCTCACTTTCCTCACACTAAGGAAGAATCCCTCCAAGTTTCATTAAAATTTGACCTGATCTATGCCCAATATGGTTATGTTTATACCGTCTTACCTGATCACCCTAGACTTGGCGATTCCCAAGCACCAAGGGCATCCCATGCCGCCAATAGTATTGTTGGATCCCTTTCACATCCGTACACTCACCCTCCTATGGGTTATGGTTTCCCTTAGGGAGGGGCCAATTCCTCTAGCACTTTTCCCCCTCCTGGCAGCATGTATCCAGGACACAGCATGCCTCACAAATTTTCCCAACCACATCCTCTGATGCTAGGGCTTGATATTTCTCAACCTATTTACCCCAAATTTTCTAAACCTCCTCACTATCTGTATCCACAGCCAGCTGCTCCAGCTCCTTGAGCACAAGCACTTTAGCTTCACTTGCCTTCTCAAGCTCTACAGCAACAGCCATCCCACCCCTTAGGGTCAGGTGCATGCATAGGAGAGTGTGAATAATCCTCGCACTTCCAAAATTAAGAGGAAAGGAAACCAGAAAAAACTTGCTCAAGGTAATCAAGGAAACAATCCCAAAGGGAATACATGTAACACTGCAACTCAACAACAGGGCGATCAACCCAAGCAGAACATGTCTCTTCATACGAATAAGCATTTTTCTTGTTGCAGTGCCCATGGTCACTATACCAATGATTGTCCCCTTTTACCTCAGATGCGTCAACCGTGGGAAGCTCAAGAAGCATCTCGAGGAAAAGAAGCCTCTACTTTGGTCCCTCCTAATGGTTCTCTTACTCAACTGCATGTGTTTACCAATATTTTCCCCCAGTAAGGATATGTGGCTTCTCAACCCCCTGAAGGTCAGGTATATGCTCAAACTCCTTTGTCTAGTACCTCTAATTACCAGATCCTTATGATGCACTCTAACTAGGAAAATATCGTCGATCTCAACCTTCAGAATCAGTCGCGCTAGTACACCAAGCATCCCGCTACGTGCGTAACCGAGCCCAATACTCACGTCCCATAGAGCCAATTTCGACACCTAATATTCCTTTACAGATCCCTCAACCTAAGGCAAAGGTACGTACCAAGATCCCCAAAGGAACGTTACATCAAAACACCGCTTCTGGTAAAGCCTTCCACACCTACAATATAGTAGATGACTTAGCAGAATACCCTGTCGCCATGTCAACAATGGAAGTCATCCAGCTGTGTCATTCACAACGTAAATATATACTAACTGTCGTGGGAATTATGGATCCTTTAGATGATCATTTGATTGTCTTCGATGTTGATAAGTCAGAGCATCCACCCCTAACTGCATCCGTCGCCTTCCCAATACCTATCAAGATCTAGAATGCCAGCGTCTCCCGGTGTATCATTGACGAGGGGACATCCACCTACGTGATGTCCGCTTCTATTTGGAAAAATCTCAGATATCTTGTGTTAGCCCCTTCCATTATTACCCTCCGTGTGTGGGATGTCCACTCTTCCCATCCCCTTGGCATGTTCTGCAACTATCCTATTAGTCTCGTGGGAAAAACTATTTGTGTTGAGATTGAATTCATTGATGCCCCCTTAGACTACAACATTATATTGGGTCATAGCTATACTTATGTGATATTTTTTGTCCCATATGTGGTTCACTGTAAGATGTGATTTCCTCATAAGGGAAAGATCATCACTACATATCACCTGACATATTATGAACCGAAGTCCAAGACCTCTCTAGAGTACATAATTTCTTCGGTGGCCAATAAACAAACAGTTGAAGATCCGACTAGTGTCTCACCTATAGTCTATAAATATTCCTCTTTGCTTGGTTCATTCCTTGGTCTCCCCCCTCTTATCCCTAACCCTAGATCGTCGAATATTTTCATGATACAATCGTCTTGGTCTAACGTCAAACGACCTGGTTTGACTAGTCAACAGCCTAGCCCTTTGCAACATGCTCCTAGTACTTTGACTTAGCCTTCGGGGCCTCCTCCTCAAGGCCCTTCATCTGTATCTAGTGTCTGTGATCCTATTTTTCCTCATGGAATTTTTCCCCCCAGCCTTAACCATCCAGGATTTATTCTGCCTAGCCATGACCCCTCTGGTTAGATACTGTCTCTTGCTCCCCCTTCCAGAGTATTTTGAGTACTTGTTATGGCTACCTTGACCCTTCCCAACATGACCTTGGGGATCCCAGTCTCATACAGTGATCCCCCAACTAATACTCTGCCTGGTTAGCTCAAACCTTACACTGCTTTGAACCCTATCCAATCGGTCATTATGACCCCTTCCTTTGTTTCTGTGTCTCAACCACCTCAACAGGAATCTACTCTTGTTACAAGAACCTCAGGTGAGGGGGGGAAATCCTGCAAGAAGGAACCTAAGGAAAAGGTCGCCCAGACAACACCTGCTTCTCCTAAGCGTCCAAAGCATACACCTTTGTGTGTTTTGTGTGAGGTTGTCAGTCATGCTACCCACAATTTTCTTGAATTGCCTCATCTAAAACCCATGGTGAACGAAGCATTTCCTGAGTCTGATATCCCAGAAGTCCATGTCACTTTACTAGATTTAGCCAAGAAACTCAAGACTTTGCACACAAATGAACCTTGTGGTTTGTGTGATTTCCATGGTCTTTATACTCACCTCTGTCCTTGCCTCAATTATTTCCTCACCTCCCTGGAAGTGTTTCACCAATTCGAGGTCAAGTGCAATGAGTCCATTTATCCCTTACTTGCAAGTTTTTCTTTGGAATAACTAGAGGACACATCCACTCCCATTGACATACCCCCTATCGATGTCGATATGACAGAGTCTTTGACCACTATCCTCTACATGTCATCAGCTATGAGATCCATGGTGGAAGACCCCATTGGGGCATGCCCTTCTGTGATCACCTTGGGCTCAACATCGATACATTATTCATCTACTTGTTCTTTAGTCACCCTCCATGACAGTGCTCATATGAACCTCATTTCTCATGATGATGAGTCAGCTAGCTTCTCTACATCACGTGGTATTTCTTCCACTAGTCACCCCATCTTGTATTTCAATGACGACATTATGGAAGCATTTACCAACCATAACTTTATCTATCCCCCTTTACATCTAAACCATGCATTCGAACCACATACACCCATTGGTCATTACATTGAAACCCAATGCTTTGGTAAGGGAGAACCCATATTTGAGATTATAGGTGAAGAAATTCTCCACAACCCTCCTAGTGCATCTGGTAGTGTCGAATCTAGTACCATTATTCTTCCCCATTCAGATGAAACTCTAGAGTCCCATATCACTTCAGATCACTCTAGGGATGATCCACTTCTTCATTCCTCCATATTACATCAACAAGCCAGTCACTTAGACATTGTTTTTGACCAACCTGTACATTTTATTAGTGAGCACCAAGTCATTATCTCCGAAGGCACCCTTTGGTGTAGTGACACCGTGTATGGTGCTCCATAAAATCATATTTCTAGGGGAATCATTCCCACCATTGCATACCAAATCAATCCCCTCCATCCCATATTATTGAGGGCAGTATTCGATGCTTGGGGGAATGATGGCACCCCTGGCCACCTTCTCACTTGATTTTCATAAGTCTCAAGCTAGATCCCACCAACCTAGGTATGGTCGATTATCCTCCAATTCCTTCGATAGTTTGTCCTACCGACATCTCCAGTGAGCCATATATCATAGATGCTTTATAACATTTCTTCGAATATTCTACTCTATATGATACCACACTTACCACTTGGTCCCTATGTTTGACTTGGTGGGCAGACATGATTCTAGACCCTCTCTATTATTTCGTTCCTGTATTCTTTCCTTCTATTGATTCTTCACCAGGAACCACCTTTCCAAGAAGAATTAAGGCCACCTTTAGAAAAGTAAGGCTTGCTACGTGAAAGTCATGGATCTTGATTCCAATGTTTGATTTTTCTGCTACAATCACTGCAATATTTAGGGCCTTTTCCTCCTCTTCCCATTCACCTCAGCTACACTTGAAAATGAATCAAATTGGAGGGAAATGAACCTATTAAAAGAGAAACCATACCTTTTATTTTGCCAAATGTGACCAAACCATAGCTTGGTTTGACGAACTTTCAGCACCGTTAGAAAGCTCTCACTGAGCACTCAAATGGTTAGACTTTAGTTTTTGGTGATTTTACATTCACTCACTAGCATTTTTTCCAATAAGGGTCACTTTTTCGCTTCTCAAAATCAAATTTCTTCACTTGCGACACTTGTACTTAGGGCACCACTTTGCCTTCATACTTTTCGATGTTCGCGTCAATTTTCGTCATGAGTAGCCATCTTTTACTCATGTTTTTATGGTCCCCACCAGGCCTATTCTATGTGGAAGTATCATCAATTCACCCTTGTTTAAATCATCTGAGTTGAGTCATCATTGCATCCATGGAGTCTTCCCTGCGTTCCTTTTGTCTCCCATCACAATCTTCCATCCTTCATTACTTTGTACCTCTCTCATGTCGCACATTTTGGCCTCTAGTAATACTATCCCCTATCCCCTCCAGAGTCAAGTTAGTAGTTGTGAGTCATCCATGCCCTTTATGATCTAACAAGGGAAGTTGTCAGCTCGCTACTCAGTATCCCCCATTCCACCATCATCCATGGTGTCAATCTATTAGTCACTCTACTATTACCCCTCATGCCTTAGTCGAGGATTCCTCATTGCCTCACCTATGGAAGACCTTCGTCTGTTGGCATCCACTTATTCATTACAGAAGATAGATCTAGAGGGCAGTGTACCTTGGTTTCAACTTCCACTCTTGTTCGGTGCCAAGGATCAGGCAAAGGTACACTTTATTTCCCTTTGACTTGTTTTTTTCTTGGTTCTAGCGCCTTATGACATGATCAAGATCTGTATACTTGATGGTTCAGTGATGCTGTTAGTATGAATTCTTCGTCGAAGTGTACGAAAAAGAACCACTTTAGCTACGCATAACTAATAGCCCTAACAACAATAATGGCTGCAAAACATCTTCAGATCTGCAATTAGTAGTTAAAGTGCCGCAACAAACAGATCTATAAATGGAAAGACATTAAGCAGTAAAGTAAAGAATTTGCTCCATGCATCCAACAGACAAGACAAGAACACGATTTTTTGAATGAATTTTTATATTACAGGGCACCTGGGAGGAAACAAGAAGGTGTATCCAGATCTCCTCAATGGGATGGGTTCTTCGTAGTCCTCAGCACTTCAGATCTAAGCTTTCTCTCTCTTGTAGATGTAGAAAACCCAATGTAGAAGGTAGAGCTCAATGGGAGCAAAATGGCAGAAAAATCAGACCAAGTGTATAGATCCAGAGTGATCTAATATGCAACAAAAGGTGAAGAATGATGGGGAAAACCCTCCTATTTATAACAAAATATTGGGTCCTTCTAGATCTTGGTGCATGATTAAAATAATGTTAATCACATCTAGATCCACCCCTATGGAATATTTTATTATTATTTGTTGGAGGGAAAGGGTGTTTGACTTGGGTCAAATCCCTTGATTAGTGAAAAATAAATAAATAAATGATTTATTTATCTTTTTAAGGAAGTGGTTGTGATATAATCAAATAAATAATGATTTATTTGATTAATGGTGGTTGATTTGGTCATATTTAACAAGGAATATTATTTAAATAATTATTCCTAGAAAATAATAAGATAACTATGGGTTTATCTCATTAATTTCTTTGTTTTTGGGTTAAACATGACCGGGAATAATAATTAAATTATGGTTTAATTAATTATTCCTTTTGGGGTTTCCTAATTAATCATAGTGAAAGCAGTTTTACTTGGGGTAAAACTGGTCTTACATGGTGTACTTGGGTCCATCTAATGATGAAAAGTTAGATGACCAAAAAATGGTGTAACAGATGCAGTAGATTGTACCAGTGATTCTGGGGTGAGTGTGATATGTTTCAGACCTCATGAGGGGGTGGCCCTTTAGGTAGCCCCCAACGTACCTGGATGACCTCTTTACTACAAACTTTCATGCAGCTCTACATATTTGATGGTTCCAGCCTTAGCCCCTTGTAGCGCATTTTTAGTTTGCATGTATTATTCATATTTTCAGAGCCCTTTATTGTTTTAAAGGGCCTCTTTGGTTTCTATTAGATCTCATGTACTTAGATATTATTGTACAAGTCTTGCCTATTGTCCCAGGCATAGTATGTATGTGGGATCGATTATGTTTTTTATCTGGCCCATGTTTATGCCAGCATGTACTATATAGCTTAGTCCCATGTTTGTTGGGTACACCATTATTATTTGTACTTTGTCCAGTTAGTGGGCATAGGTATGCATCCACCACCTCATTGAGAACAAATACTCACTCATAAAAGAGACTCGATGCACCTGTATGTCTCACCTCCTCAGGGTCTTGTCCTCTCTCACTTCAGTCCATCTTATATTTCTCTCTCTCTGACTCCCCTTTGGTGTCTAATGATTGTGTTCTTACAACGTACTTCGGTCATACAATTAGCTCCTAACGCAAGCACGTTGGGGGGTAATATATACACCAATTTTTGGTCATATAACCTGTTACTATTAGATGGACTAAAGTACACCATGTAAGACCAATTTTACCATAGAAAAATTGCTTTCACTATGAGAAATAATTTAATAACCCATAGTTTATTAAATTATTTCTGGTCGAAACAGGAAACCCCACGAGGAATAGTTAAATAAATCCTTATTTTTTTTATTTTCCTCTAGGGATAATTAACTAAACCAATATTTAATCAATATTCATGGTCATATTTAACCCAAAACATGAGAATTAATTAGAAAAATTATTATTTATCTTATTATTCTCTAGGAATAATTATTTAAACCATTATTTAATAATATTCCTCATTGAACTTGACTAAATCATTTTTAGATAACTAAATAAATCATTATTTATATAATTATTCCTTAAACTCATCCTTGAAATAATAAATAAATCATTTATTTATTTATTATTTCTAAATAAATGGATTTAACCAATTCTAAATTCCTTTCCCCTCCACCAAAAATAATAAAATATTCCAAGTAAGTTAGATCTAGATTTGGTTAATAATATTTTAACTATGCATCAAAATCTAGACTAACTCAATATTTTTTTATAAATGGAAGGGTTTTTCCATTCATTCATGACCTTTTTTATCACCTTTTGATCTATACTTTTGGTGTGACTTTGATCTTCCATCATTTTCATATTTTTTCTACTTTTTCTTGTGAGTTCTCTTTGAGTTATATTTTGTTTGGGCTTTCTGCACCATCAAGAGAGAGATAGAGATATTGGATCTAAAGTATTGAGAATTTACAATAACCCATCCCATTGAGGGGGACTGGTAACATCTTTCCATGTTCCCTTCTCAGGTGTAATAATATAAAAAAATATTTAAAAAATCTTGTCTTGTCTATTGGATGTATGGATAAAATCTTGTTTATTTTCCTTATTTAATATCTTTGACTGAGTAGATATGGATTTTTGTAGCATACATTATGATCACCTACTACTAATATAAGGAAATTGACAACCACATTTGATGTTAGGGTTGTTTTTTTTGCACAGCTGAAGTGAGCTTTTTTTGTACACTTGCGATTAGAATTCACTCTAACATCAACCATAACATTTTTTTAGCTTCCTATGAATAGTTGGCGAACTAAAAAAAAAATTATTTTATAGTAATTGAAGATTTTCATAATTAATATCCAAATGGAAATATATATTCATTGTGTTAAGGAAGGGTATATGTAATTTTTTGCATGAGTAGATGTTCATTCTAGCTTCAATAGTCTTTCCTCCTTTACTCTAGTCATGAAAACAATGTTGTTAGTCGATTTGTTGGTTTCTAATTTTTCATCATAAATATGAATAGAGTGGAATTTATAGTGAATGTGATCAAGGGATAACATATTTATCATAGCTATGAAAGGGAGAGTACATCATGCAGAAGAAAATTTGGAAGTCCAAGAAATTCAAGCATGATGGTGCCAAATCTTGAGGGACTGAGACTTCATTTGCATGAAAAATACTATGTTCCATCTATAATGTCATTAAAATATTCAAAAGGGTCATTTTTAAATTTCATGTAACATGTTTCACCTATATTAAGTAGCCACACATCTGTCCAAGAATTCAATGAAGTGTGAAACACATCTTTAGTTACTAAAACATTGCAATGAGAAACAATATAATGACCAAATTCTGGTGCTTGAAATTTGGTTGGATTTACCTATGTCTCCTTTCTAGTTTCGACTATATTTTATTCTATCTAAGATTATTTTTCATTCTTTTGTATCATGTGTGTCTCTATCACAGTGAATTTGTTAGGCCTATGTAATTTTAGGACATTGGTAAGACTAAAGCTGCAGAGACAACATTATGAACCACTTTGGGATTCTAGGATCTAGTCCTCCTGAATCCAGAGAGGGATCTCTCTTATAAGTGAAAATATCGATTTATATTTAAGGCTTTTAGTATGATATTAGGATAGTTATTAAGAGCAAGGGTTTCTTGTTTGTTTGGATGGTTGAGCATGATTTTTAATTGAGTGGAGAGTCCTAAAAATGAAAGAGTTTCAAAGGGGTGAAGGTGTGAAAAATCAAAACAATATTTAGCTGATAGCATAGATATGAAACAACACTTAATCCATTGGGATATGGAGTCATAAAAGGGTTTAATTGTGCAACAATTTCAAGAGTGATCTAAGGGGCAAGTCATCTATATCAAACTATCCTTTAGATTAAATGATGAATGGAACATTAAAAGTGTTGAGATGGTGGAAAAAGTCAATAATTTAAACAAGGATTTATGAAATTTCCAAACAAGAAAATCCTTTTAAGCAACTGTTTGAAACCAACCAAAGATAGGGCTAACCTTAAAATTCTTTGGACAAGCTTGTATTAAAGCTATATTATCAGAAAAACAATCCAGCAATCCACATGACGACTTTCAGAAGGGATGAAAACAGATAAGAAAGCAAAGTGCAGCTTAGGATCAAGCAAGATACATTAAAATCTAAGCATGCTTCAGCATAATCTTAGGGAAACCTTCAAAACAACCTTTGGAGAAAGAACTAGAAGACAGGGCAAACCATAAACTTTCCTAGTCAAACTCTACTTAGAATATAATGAAAACATCATTCAAGAACTTCCTTTCAAGTTTTGCACATCAAGACAGGGACAAACCAACATTCCTTGATAATGTTTATACTTAACTTAGGTCATTCTTAAAAACAAAATTGGAGGAAAACATGAAGATAAAGCTTATCAGTGAGAGTAGGGTACTTTTAACAATAAATCCTAGCTCTATATTTTTTGTTCTTTATCAGAGAAAAGGTGAAAAAATTGGCATACATGAAAGGAAAACAAGTAACAGTAGGAAGTACTTCACCAGTAATATAGACCAGGATCCCTAAAATCAGCTTGTATATTGATGTCAATCCAGTTACATACTTCAAGTCCAATGTTTCAGTACATTAATCATCTTCTATTCTTAGCCTAACTTCTTTGATTAAAAAATAGAGCTTCAAGAGTCTCTAAAAACTATTTACATGTAGAAAGTTTCATGCCCAAGTATTACATCAAAGTCCAGCAACAAACCTATATCTCATATTCTACAGAAGTATTTATAGAAGAAATGAGGAGGTGGAATGAAAGAAAAGATCTCTAAGTTCAATTAATACAAGATAATGCTTCTCGGCCTTTGTGGGGCTCAATAAAGAAATTTTCTGATATTTCTCTGTATTAATTTGTTTTCATTAAGTTTTTGGCTTCTTGGCAGTTTTTGTTGACTTTAAAAATTCTTGAGGTGAGTTAGCAATAACTTTGGCTACTTTGAACAAAATATCACTAACTGAGGCAATAAATCTGCCTTCTTCCGATTTATGGAGAGATGCAGGTGGCAGTTTGGTAGCTAGAGACGATCCAATTAACCTCTAATGTGGCAGTGGAGGCTTCTTAGACTAATAGATTTATTTGTCTTTCCCTAAAACACCCTTAATTTACTTTAGATATGTGTTTTAGGCCTAATTAGGCTTAATTTCCATCTTTTGGTCTTCATACTGTTTTTAATTGTGTGGATTAGGCCTTTGATAGTTGGATTTATGCCTTAATCCCTCAAAACTGTGTTAAAACCTTTAATTCTTCATCTCTGCTTCGATCCCACCCTTTGACACTGATACTCTCTGTATAATTAACGTTCACTATGTTTTTTTAATTCTTGCAGGTGCGCAGAGGGCTTTATAATGTTATAAGTGCTCATGAGGCATGGATACATCATGATGTGGACCCTGCAGATTGATCTTCTTCATGAATAGTGGCCTGAGGGATCGTCATCCCCGCCCCTTGATTTCATTTAAAAAACTGTGGAAAAGATTTAAAACCTACAAAAAGCGAAAGAAAACCCGGTGAAAATAGGTTAGAAGTTGTTTTGGAGGCGAGGTTTAATCGTGGCCGTCGATCCAGATCAATTGACGATCAAGATTGCTTGATAGGTTTGACAGGGAGGCAGTTGAATGAGTGAAGGTCAGATTTAGTCTGGGCCGTTGATCTAGATTGATCAACGGCTAGGATTAATTGGAGATTTTATAATGCGAAGGGGAAATGTTATAGCGAAATGGAGGAAAATGTAATAAAAAGGGGAAAAAGTCTTTGGCGGAAGCGAAAAGGGGCTAAAACAAAGTTTGGACGCAGGATGAATAAGAGCGGTTGATTTGAAACGATGGATGGATACGATTAAAAGGACGGAAATCAATGTAGTGGGGAAAGGTGGTTTTAGCGAAAAAAAACTGCAGGTTTCACATTTCTCAGAAGTGATTTGGAAAATCTTAAAAAAAAACGCGATATGCCTTGCTGCCTAACACGCGTTCCTTAGAAAATCACTTTTTCGCATTTTTTCTAGGCGTTAAACCCCGGATGCGGAAAAAACACGAAACTGATTGTGAGTCGTCAGATGAGGGACAACAGATCCAACGGTGCGAATCGCATGCGATGGATGACAAGATGCACGAGTGGAAAGGCAGGCGAGGTCAAATGGTGGTTTAGATCCTGACTGTTGGATCTTGGGAATGGACGATCGAGATCTATTGATGGGGAGAAATGAAAAGGGTGAAGTGGGAAGAGCGAAATCAATGTTGACTGTATGATCTAAAATATCAACGACAGAGATTAAATAGGAGTTTGGGACGATGGAGGCTTATGTGATAGAAGAGCGGGATGCGATGCAATGATTGCCGTTGGATCTGATGGAATGGACGATTAGGATTAAATCGCTGAAGGCATCAGTGGAAGGCAGAGGGGGGAGCACGATTGAATCTCAATCGTCAATTCTTGTGGATTCGATGGCTGAGATTAGATCAGAGGATCCGCGTTGAAGGAGGAAAAGGGAAAGACGAAAGGGAAGAGTTGCGATGCAATCTTGCGCTGACCATCGGATTAGAAGGATGATCGATGGCTAAGAGTAGATCATAGAATCGCATCAGAACTGGAAAAGGAATTTGTGATTTGCGAAGGGAAGAAACCTAGGATTTTGATTTAGCCGATGGTCGTTGATCCTGTAGAGATTGACGGCCGAGATTTGTTTAAAATATATCGTCGATTTTCATAAAAAAACAATGGAAAAAGGGTTTAGGAAAGGTTTTTTAGTGTTTTTAGCACCCGATTGTAGGGCTATGGTTTTATAAAGAAGGCAAGGAGATCAGGGGTTTAAAATAAAATGCTTATCGCAATCGGAGTTTTCAAAGTAAAAAGGTAAATAAGGAGTTAATAAAACCCCGATTTCGATTGCGCGACGGGGGGTTAACTCTGGGTTATAGCTCCGAGTTTCATGCAAAGAAAAGGAGCTATGGCTACGGCCAAAGGGGCTTAAGGCCTTAATAGAAAAATGGGCTTTTAGGCCAAAATGAAGTTTTTTCAAGGCTTTTTTGGCTTTTGATATAAGGGGAAAAAGGGGTTTTTAAACCTACAAAAGGAATTTTCACAGGTTTAAAGGGATTTCAAGGGAATGAGAGGTAAATGAAAGGTTTATGGATGAAAATAGAGAAGGAAAATGGAGAATGGTAAATGAGGGAAAATGGAGCTTCATGAGCAGTTTTTCCCTTAGTAAACTACAAGTTTTTAGGGCTTTGAATTGAAAAAGTAGTGAAGATTATTTCAAAGGATAAATATCATCACAAGACTTCAAGGACTCACAATCTTGGACATAAATTGTTTCTTGAAGGCTAAAAATGATTTTAGTCACCATTTGATATGAAAAATTTAATAGGTGGCTAACAGAATGAAGTGAAGATAAAATATTTCTCCTTGATTATGTTTATCCCCTACCTCTTGAATTCTTTCTTCCACTTCCTCTTCTACTACCACTTCCTTTAGTATAACCATGTGACTATTTTTTCCCTTTCTGAGCAAAGAAAACTACCTCTTTGGGGGATTTATTTTTATGGATTTCTCTTCCCAAAATATTTCTTTTTCTTTACAAACTTTTCCTCGAGGATATTAAAAGTAATGGACTTAAGTGGTGTATTATATTGCATGGATTCAAGATAATGTGACTATTTATGGTAGAAGACTTTGGAGAAGGATATGAGTGGATTTTCCGTATTTAATCTACTGGCATCTACATCATACACGATGGCTCTAATTTTAGAGGCTATGGTTACAAGGTTATCATATTTCAATTTAACATTGAAGAGTTTGATCATTAATTGAACAACCTAAAATTCTGAATGTGAGTCATATAGATATTTCAATTTTTTTAATGCACCATATGAATTTGTAATTGAAACTATATGAAAACTCACCTCTTCACTTACAGAAAAATCAACCAAGGCATAATATTTGATTTCTGTGTTCTCCCAAATGGATGGATTCTTATTTAATGCCAGTTTGTTGGGTGCATTTTGATCCTCTTCTTGATAGACACATTTCCATAAACCATTAAAATTAGGGCATGACTAATAGCTATTAATCATTATTTTAATTTTTTTTTCTAATTATTACTTCTTAGACAATGGAGATCATAGAATTCATTTTTAACAAATATCTCTATTGATACCTCTCATTTCTAGATTTTGGGTAGCTAGGAAGTTATTTTGGAGAGAGGAAAACCCACAATAATGTTGTTTTTTGGGAAATTTACTCAAAATTGAGTTTTCGACCCAAGGTAAGGTTTAGGAGAAAAAAATAAAATAATAATGTATTCTAAGGGTCAAAGAAGCAAAAACCCTAGATATATAAGTTTTCATATTTAACACAAGGAAAAGTATTTAATGAGCCTAAGATAAGGTTCATGAGAGATCAAGTAAAATAGAAGATGCAATCTCTCTTGTGCTAAGATATTGATAAGAGGGACGAGATTTATTCCATGAGGTAGAGGACTCTTGGAGAATATGTATCACATGAAGTTTGAGTCTAGATCAATACATGAGCAAGTTTTTTTACGGGTAATATTTGGGTGGGTTTGATTAGGGCATAATTTTAGGCCAAAGATTGAGCTCCATATATGAACAATGAAGATTTGGAGGATGTAGTTTCAAATAAAGAGACAACTCAGGGTTACTTGAATGGCCATCCATGAAAATGTTTAGATCTAAATAACTTCAATATTTCTTACGATATATTTTCTCAATAGAGAGTTGCATACCTCAAGGAAATGACCCAACCTTGAACTAAATATTAGTGCCTTATTGTCTCTGCCAAGGAGGATGAGTTTTATTTGATAAGAGGTTGAGCAGCTATGGAAGTTCTATGTTGTAAAACAGCTTCGTTCAAGTTGAGTTTTTGTATAACAATGCATATCGGTTTTGTGCATCTGCAAACCTTGGTGAGGATCTATCCAAGTAATTAATTACCACTAAAATTATTTATGTTAAATAATTCATTGTTACATGTGTAGTGGAGGAGGTTACATTAGCCTAATATTATTGGGTCATGGAGTCTAAAGTAGCAAAGTAAGGTTTTCTATATAGGTTGAGCTCTAAAGGAGGACATAATTGTCTCAATTTATGAACAATGGTAGTGGAATATCTTAGTTATGAAGATAAGAAAATAGGGTCATGTGTAAGGTTGAATATTAATGAATATTGAGTGCTAAGGTATATTGATTTCAGGTTTGTTTAACAACATGGATTGGATGGCTTTTTTTGTTCCCTATATATAGTCATCATTGATGGACTACATCGTTGTGAGTTTTATTATATATATGACTATGCTGAGTGAATTTTATGAGGAGTATCACTTACAAAAGGTTGACTTGTTAAGCCTGTGTATATTGACTCTTGGAGTGGTCATATCACTATGTGAAGGCTAGTTTCTTGAGATTGTGTATGCATTGAAATATGGAGAAATAGAGGATATTGTGACCAACTAAGGTAAAGGTACTAGATCAATAGTATTCTCTGCATATATAGGTAGCAAAGGAACTTCTATATGTCATGGAAAACAACTGCATAAAAGGTTGATCTAGATTGTCTACTTTAGTAAGTGAGTTAAGTGTGTGTTACTATTTATTCCTTTGTGGGTAGATTGTAGATATAATTTTTCATACTACAAGCCCTAGGTTTTATACTATTTATACTATTTATATTAGAGATTGAGTTCCATGATCCCTAGTATGGGATCCCCTTGATTATTTTATTGATGAAGTAATAAAATAATTGAGATTGGAGCTTAAAAGGTTTATGCACTAAATTTATTTCACTGCTAAATATTTTTCTATGAAAATTTCTAGTATATTGAATTTATTTTATTGTGTTTGTGATCATGTTTTAGACATATACTTTATTTTTAAGTTCCAAGGAAAAATCAACATCATACAATTCTAGCTAGTGTTAAGTATCACATTGTTCCAATATATTGAAACCAATTCATATAGTAAATTGATGCAATAAAAGAATAGAGCTAGATAATACATAGAAGGAGGTGATACAACATAGACCAATATAGATATATATCGAGGGTTCAATAATTATTCATAAGTAGTGAATAAATCAACCCAACAACTACTTATCTATTTATCATCACATGGACCTAGGAAACTAGCTTGTGCCTATAGTCACTAACATGCCATTAGAAATCATAGTAGAATATTAAATTGAACTTTAAAATCTTGAGATATTAATATGAAATTCAATAAAACCATAGGTATTTTAGTCATCACATGCAAGTGCATTGAGGTGGTCTCCTACCACACTCAATAATCATTAGTAATATTTATTCATAATTTTAGTCATCAATATAATTGTATATGTTAAATCATCAACATGATCATTAATTGTAAGCCATAATCTAATGTAAATAAAGAAACATAATGAATCGATCACATGATTATACATAGTCATCAAACTGGTCCATTAAGGCCATTTTCATCATAACATCAAACTAACATATCATAATTATTATACAATCCACTTGCTAAAATTTAAATCAATAGATCCTGAACTCGAGGTCCTAAAAGAACAATGTATAATCCCTAAGGATATATCGAGAATAATTTAATATTATGGTTAGTCAACCACATAGGGGCACTACAAATATCCCCTCCTAACAATAAAATTCATCTTGAATTCCTCAGAAGAGGAGAGGGAAATGGTAGCCCATGTCCTTGGTGTCCTCCCAAGTGGCTAAACTAGGATCGTAACTATGCCATTGCAGCTTAACTTTGTCCACAAATCATTATATAAGATAAAAGTTTCATTGGCCCAAAATGCTAATTGCTTCAGTCATCATTGTTCCCTCATGTGAGACATGAAAATAACTCAAGTTAATAATGTACGAAGGATCTAAAATAAAATGATGGAACAAAAGCACATGAAACACATCATGCATACTTTATAAAAATGTAGGTGAAGCATGAATATATTCTACAAGCCCTTTTATTTCTACAATTTCAAAAGATCCCACAAATTGTGGGGACAATTTTTCTCCCTTCCAAAACCTTATGAAGTTGTTTTGGTTCCTTACTCTAAAAAGAAAGCTACCTCCCACTTGATGACTTTGATCAATTTGATTAACATCAACATAACTCTTTTGTACATCTTGTGCTTCTAATACCCTCTTGATAATCAATGTAATTTTTTCTTCCATCTCTTGTACTACTTCTGGTCCTATTAATACTCAATCCTCTAATCAATCCAAATTGAGAGGTGTAGTGCAAGCCTCCCATAAAAAAATTGAAATGGTTCCATCTAGATGGAACTCTCACCATTGCTATTGTAAAAAAATTCCATAAGAGGAAAAACTCTTCCTATACTTTTCGTTAATCCATTAGATACATTCAAATCATATCCTTTACTATTTGATAATTTATCTTAGTTTTACAATTTATCTCAGGCTCGATAAGAACTGTTGAAGTTTAATTGGGTTCCTAGGGTTTCTTGGAAACTAGTCCAAAACCTTCATGTAAACATTGATCCCATATCTAATATAATATACCTTCCAATCCATGTAATCTCTAAATTTCATCAGTTGAACCTTTTCTATCTCTAGTGTGTTATATGTAGTTTTAATTGGTACAAAATTGAAACTCTTAGTTAATTTTTCTACCATTAAAAATATGGCAGCATGTCTTCTTCCAGTCATTATTTGTCCCACGATGAAATCCATTGATATACCTTCCCACTTAAACTATAATATATTGTAGGGTTGCAATAACCTTGTTGGATGTTTGTCCACAACTTTTAATTAATAACACTCTAAACATCTCACTACAAAGTTTACAATTTCCTTCTTCTTCCCCTTCCAAAATAAGATTTGTTTCATGTCCTCACTCATCTTCTTAACACTAGGATGTGTTGTATATATTGTTCGATGTGCTTCACTCAATATTAGTTGGTGTGTATCTTCATTTTATGGAACATATATCCTCCCATAGAATCGAAGTAGTCCACTACCATTTAGAGAGTACCATTCATAATTTTGGATCATCTTTTAATCCTCCCTAAAACTCTTTCTCACCTCCTTATACAAGGTTCCCTCAATTTGTAGATTAAGAAACTTCTCTCTCATATTTTTCTTTAAGGGAATCACCTAAAATATTTGATGCCTCCTACTTAAATCATTTTTCATCCTATTTACTATTCCATTTATGTAAGAAATATCAAAACCATATTCACTTATTAACTCTTACCACTTTCTTTGTAGAGCATTTAAAATGTATTGAGTGAGTATGTGGTGTAGCCCATAATGATCAATATGTAGTCCAAAATTCCTTCTTAGAAGGTAGCTCATCCAAATCTCTACATTGTAAAAAACATCCGCGATTTCCAGATCATGCATTATGTATTTATCTTCATGGGTTCTAATTTTATTGATGTATTTCTATTACTCTTCCTTTTTGCATTAATACACAACCAAATGATTCCTTGGGGGTATCAGTTCAAACTAGAAATTATTTATCCATATATAGTCCTTTTAGGATTGGTGCTTTTATCAAAAATATTTTTTTTTATCTTTGGAATGCCTCTTGACATATTTTAGTCCAAATTAACTTATTCTTTCTTTATAGTTTGGTAATTTGAGTTTCTATCTTCGAAAACCTTTCAAAAAATATATGATAATACCCAACCATGCCTATGAAACAAATAATTTTGTGAACATTGCTTAGTTCCATCCATTCTAGGATGGAATTTATCTTTTCTAGGTCTATCACAATTCCATCCCTAAATATAATGTGATCAAGATATTGGATCTTTGATTCGTAAAAGGAAGACTTTTATAGCTTTCCATATGGTTGGTTGTCTCTCAAACATTGTAAAACTATTCTCAAGTCTTTTCGATGCTCCTTGTAACACCCTCTTCCCACATCTACCCAAGTAACTAACCAACTAGGGTAAACATGTGAAAAGAGGCTACTATGATCAGACTCAAATTCGTAGGTGACCTTAAGGAATTTGAATCGATGAAAAATCTTCATACAAACCTTGTATATCAACAATAACACTTGTAGGAGTGTACCCAACCATTCAGAAATTCTTCCCCTAGGTCCCACTAAACTTTCTAGCCTATGGTTCTCTGGAAACATGAGCGGGCCTAGAAGCTAGTGTCTATGAGGCTCTACACACATGCATAATCCCACATGCTAGCGTCCATGGACTAAATTCCCCAGTTTTGTGCCAACATCCTTGGGATTTGAGCCACTTTTTCAGGCCCAGGACCCAGTCCACTTCCCTAAGATTCATGAAAAGTTCAGAGATGAATTATAATGACCAAAAAATGATATATTTCAAAAACATACATGAGGGCTAAAGTGGACCCGTACTATCCATGACAAGGATTTCTTCAAACATGTCACAAACATGAAAGCTACAGGTATAAACAAAAAAAAATAGCAAAGTGGTCTCATACTTATCTGAGAATTGATAAGCAACATTTCTCCCCTACAACATTAGCTGCAATATAATCTATTTTACCATAGATACATTTTTCATTCATTTACAAGTAAAAACATAAAGAGAGCCATACATCATCACTGTTAATGCACATGTTTATAACCAACATAATAGCAACAGAAATACCATGGATACAACATCCATAGATTCATATATAAAATAATACTTTTATAAATCAAATACCAAATGAATGAGATTCTCATTAATGAATGTGAAAACTAACTACAGATTGGACTTCCATGTTTCACTTGACCATAGTTTTACTAAGCCAACTATCTCTTCATCCAATCAACCTCGTGCCATATTCTAAACATGAATGTGGGATCTCATCGAACACATTAATCAAGACCAATCCAGGGCTTTCATATTGAAAACTCCGTCACCCCTCAACTAGTGATTCAACCTCATTGTTGGACATCACAACCATCGCGGATTATTTTCTACCCAAGATGTTCCAAGGCTCTAGAGTGTTTGTTCCAACCATGGATTCCAGGAATAGTAAATTAACCGAAACTGTTACAGGTATTCCAGAGCGTTTTTCCAACCAGGGCTTCCAGGACTAGTAACTCAACCCACCTAGGGCTTCCTCATCATTTGTCTAGCCAAGGCTTCCAGGACTAGTAACTCAACCCAAAATTTTCCATTAGCCTTCCAGATATTTTATCCAACCAAGTCTTCCAATAAAAAATAACTCAACCCACAAATAAATGAACATGAGAACCAACTAGAAAACAAGAAATTAAACTTAGCCCAAAACACCATGGCTATCCAAGAAATGGAAAGGCTAGGAAAATCCACTGTCAATCCAAGAAAACCTCCATGCAAATGGAATATCATGACCAAGAAACCACATGCATACACCATGCATGCAAAAACTAGTGAATAAAACATACATGCAATAAAAAACCACTGTATTTTTTAATCCCGATGTACTCTTGTGATTTTTTTCTCTTCATTTTCCTTCTTTTCTAGATCACCAAGTATGCTACACCCTCCAAGGGTGCTCCGAGAAAAATCTAAGTATCTACGAGTATGAGAGAGAGAATAAGAATAATGAGGGAGCTAAAAAATGAACTAACAAAAAATTACCAACAAATCCTCATAATCCTTTTTATAGTTGAGGCCTATATTTTCTTCATTTTCCATTATTTTACTTCATTTTCCTCCACACTTGCAACCTATGACCTTCCACCTCCCTTTTCTCCTAATTTCCATTATTATCATAAATAAATTTTCCAAAAATACCTTTTTCCTCTTTAATGCATTAGTTATTTCCTTTGCCAATTTCCATAGCCATAATAAACCATGTGAACACTCGCATTAGGATGTTTTTCCCAATATTTAGCTTGGAATACCTCTCCCATCAACTGCGGTTATTATTTTAACTTTTTAGATGGAGTTTTCACTAGGGCTATTACACCCCTCTTGATCCTTGAGTAAATAAAAATGTCACAGATGAAGACATGAACAAACATATCTAGGTATTCCCATAATATTTTTCCATCCAAATCAGGAAAACACCTAGGAAATTTTTCATCCTAACTGGTAATACCATAAATTCATAACGCCCAGAATTTACCTTAAAGGTTTTTCTTGGAACATATTATTCCTTGATTCTTGACTTATGAATATCTTGATCTCAAATATACCTTTGAAAACACAATTTCTCCCATCAATTTGTCAAACAAGTAATCGGTCATCACTGAAGGATATTGATTTTTTATCATCACCTTATTTGGTAGGTGATAGTCAATGCATAATTTCTAATACTTGTATTTCTTATTAACAAAAATTTTAGGGGTTCCCTAGAGGGATATGTTGGGTCTTATCAATCCTAATTCCAATAATTGATTTAGCTATATTTTCAATTACTTTAAGTATAAAGCTGACATGTAATATGGTGCCCTTGCAATAAACTTTGTTCCTGGTTTAATGTGGATGGTGAAGTCAATTTCCCTTTTTGAGGGTATCCTAGGAAATTGTTCAGGAAGCACATCCCTAAAGTAAAAAAGAATTATAACTTTATCTATATTTTTATAGTTTCCTTTATCGTTTAGATATATCACCATCAATAATTGACATCCCCTTCGTCGATATTTCATCAATTTCACTAATGATATGAACCTTAGGGATACTTGTCTTTTTCCCATTAAAGAGTTTCTTTGCTCATCATCATTTCTGAAATGTAGTACCTTATATTTGCAATCTAGAACTACCTCATTCTATTCTAACAAATCCATTCCTATGAATACATCAGAAGATCCCAATATTGTACAGTAAAAGGATACCTTGGTTTTACATACTCTCAAATCTACCTCATAATCCCCTCCCATCTCTCCTACATTTATTTTCATACAAAATTCCATCTATAGATGCCTCAAATAATGTTGTGAAATTACTTTATTCTTAATTTTTCATATGAATTTAGAGAAATAAAACACTGAGTAGCTCATGGAACCATTAAATTGACAAAATGTTTATTATCAATATGACCCAACATTTCCATAACAATAGACTGGTGTTCAATCTAGCGATTCTTCTCTGTCACATAGATGTGAAGATCATTCTTTGGAACCCCCACTGTGGTTGTTTTTTAAGTTGAGTTAGAATTAATTGTAATATGTGGGAAATACCTCTCATAGTTTGGGCCTCCACAAGTATAATACTCCCTCTTAGGATTTTGGCTCCTACTAATGGTTTAATTGGGAGTTAGTGTGATACTCTTTTAATAAGAGGCAGACTATTGTCATCGATACTATAGTAGCATTGCACAATTATTCTCGATAGGAAATCACTATGGTGGATGAAGATTCGTTTAAGATACCATGTATGTTAGTTGAGTTGGATGCCTATATAGTTTTTTTTATTTTCTTACTAACTTGTTTTGATGATTATGTATCAGCTCCCTCTGAAAATTTCTATGATCCACATTTTTTCCATTGGAAAATCATGATGCTACAAGTTTTGTTGTCCTATTTGGTCCACTATTCAATATCTCATCCTTTGTGATGATTTCCCATTGAAATTCCTTATGGAAAGTGTGAGGCATTAAGATACTGACCTTAGAAAAAAAGTTAAAATTTATTCCATAAAAAAATTGTTCACTCTAAGATTCTCCCTATTTAAGTGAGAGGCATAGTGAAATAGTTCCATGAAATAATATTCATACTCAAGCATTGAGTGAGTACCTTACTTTACTGCAGTGAATTTATTGATTTGTATTTTGAATGAATTCCTTTGATAGGCAACATTTCCTAAACTTTTCTTTGAATAACTGCCATGTTACTTCTATAATATCCACTCCCAACTAGGGTATCAATGTCTCCCACCAAAGTAATCAATCCCCTTTCAACTATAATAAACCAATCTTGGCTTTCACATTTATGTTAAGTCCCTCAAGGTGAAGCACATTTTCATGTTTCTCAGACACACCTCTATAGTTTTTCGATATGTAGCCCCCCAAATTTCCCTATGCTTTTCCTTTCCCAAATATTGACACACATCATTTATTGTAAGATACTTGGGTGCTTCACTTTTTTATAACAGTTCCTCCTTATTTATATACTAGATGGATGATTAATGCCTCCAAATTTCTAGAATTATCACACTAAGTTCAACACTTCTTCGAAAGTACTTGTTCCTTTGTCACAATGTGATCCCCATAATTGGGTGGGGTGAGAGGAGTTGGATGTTTTGGTGGTGCTAGGTTGTGGCCTCTAGAAATCCTACTCATATTTTAAATATGATTCCCTATTTGAATAACACCTATTTATGTTAATATAACTTGAATAATACATATATATTTAGGTGAGGACCCCACATTTAGTTATTATTTATGAGTTTGGGACATGAATAAATTGTATATTAGTTTAAGAATATTCAATTCTATCATTTATTTACATCACTACACTAGTTTTACAGTTTCATAAATACTATTAAGATGATCATTTATTATCCCTAATTATGGTGATCATACCATATAGAATGGTTGTTGCGATATAGTACAATTGAGTACCTCTGTTGATATATTCATATTCTTGTATTTTTATTAGTCCCTCTGATTAAAAATTCAATCAGTTAAAATACCTTATCAAATATCATCTTTAAAGGTTGACTTTCCTCACTACAAATAAATTTCATTAAAGTAAGTATTGTGAATCAAACTTATTGAAAATCCCTTATATCATGCATGTTCATTATCGCAACACACACACACATATAAAAATGACACTAATATTCATCCCATTTCCATTAATGGTCATCCTTATTCATTCATATATATGTATACTACATCAGTCTTTTTGTCCAATTATAATGTTATTAGTTACAATTAAATAAGAAATTTTTATTATTATTTATTTCTACATTACATTTTTTTATATATACATATGTGTTGGAAACAATGTTAATACTAAGAGGGGGGTGAATCAATATTAAGGATAATTTTAACTGGTATGTCAATTTAATTTTCATTCAAACTTGGAAACCATCCATATAACCAACATCAACATATTATGTGGATACAATATGTAATCAACATACAAGCACACACCATGAGAAGCATACATATCGGACACAAGGTTTTACATGGAAACCCTTTTGGGAAAAAACTACCAAATCTTGTTGTTGTTATTGACGTAAATTAAGAGACATCAATTTGTTTGTGAGCCACCACTCATAGAAATCACCAACTCCATTTAATTCTTTTCTAGCACCCACTAGTAGAAATCACCAACTCCCTCCTTCTATACACACATGTCGAGCTTACCATAATCACCATGTGAACCACCAACTTCAGATTTTTATTGCAAGAACCAACTTATATCTCCTTGGATTTATGCAATTGCCAAATTTAAAAAGGCACCAACCACCGAGCCTTCTCAAGCACCTGCTAGAGATGGAAGCACAAAATTCCTGTATGTAGGATTCAACCCACAATCAAATAGGAATCTAATTTTCACTGTATTTGGCTGCAACTCTTTCCGTTCTCAGCTCTGTTCTCCTCAACAACATTTTTTCCCACAAAATCACTTTGTCCTCTGCACACTCTACTATAGTTTTTTGTTCTGATCAATAGTCCACTAACATGCTGATGTTATCTTCCCTTCAACAACATACACAAACATATTATCTCTTTTCTCTTAATAACAACCCATTGTTCTTATTCCTATGCACTTAGCAACATACATTTAGCTCTCAACCCTCTTTCTTCCTAGGAAAACACGGCCTTTAAAAAAATATATATATACTCTCTCAGGGTCTCTTTTCTCTGCATATGCACTCTCCTCCTTTCTCTCCAGAATAGGCTCATTTGGAAACATACACAACAATGCACTATAACCATTAAGCTCTCTACACAACACTCTCACAATTATGTTGCTTTCCCCCCAATTTCTCAATGGAAATCATTGTTTTTGTTCCTCTGCTACACTCTAATCAATGTTGTCTATGTCATCAATTATCTTTTTCATCATCCTACCTGATTGTACCTCCAAAATGGCTTGTCCTACTATAATTTTGTCTTCATTGAATTGTGCCATTGTATCTTTAGTAAGCACTTGAAATGGGCACATGAGTGATCTCCATACTGAGAATTATTTCTCAGTCAATACTGCACACTCCACCAGGATCTCCATGTTTATTCATGTCTCACTAAGCTTAAATGCTCTTCAACATGGCTTCTTTGTTCTTCATTTTTTTTTTTTAAGATTTTCACGCGAGATCAGATATATATTGCTCAGCTCAAGGTAGGCCCAACACTCTTCCCTGCAAATCGTGGTCCTCTCTGTTCTTCGAATTACAAGTATCTGTTATTCCCATAATTCTAGTGACCAACCACTATTTAGATATTTAGATTTTGAATTATCCATCCTTTAATACGTATGTACTGCACTATAGGAGATCTTTAATTTCATAACTTTTATTAAAAAAATGTTACGAAATCACAATATTCTAAACTTCCTTAGACCTTCCTACTTATTCCCTTTTCATTTTTCTCCTCCATGGGACTGGGTATTGTGACCGATGACATAAAATTTAGGCTATGAGGTCTTCAAGCTCATGTGAGGGGCCTATATCCCTATGTTATTTTATCTTACTCTTTTTTCTTTTAACTTCTTCAACCAAGCACCAACAAATCAGAACTCCACATATCATAGCTTTCTCCAAAAAGAATTTACGAAGGAATTACAAAATTTCGAGCTCCAATATTCTCCATAGAAAATTAGGTGCTAGGCCTTGCTTTACACATTTGGTTTTATTAGTTTCTTTGTGCCAAAATTATAATCCACATTGGAATACCCCTGTATCATATTTTCTTCAAAATTTAATTAGGTAGGAGTTTTGGAATATTTGGGGTCTGAAATACCCACGTGGCATCTCCATAACACTTAGGTGCTAAGTATTCTCTATTCCATTGGTTCTTTGGGTCCACATGACCAAGTGCCAAACACCATTACAACTCCTTTCTATTGGGAATTTTCTCAAAAATAAATTAAACAAGAGTTACGAAATCCCAACCCTCGAGATGATGTCATGGTGATGTCATCATATCCACATGGCAACTACTTAGTTGTGACACATGTCAAATGGATTTTCTCCATTAGGCCACCAAAAATGTTGAATTTGAATTCCACGTTTCCATCGTATGACCACGTCATTCTAATAGCATCTACCTCATCAAATCCTCATGCCCAATCACATACTACCATGTGTCATACCAAAGGAGAGAGAAAGGGTTTGTAGGTTCTTTGGTTTTTCAACGAATTCCTTTGTAAATCATTATTTCCCACAATCTTAACACTTTTCAAAGAATTCAATTTATAAGGACTTATGAGGTTGCGATATGTCGAGGTTCTTTCCTGCTCCGATATACAACCTTCTGATACCGGGTTCATTAGAGAAAAAATTGGCCTAAAAGTTGCCATGAAATTTTCATATTATTTCCATGTCATAATATATAAACCATTCAAAATACTTTAAATTAAAAAAAGAATTACAGGTAAATATTTTGTAGGGAAAGGAAGAAAACCTACTTTTTTTAATTGTATTTTCGACATATCTCATTATAGGTTTACTCAAATTTCAAGTGTATACACTCCTTGGATGCAGAATTAAAGTTCACATGCAAAAAATACCCATTATGCATACTTTTTAGAAGACCCACATTGATAATAATTGAATATACATTAAAAATTATGTTCAACATGCTTTTAAAATATATCTTCAATTTTTATCAATGTGGGTTTTCTCATAAGTATGCATAATTGGTACTTGTTGGATGCGAAATTTAATTCTACATCCAATGAGTGTCTACACTTGAAATTTGAGTAGACATATAAGGAGATAATCCAAAAATACAATTAAAAAAATATCTTCTTTTCCCTCCAAAATTCATAACTCTTATTTTATTATTTTAACTATTATTTTATCAATTTTCCTTAGGATGCCACTTTAGGCTGAAATTTCCTCTAATTCCTTTCAAATAAACCACTGAGGACATAAACTGTCGAGGTCCATATTTTCCAATCTTCCAATATGTTGCATGTTCCAACCCATATGATATTCCTTCTCTTCCAATGTTCTACTTAATCCAAGATATTATGAGGTTCTGATATTGCAACCTTTTCGATAATGGGTTCCAATAATCGGCTCCTAAGAGTCCAACCTATTTCTGATTTTGGTTGCTCTGAATTTTTTAGCCTTCTGCAGTTATGAAACTTTTATATTCTACAGTTCAGAAAATTCGAGGTTTTAATTTATGCCTCCTCCTAAGGACTTTCAGGTCCTTAATTTAGCAATAAATATATTTTGATCCCTAGATCCATTCATGGACTTTGACATACCATTGGAAATCTATTTCATAGCACATTCCAGTGGATATTTTATGATGTACGCTTTGATCCATTTTCTCCCTGAAAAATGGTTGCAAATTATTTGTTATTATTTACACCTAGACTCTTCTTCTTGTGCCTAGAACCTGGACTTCTAAAAACCATAGTAATCATTTTATGGATTTCTCCAATAAGCCAGCTACTATGGTGATTCTTTACCAGGGACTACAAAAACCATAGGAATCCTCCTTAGCTTGACACATCAAGCATATCAATGATGACATATGTTTCCATCACGGGTAGCCTAGTGAAGATCAAAGCCATCATATGCAAGCACATGCATCCATGTTGGTCTCATTGACATCAATGCCAAGACACTTTCTAATTGTGAAGAAATTCCAACTTCCTAACTTGATCTCTTAGCATGATTTTTCACATCAATTCCAATGAACTTGTGGCCACTAGCCATCTAAACAATGTTAAATTTAAACAATCTGCCCCTTTGGCATTTATGGAAACACCTCATCCTCATCACTTCACTTAGATGGCCAATCCTCATGATGCTTACACACTTCTTCTTACATGATCTACCTCTGCATTTCTCTTCTCTATAAGGGCCATCGAATATCTTCCAATAATTCTCTCACCCTTTGACATCAATTGGAAAGGGCTACAGTCTTCCTTTTTCTCCCCCATGCAATCACTGTCTGTCAAGACTGAGGAGCTAGTTTCTCTTATGAATTACACTCTACCTATAAAATGGACATATATGATATGCTCCCCCTAAAAATATATTGTATTTTCTTTGAATTACTTTGTTTTTTTGCACCTTATACTTGTTGGATAATTACTTCCCTTACCAATGCATATTTTGTATCAGTTAAAGGAAAAATAATACCAGTTAAACTTCTCATGGTATTTTTGTTGCTGCAAATACCTATTAATGATGATGCTTTTTGTCGTGCTCTTCATTGTTGTTGCTGATTCATCTTATATGCTCACTTATCCTAAGAATATACATCACTTCTTCTCACATTGAGATCATATTGATCCAAATATCGAATGCTGGTTAAATAACACCAATTTCAACCCAAAAAAAGATACAAATTGGATATTGTACTAGGAAAAATCTTTATATCTCTTTCTAAAATAAAAATTTCCATTTTCATAAAGGTTTCTCCACTTGAACCTAAGACTACCAATTGACATATAAATACCAATTAAGGGTTAAAGGAAATGAAAATATTGTACCAATTGTGTTTCATGAACACAAGACTGTTATGCATAATCAAACTTACAATTGAAATGAAATAAGGGTATTTCACCCAAGGTGAAATACTTTCATTTACTCAATAATATTTCTTCTCAAGGCTGACATTTATTTCCTGCTTTTGCTATCAAAGCATCTCTCCCTGAGCCAATTATTTGTAATATCTTACAATTTCTTATTTTATTCTATGTGGGGATTGATCTTGTGGACCTGACTTGAATGTGGGCTTCTTTTCATTCCACACTTTTCCTGCAACCCGTCTTCTTCTATCACAACATAAATAATTGTTGTGCACTCCCCCTGATCTCATGTTGGTTGCACTCCTCTCCTTTTCAAGGTTGATATATTTAAAATAACCCAATTTATTCTTGTAATAAACAAGAGAGTATGACCATACCTTTAACCATTAGAGGCACCTTCCTGTCTATTCTTCCTAGATTCTTGCATCTAACTTATTTGACCTACCTTGAGGCAATTCCATTCCTTTATGGAAGAGAAAGAAAGGATCTACTCCCATTGAGTAGATCTTCCTCCTTCTTCATCCAAAAATTATCTAGTCGATTCCTAATAAAGGAATTACCTTTCAAATTTTTCTTCTCACATGTTTGGGCTTTCTTTTGACTGCACATGGCTGGAGGGAACTTCTCCTTTAGTTCATCATTCTTCACCCAAATATTTTTTATTCCTTTATTCCTTAGAGAGCGGTCCACCACAGGGGTAAGAGGATAGTTCTTCTTGGTTTTCTTTTGATTTATTCATCCTTTTTTCAGACTCATCTCTTGACATAAAGAACTGAATAAAAAATTTTATTCCTTTGATCCGCTATTTCTTCTTGTTGTAAATTATTGAGCTGCTTCATTTTAATTCATATGTTACTAAGCATGTAATTTATTTCCATATCTACAACATTTTTCCTCATTCCAAAAGTTTCCGTAGTTGTATAATTCAATCTGGATTAAGAATAGACCAAAGGACCTACCACATTTGCTAGCATTCTTGTGAAGGCCTTTACTACTGCAATCATTCCTACTTTTGAATGCTTTGTTTGTTATTATTTTTCTACTATCCAACACATTTTTTTTTCATGCATGTCATCTACATTTTATTGCTTTATGTCCAAAATTATTGCAAGAAAAATTATAACCATAAATATTTTTTTTTATTACGGAAGTTACCTTTTCTTTGAAGGTTTTGTCCTTGACAGGGAAATGACTCCTGTTGGTTCTTATGTGCCTTCCATGGTAGTTTGGAATGTTTCCTTGCATTATTTCATGCAGTTTCTTGGCTTTCTTCTAATGCTCTCCATGTTGTTGCTTCTTATCCTTCTATTGTTTCCTTTTCTTCTCTTGTTGTTGTTTCTTTAATTTTCACCACTTCTTAACATTATTTTGCTACCTTTTCTTTTCCTGTTTCTATCTAAAAATTTGTTTTCCTTTATTATTGTTAGAATTTCCAACTTCCCTTACATGGGTGGTTGAACTTCCAACCTTTTCCTCTTTGGATCTTATTTTTTCTTTGAAACCCAAAATAGCTTTGATGAGCGGCGATCTTTTCTTAGAAATTATTTCATCAATCACATTATTTCTCTCCTCAAGCTTCGGATGTTGAGAAAAATCTTTATCCAACCTTTCTAATTCATGTATCAATGATATTGCTTCATTTTGCAGTCTCTTAAAGTAAAATTCCTGCTCACTCAATTGATTGGTTCACATCCCATTAAGTCTACTAGCCTGCTCACTTAAAAATTTCTTGTAATAATTTTGTGAGTTATTATTTTTAGCATAGTCAAACTAATAAATGAACTGACCTTTATTTAGGGCATTTTTCCTAGTTAATTTTAATCAAAATTTCACATTTATATTTTGTTTATTCTATTTAATTTTATTACCCCAAGGGTTTTAAAGTGTGTTGAATCCATTTATGCAATCAAATATGCATTTTAAACAACAAAAAATTGCAACCTTTCTTTATATTGTATCCTCGAATTCTAGTGAAAAATGTTAATTCATCAATAAGTTAGACTATGCCATTATTTTTTTTAAATTTAATTTCATTATACATATGTTTTTTTATTGGGATATTAAATAAAGCCCACTTTTAAAATTGTTGAAATACTTAAAAAATGCCTACACATCTCATCTATACTAAATTATAGAGTGTTGATAGAAATCGAAAGAGAGCACATGGTTACACATAAATCACACTTCATTAGTTTATTGATCACAATCATCACATATAGAAGATATAGATCATCGACTTCAAAAAATATAGGTCCTAAGAAAGTGGAATTATGACTTGGACATGACACAACTACACCTCATACACATAGGAAACAACAACTTCTAGAGTAATGCCTCGCAACTCTCAATCAAAACCTATAAATCATACACAGATGCAAGCATTACTCCAGTACCCTCCCTTATTGCTTACATGTACCAAATATTGAAAAGAAACATTACAACAATAATATGAATGTCTGTCATATTTGTTTGACATCATCTTCACTAGCACTCACATTCACTCTGAATTCTCATGGTTTCTTCTCTTTTCTTGATCTAAATTGGATCATTATATTCCTTTTCATCAATCTTGCTAAATTTGGAATGGAAACAAGTGGAGGAATCATCTCATGGGATTGTTTTTACCAGTGGGACCCAGCTTTGCGAAACAAGCTCTTAAACCTTCCAGGAGCATTTTGAGGCATCAAATGAAAATTTTTTGAGTTAAAACTTTGATGCATTATAGAAACACCTTTTTATGTTATTCTACATACATATATATTTCCAACCGCATAAGAAGCACATCAATTAGAGCCTATATGCAAATGTTATGCCACTCAGAAGTTGACCTTCCTATTTTCACACCTATAGTTTGGTAGGTTTCCGCATCAACCCCCCATTATTCATGGAAAATGGGCGAGCCCGTGTTTTTTATGTAAACAACTCTATAATGTTCTACCTTTTTAACTCTAGTTAAGAGTTTATGTACTCAAATTTAACCATTATTAGTCTATGAGGATGTGTTATAACCGAGCTACTAGGTGGAACAGGCACTCCATTCTTTGGAGAGAATATTCTTCCATAGATGAGAAAAGATAGACAGGAGAGATAATAGGGAGATCACATAGAGAGGATTTCTGCATTGTAGCAACCCACGGGCCACAAGCATTAATTTTTTTTACCTGTAGCAATATTTCTAGACAGAGAAAGGGACCGAAGTGACCTCAACTTCAAGCTAGGTTTCCTCTCGAAAGGGTTTCTCAGAGCACATATCTTGTTGCTCATGTCTATGTGTGATATTATTCTGTCGTTCTCTACTTTTTTGCATAATTTCCATTCACATGCATGCACTAATTACAGTAAGATGTACAAACCTAGAAATTTAATAAAAATGTGATAGTGTAAAAGTACGATATTTTAATTTATTATTATTAGATTTGTTCTGATGAGCTGTCTAATGGAATATCCATGGAATCTTACAGATCATTTCTTCACCATATTTTCACGCTTCCAACTTGATCCATTTAAGGCATAACCATATTCTACCATCGTTAATATACTTTTAAAAAATTATTCTTCTTGAACTCTCGAAGGAAAATCTCAATACTAAACCATGTTATGGAAGTGACACCATCTATTGAATCCACAACACTTAGTAGTATTCATCAGTTTTCTACGATATTAGTCTGGGTACAGAATGTCTTCAATAAATAATTCTACAACATGGCCTCTTATAAAATAACTTGCACTAATTCTCTTAGAGTACGAAGTGTCACAACAACGTGACCTTATTAAGAACAATATGTAACTAATTCTCCCAGAGCATGACGAGTCACAATACTCCATTCAATACTTGGTATATTCTCTATGGTTCTACATCAAAAAAAAATTTACAAATAAAAAATAAAAATAAATAAATACCACTAAAAAAAACACCATTTTCTTTTTAAATAATATAATTATGCCACCATTGTAAAAGTAGATATTCGAATTTAAATGAGATTTTTCCACATAAATAAACCAAAAATTGACTCTTTCAAATACTAAATAATTTCTCCAATCAAGTAAGACTTTCAACATGTGTGTCTAAAGGTATTGTTCCTGTTGGGTCCCATCATTTTCCTGCACAAGAATTTGGTGTCCTGTATACTCTTGTGACTCGTGCTCTTAGAATCTCTGACGACAACTCCTTGGATTCAGAAAAATCCCATCTTCTTGACATCTTTGAAAATAATGGTTACAGTAGATCTCAAGGTCTTAAAGCCTTTCAGAAGGCATATAAAGGGTTGAGTGGAAAAGCTACTCGGGTGGATCCTATTTGCAAGGTCCATCTCCCATTTATCCAGGGGACAATGGACAGAATTGCCCATGTCCTTAGGAAAAATAATATCTCTGCTTCTTTCAAACCTCTCTGCACTATTAGAAATTTCCTTGGGTCTGTTAAGGACCCTATCGACCCTAAGGACATGAAAGGAGTTTACATAATTCCTTGTTCTTGTGGAACTCCCTATGTTGGAGAAACAGGTCATTCCATTAGACAGAGAATCTGGGAGCATGTTGCAGATATTAGACAAAATCGATCTCGTACCTCAGCTCTTGCTGAACATGTAGAAAATTCATGCCACCATGTTTGTATTAAATATTCCAAAGTCATTTCCAAGGTAGATCACTTCCACCATAGCAAATTAAGGGAGGCGATCGAAATTGAGAGACATGCTAACAATCTCAACCGTGACGATGGTTGGAAATTAAGTAAGAGGTGGACCCGAGCTCTTGCGAGGTAATTTTGTTTGTTTTTATTTATGTTTTTTTTTTCTTAATTAATTAATTTTTATCTTATTGACTAATTAATTAATTAATTTGTTTATTTATTTATTTTATTTTTTATTTTTATTTTTTTTACCTTCATAGGTAAATTTTTGTTTTTTCTTTTATTTTCATTTTTAGTTATATATATTTTTAAATTCCATTAATTAATTAATTAATTTATGGATTTATTTTATATTTTTGTTTAATTTATTTATCTTATTTATCTTTATTTTATTTATCTATTTTATTTATTTATAATATCAAAATTTACCCCTCCCTATTACCTATTATAATTTATATACCCCTTCTTAATTTAATTTAATTTTAATTTATTTATTATTTAACTCTATTTATTTATGTAATTAAAAATTTACCCCCCTTTTTTCTTCTTCGGTAATTTTGGTTATGTTTTATATTTTTATATACAATTAATTAATTAATTAGCTTATTAATTTATATTTTATTAATTATTTGGTTATCTTATTTTAAATTTAAATTTAAAATTCTTCCCCTTCCCTATTACCTATTTTGTTTATTACATAATAAATTTATAAACACCCCCTTTTATTAAATTTCCCTCTTAATTAATTAATTTGACTTAATTACTAAAAAATTTAGCTAACTATCTATCCAATGGCTAGTTCTTAATAGCTAGTCTTAATGGCTAGTTCTTCACAAATAATTCTCAACGGCTATTTTTAGGCATTTATGCATCTCCACTATTTATTCTTTGAGGTCGATTAGATTCTCCACCTAGTCCTGAGGATGAACCATATTAGCTGGTTCAAAACATCAATCTAATCCTAATGATGTGATTAATCCAAAAGACATTTCTATATATATATATTAGGATAGTAAAAATTTAACAATCATCAATCCTTCTAGACTCATCTTCCAAAGACTCCCATGCATATAGCTACCCAATCCCCACTCCAAAAGAACAATGCATTGAAGAGAAACATACAACCATGTTTAGAAAGTGTTCACATGTTAATGTGGCTCCATAAGGAAAAATCATGACCATGCATGACGCTGGGATCCTAAAAAATCTTTAGAGTATCATACCAGGAACTGATATCCCCAACATATTTGGCATGACTTTAATTCCTAACCTTGAATTTTGAAAACATCGTATTTCCTGAAATGTAGACCTTATTTAAAATAATATTTATAGCATTTTCAACACCATCCTCAAAACATATTATTTTTGCAATGTCAACTACACGATCATTCATTTCAGCAGCCATAGCCATATGGATTGAGTCAAAAGGGGATTTTCGGCTTCCACAGTACCATCTTCATTTTTATCTCGAATAAGATGTTGCTTCTATAATGGAGGTGGTGCAAACCCTATCCAATTCATACATTCAACCCAATAAAATTGGTCTAGTATGAAAAGAAAAGTTATCTAGGGTACTCCAGCATGTGATGATGTTGCAGTTGTTCCACTATCACTCTGGGGTACACCAGGATGTAATGTTGTTGCAGTTGTTCCATGGTTACCATGATGTATTTCTACATAACATTTGGGTAATGGCCAACTATATATCATGGAACAAGAATAGAAAATTAGCCTATTTTTAAAGAGCTCTGATCAATATTTATCAAGTTCAGAATTTATTTCACAATAATTAGAATATGCATCATGAAGTTTTTTGGCACCCAAAAATTCTTTAGAAAACGATTTATGGCCCCTTGCACAATCTATGGCCCCTTGAAAGATTTATTGACTTCTCCTTGCACCATGAGCAAAGAGTTTCTTGCAAACCCTCCAACAATTCAACTCATCCCAAACAAGCTATAGAAGAATGAAAATAATGTTTTTACAACAGACCTCTGCCATTCTAGAGTGATAAATATCCACATCTTCCTTTTGAAATATCTAGACATAGAAACCTTCAAAAGAATATAAGCAAGGAAATGATTGTTATGTCCTATGGACTAGTCATTCCAAATCCTGAACCAACTAATGATCAATATGGGCTCACCCCTAAGGACCATAATCTTCCCTCACTAGATGGGGGGCTTATCCCAACCCCATTTAAAATAAAAAGCTCATTTTTAACCTAGAATATTAAGAAGTGGAATATGACAACAAAGCACTGGAAAAGAACTTGTAGTTCATGAGCCTGCCTTTTTCTCAATAGAATAAATAGAATTCTAAAGGAAACTTGTCCCCTCAGAGAACAAATTAAATGGAAATTCCACAACTTAAGTAAAAATTTAACCTAAAAAATTCAGTTAAGTTTACTTTCGAAAAATTACAAAAATATTATTTCCAATACTGTCTCTTCGATGATCAGTATCAATCCTCTACATAATTGGTATAAGTATACGGTGTGAAATAGTAAAAAAATCCTTTGTCAAGAATTTATGGGTACAAAATGGTTCAATTAGAAACCAACTTTAGATGAAACAATACAATTATAAATAAAGTTTTGGGACATTATAGAGTTTATACTTGCTTATACAAGCCTTGAACCAAATTTGGAATGCCCCTCTAGAGTGAAAGGTAATTTTTGTATGGTATTTGTTGCATGGTAGCCTTTCTCTTGCCCAAAACATGTGATATCTAACAATAGCCTTTACATGTGTTCTTTCTATGGCTAGGTTGTAACTAATATCTTTTTTTTTATTTTCCAAGAAGGAAAATGCTAAAAAGTGGCTTGGAATTGATCCATGGATCCCTATGGTCACTTTTCACTATGGTCACTTAAGTGTGGACAATTATTTTATTCACTGGAAATATTGTTGTGTTAGTGTGTTTGGTGCATGCATGTATGAAATCACACCAACTTAAGGGGTGTGGTTTACCCTCTTAATTTATTGGTCACATGCAAAAAATATATGGAGTCATGTAAGTTAATGGAACATGCTAGAACATAACCATACTAGATAGACAAATAGCATGCATATTCAAACATAAAAATTAAACTAAAACTAAAACAAATAAGAAAAAAGCTCTAAATATATTCGAACAACTGCAATATTCTAAACGGCACTGCTTACCTCCCCTCTTATTGAGTGCTAGTAGGAAATTAGGATGAAACATTAACCCACTTGCCAAGGGGCCCTTAGAACTTGGGGTTCTAAGTCCTGATGCAAGGATGTATTCACTTCCAAGCTTGCCTCGGCACAAAGTCTCCCTCTCTCTACTATGGTGGACTGAAGTTGTTGGATGGCCAACAATTGAGTCCCCTCTATCTCTGCTTCGAATCACACACTGCTGATATTTCTTGGTGTAATTCTAGCCAGCATAAAATTGTTCTCTCCAATTGTTCATCTCTTGGTGGCCTTTTATAGGAGAATAAAATCCCTCCTTCCCTCTCTAG
The DNA here is from genome assembly GCA_034641835.2 of Pinus albicaulis. Taxonomy (NCBI): domain Eukaryota; kingdom Viridiplantae; phylum Streptophyta; class Pinopsida; order Pinales; family Pinaceae; genus Pinus; species Pinus albicaulis. Next base: position 480,530,476 of record CM076572.1, read on the forward strand.
GTACATTGTGGATGGTAACCCAAGAGAGGGGGATGATTCCATTGTGTGCCACATTTATTCCCTTCTGTTCTCCCTTTATGTCATAAGGAGGCTTGGGTGGCTGTCCTTAGGTGGATTTAAGTGCGGAATCAATGTTCTAGAGTGTGCTTTTCGTGGTCTCGGAAAGTGACTTCTGCCACTCCTAGGATTATGCACTTTTCGGGTCAAAATCCATGCAAAGTTGCTCTTATCGAAGGATTTTGCGCACGAAAGCATTTATGACTTGATAAAATATTATTTTTCCTCAGACCTTAGATATTTTTAAGTACTTTCCAGATTCTCTAATGTCTCTCAGCCCTGTAAATCCGTCTACCTAACATTAAATAATTTCGTATATTCTTGTATGATATTCTAGTGTTAACAGTTTCCCCTTAATGTGTGAGGTCTAGGAAGAATTGTTTAGCCAAAATGCATTATAGTTTATGTTATGTATACTATGCATAGAGAGAGAGAGAGACCTATGTGTATCTCGAAATTGGTGACACCCTGCACCGATTCGAAGAACTACCATGTCCTATGGGACCCCTGTAAGAAAATATAATACAATATATAAAATTTTTATATGAGCTGGGCATGTCCCATGCTCATAATGTTGTGGCTATTTAAAAAATTATATTTGATAGATACATGTTCTGTCTGTGTCACTTAATATGGTACTGATCTGTTGGTTGATGACGACGACTATTGACACCCTCAGGGGAATTTTTTCTTTGAAAATAGGTGGAATGTGATACCCATATGCATTACTTTGGTATGGCATGTAACTACACATTGTACGCATAGGTGTTGCCTGGGACCTTCCCGTGTAGGCATTACTAACAGAGACACTTATGAAGGCACGTGTCTTCAACGAATTCAATCAAAGTGCAATGGTTGTAAGGTACGATACCATATTGAGATGAAAGCATGTGTTGTAGTCAAATGTGGGGAGGATCGATGACATCTATGGGAAATGATGTCTCCCATAGTGTCGCCTGAGGATGCCCCTTTTATGGAGAGGGGTGATCCAAATTACCACTTCCTTTTTGGAAAATGATTGTCGGAGTAAAAAAAAATAAGCCTCAACTGAACGAGGGGGTCACTAATATGAAGGATTAAGATATTGGATGAGATGGGTTTAACATAGGCATGGTGGTGAGGGGTGACTGAAAACTGATGATGTGGATTTAGTGGCCAAAGTTCGAAGTATAATAATCATTTTGGTGGTAGTCATAACTATTTCTGATGGGGAAATCCCTGGAGTTGGTAGGACTTCCAGGGTGGGTATAAACTGGTTATGAATTTCATGGTGGATTTTGTGTGAGGGTGTGATACTTCAACCAAGGGTGTTCAGGGACCGCTCCCATGAGAGAAAAAGTGAATGAGTGGGTGGGGGATGTAGTGCATTGTTTGTTGTCTTTGTACACTTACAAAAAGAATAAAATAATGGGGTTTGTTTTGTACAAAAAACAATGACGGGTGCCCCAAAACATGAAAGTGTTTGCTCACCGATGATGTGAGGCAGGTGTTTTACTGAGGGTGGGGTCCCCATTGGTTGGTATCATGTGTGAGGTTGATGAAGCAGATGAAAAAGTTTCACAGATGGGATTATGCTGATGGAGGTATGGTGGGGAAAATGCGAGGCACGGTAGTGCGCTTTTGATATGCTTGTACAACTTGACCATCCGGGAAAGGGGTTTTATTTTGGGATATGGCTGTGGCTTCAATCCTATTTCTCATAGGTGATGATACAAATCATATGTGGTGTATTGCGTCGTCGGCATTCGGTGGGGGAAGAGTCTCCATGATGGGACTTTGTGTAAGCGCAAGGTTGAGTTCCCCGCTAGGATTTTCAATTTGCTATGGGTTGGAATTATGCTTGGTGCAGAGGTGCCTAAATGTTTCCATTAGCAAGTATACCTATGGCTCGTGGCTTTGGCCAGTGTGAATGGTACATGGTACCACTGTGCCAACTGAGTAGATTGTATGGGAATCAACACTACTCGTTTTCCCCGATGTGGACACTTGGAAAGGATCTGTTGTAGAAGAGGTGGTCTTCTACTTCCACTTCCATGTTGTTGGTTTGGGTGTGTCTAACTCTTTGGGGGAGTGTAGACTTAATGCTACTCTTGCTTCTCTTATCTTGGGGAGAGGCACACATATAATCATATGGTGAATTTGTGAACAAATCCAGCAATAGGTATGCATTATCTCCTCTTGGTTAGAGATAAGTCTCTATGGAAGAGAAGAGATTGTGTGAAAACTACTTGCGAGGGGCTTTAGTTATGTTAGGGTCCTATAATAATATAATTCATAATTTTGAATTGCTACATTAAAATATTGCACATACCTTTTCTTTTTTCAAATGTACTCCCATATTTGAAAAAATGAAAAGAGGATAAAGTCCTAAAAGAACAATCAAAGGACCAAAAGGAACAAGAAAAAAAAAGAATATCAAGTATGAACCGGACATAAATAGATAAAATTAAGATCATTAAAGTGTTGCATGTTCAAATGCCACTACTTTAGTTTTCTTTATGGAAATAAAATTGTGTGCAAATTTTCCAAAATTCGACAATTCATAGAGATCAAAGAGCTTAATGTTGATGATTAATGCTTTAAATTTTATGCTAATAGTTAGAGAAAAATTATGTAGCCAAACTATTTGATCTTGGTGGATCAATAGTTAGGTAGTGGATAAATGAGCTCATTAGTTTAATCTGAGTCATTGGACGTTATAAGGTTAGAAGTAGATTAGTTTGTTTATTAAAAGAAAATATAGGGTTAGCAAGCTCAAATGCGACCAATAAAGGAAGTAAAAATGTTAGGATAAAAGAAGGGTAGGTAGATTACTTTTAAAAGCATTGGAAAAAATCATTTTAGTTTATCTTAGGTCACTAATGTCATTTCTAACATTTCCCCTTTTCCAAAATTATTTTCCCATGCAAAAACACATTCCCCTTTACTAATTCCCCTTTTACAATAAAACATATGCAAAACTCACTTTTGCATAGTTTGGAACATTTAAAATATGTCGGGCTCACTACTTTCTAACCCTTCCCACTATCATATTTTATTAACCCACACATATTACTCCCAAACCTTCCTCTTAGTATATAAATCCCCTCCACTTTATTATATTCCCAACCCCTTTATATATTTTTTTCTAAATTGGACTAATTCTATTAATAAAAACATAGTGTACAGGTCAAAGCTTGCCTCTAGAATTTCTATGCTAGCTAATTCCCGAGGGAGCAGGGTTCAAAAGGACAAAGAAATGACTACCCCAGATAGGGAAATTGGTCTGAAAATTGCTGCCCTCAGTGGGGAAACCAGTATTTTCCAGAAATGACCAAGAGTTTGAAAAATTGTTTAGGAAATACATAATAATAGAGAAAATAATCAAAATAAAGAGACTATTGGGTATGTGTTATATTCTTTCCACGACTAACCATGCGTGGGGGCGATAGACCCCCCTTTGCGCTGGGCAGAACGGGGAGGTCACAGGGGGGGCGGTAGCCCCCCCTTTTGGGGTCCGGGGCAGTGCCCCGATGAAAATTTTTGGCCCTTAATTTCTAGTGGGCAGTCCGCGCCCATGGTTTTTTTCATGGTTTTGCACATTTTTTTAGGGTACGATGGTTTTTGGCCCCTGTTATTTTGTAGATCCAGTCAAGGGAACTACGGTTATGATCTAATCTGGGGTTAATGGTTTAGGGTTTATGTATGCTTCGACATGTATATATATTTGTCGTAACACTAAAAGAAATATAATGAAATATCAAGCTGGCCTTCCCGATTTGGGATCTAGGGGAAAATTTCTGTGTTTATCTGTTTTATGTTTTATGCTCTCTCTATTATTTATTTTCTATTATAAGATCCTTGTTTAGATAATTTATGTTCAGGGTTAAAACCTAAATTTGGTATCATAGCTATTTTGGCTTCAAGGGGAAGCCTTGCTACTGAGGGTGTTTTTCTCGGAGTTGAGGTAGACCCTGTTCAGTGGGAGATCTGCGGGATCGATTCTTGCGGTGAAAGAAGATGGCGATTAGCGAAAAGATAGAGATCCAGGAATTTAATGGTCAGAGTTTTGAGTCGTGGAAGCTCAAGAAGGAGTATCTGCTGGTGGATAAAGATCAGTGGATTGTGGTAGATCTATGCACTAAACCAACAATAATGAAAGACAAAGACTGGAAGACACTGGATCGGAAGGCTAAGAGAAAAATACGGTTGTGTGTCTCAGATTTAGTATTGTTGAATGTATCTGGGGAAGCTACGGTGAAGACCTTGTGGGACAAGCTAGGGACTTTGTACCAATATAATTCTTTGGTGAATAAATTTTTCATGCGGAAAAAGCTGTATAACCTAAGGATGAAGGATGGAGACTCGGTGACAAAGCATCTGAATGCCTTCAATACTATGGTAAGTTAGCTGTCATCTGTTGATATTAAAATATCATATGAAGATAAGTGCATCAGTTTGTTTTGTTTTCTACCAGATTCGTGGGACATTATGGTTATTGCAATAGGTAGCAATACAACTACCTTGAATTTTGATGACATTGTCTCAGCCTTGCTGTCGGAGGAAATGAGACAGAGAAATATGGAGGGACAGAATGGATATTCCTTATCTATATGAGGAAGGTCCCAAAATAGAAACAATAATAATGTTTCAAGTGGGAGATATAAATCTAGAGGGATATCTAAATCTCCTGGAAATTTTGTAAAGGTATGCTGGAAATGCGGAAAGGAAGGGCACTACAAAAGGGAGTGCAGATCTAAAGCTCCTGAGAAAGGAAAGGGATATGATGATTCTCCTTCTGCAGAGGTAAAAACCACCTCAAATGAAGGTGGGGATGTTTATTTGGCTTCTTCTTCAAATACACATATAGATCATGAGTCATGGTTGATTGACTCAGGTGCATCCTTTCCCTTCATTCCCCATTGGGAGTGGTTCTACGATTATGAGAAATATGATGGCGGTGATGTCTTCCTAGGGGATAATACGAAGGCTAGAATCGTCGGACGTTGAAAGGTGAAGCTGAAGCTGCAAGGTGGAAGGATTAGAACACTTCCTAGTGTTCTACATATTCCTGCATTGGCCAGAAATATGATTTCTTTAGGAAATATTAATGATGCAGGTGTAAAAAAAGTGTTCAAGAAAGATGTCTGCAAGATGGTTTTGGGAGAACTAGTATTAATGCAGGGAGTTTGGACAAGAACTATGTACAAGCTACAAGGTAGCACTGTTATTAATGGGTGTAACAGTTTTGTGGTTCCTGAAAGTGGAGCTGAAAGCCTAGCTGTCTCTAGAGAAAAGACCATGCTATGGCATCAAAGGCTTGGAAATATTGGCGAGAAGGGCCTTCAGATACTGCATATAAATGGTATGGTAGAAGGTATGTCTAATTTCTCTCTGCATTTCGATTTCTATGAACATTGTGTATATGGGAAGCAGAATCGGGTGAGTTTTCCTTCTGGTGCTAATAGGGAAAACAAGATATTAGAACTTGTGCACAGTGATGTGTTTGGACCTATGTCAGTTCCATCACTAGGAAATTATGTGTACTATGTTTCATTCATAGATGACTTCTCAAGGAATACATGGATATATTTCTTGAGGAAGAAATCTGAAGCTTTTGACAAATTTAAAGAATTTAAGGCTCTGGTGGAAAACTAGACAGAGAAGAAGATAAAGGCGCTGTAGATAGATAATGGTGGGGAGTTCTGCAAGAATAAATTTGAAGAGTTGTGTAAGAAGTGTGGTATATCACGGCAGAAGACTACTCCATACACACCTCAGCAAAACAGAGTTGCAGAAAGAATGAACAGAACAATGATGGAAAGGAAAAGAAGCATGCTGAGTGGTACTGGGTTAGGAAAAGAACTCTTGGCAGAGGTAATGGAGACTGCATGCTATCTAGTTAACATATCACCTTCATCAGTGTTGGAGGATAAGACTCCACATGAGATATGGACTGGAAAGAAACCCTCTCTTTCATATCTAAGGGTATTTGGATGTAATGCATATGTACATGTTCGAAAGAAGAAAAGGACCAAGTTGGATAATAAATTTGAAAAGTGCATCTTTATTGGGTATAAAGATGGTTTAAAAGGTTACAAGCTTTGGAACCTGGAAACAAGGAAGGTTGTGTACAGCTGAGATGTGGTGTTTAGAGAGGTGAAATATGTTTTTAAACATGAAGTCATAACAAAGGAACCTGAGAAGATAGAGTTTGAGCTAAAGGAGCATGAATCAGACACTACAGTAGAAGAAGATTCAGAAGATGAAGAGCCACAAACTCCAGCTATAAGAAGATCAATTCGGAAAACAAGTCAACCAGAAAGGTATAGTCCATCTGCTTTCCATTCAAGTTTTTCTTTAGATATAGCTGATGATGATCCCATAACTGTCACGGAGGCAGTAGATTCATAGGATGTAAAAATATGGAAGGAGGCCATGGTTGACGAAATGGCATCCTTGCACAAAGATGAGGCATGGGATCTGGTGGAGTTGTCGGCTGGAAGGAAGCCCGTAGGTAGCAAATGGGTGTTTAAGATGAAGATGAATGTAGAAGGCAAGGTGGAGAAATAAAAAGCTCGGTTGGTAGCAAAATTTTATTCCCAAGTGCCGAGAATTGATTTTGGAGATATTTTTTCTCCTATTGCCAAAGTTACTTCTATTAGATTACTTTTATCTTTTTCTGTTGCATTTGATTTTGAGATAGAACAGATGGATGTGAAGAAAAAATTTCTTCACGGGGATCTAGAAGAGGAGATCTACATGAAGAAACCTAAACGCTTCATGGTGAAGGGTAAGAAAGAGCTGGTATGCAGGTTGAAGAAGTCTTTGTATGGGTTAAAATAGTCACTAAGGATGTGGTATCAGAAATTTGATAGCTATATACGGGGACTTGGCTTCACCAGAAGCAAGGAGGATCACTGTGTCTATTTTAAATTAGTTGGTGACTATTTTATTTATTTGGTCTTGTATGTGGATGATATGTCGTTGTTTGGAAATGACAAAGAAATTATCCAAGATTTGAAGACCCAACTGTTCTCCAAATTCGACATGAAGGATCTTGGTGCTGTGAACTATATTTTGGGCATGGAAATTAAGAGAGATTGGGCAAAGAGGATTCTCTGGTTAAACCAGAGGAAGTATGTCGAGACTATATTGCAGAGGTTCAATATGCAGGATAGTAAACCGGTGAATGTTCATATTCCTATAGTTGTAAATTTGTCTGCTGAATAGTGTCCCAAGACACAAGAAGAAGAGGAGGATATGTCTTTTGTTCCATATGCAAGTGTGGTGGGTAGCCTGATGTATGCAATGGTCTGTACTAGACCAGACATTGCACATTCAGTAGGAGTATTGAGCAAGTTTATGTCAAACCCAGGAAAGGAGCATTGGACAGCAGTGAAGTGGGTTTTCAGATATTTACGTCGCACTAGTGATTATGGCTTGTGCTACCAGGGAAGACCAGGATTGGAAATAATGTTGGAAATTCATGGTTTTTTTGATGCAGACTGGGCTGGAGATCTGGACCAAAGAAGATCTACAAGTGGGTATGTGTTTAGCCTATTTGGAGGCGCAATCATTTGGATGAGTAAAAGACAGTCTGTAGTGAATCTTTCAACTAGAGAGGTAGAATACATGACAGCCACTCATGCAAGAAAGGAGGCAGTTTGGTTGCAGATATTGTGTTGAAGTATGGGGTTGGTACAACAATATATAAGGATAGACTGTGATAGCCAAAGTGCAATTTTGTTGGCTAAGAACCCTACTTATCATTAAAAGAAAAAGCACATTGATGTTCAATATCACTTTGTCAGAGATATGGTTGAGGCTAAAAGGGTGTTGCTGGTAAAGGTGGACACTTTGAAGAATGTTGCAGATGAATTGAATAAGTCTGTGAGCACTCAGAAGTTCTCTTGGTGTAGAGAAACAATGGGTGTTGAAGAATCGGGCCAATGACTAAGCTCTCCTATGGCCCCCTACGGAAATAAAACAACAAGTGGGAGAATGTTGGATATGTGTTATATTATTTCCACGAATAATCATGTGTGGGGGCAAGAGAGCAAGGATGGCCTCCCCTGCGTTGGGCGCAACGGGGAATGGGGTGCAAAGAGCCCTTGTTAGGGTCTCCGGGGTAGCGCCCCGACGAAAATTTTTGGTCCTTAGTTTCTCGTGGGCAGTCTGTGCCCATGGTTTTGTGCATGGTTTTGCACATGGTTTTGGGGTACAGTGGTTTTCGGCCCCTAGTATTTTTTAGATCTTGTCAAGGGAACTATAGTTATGATCTAATCCAAGGTTAATGGATTAGGGTTTATGTATGCTTCGGCATGTATATATATGTGTTGTAACACTAAAAGGAATATAATGAAATATCAAGTTGGCCATCTTGATTTTGGATCTAGGGGAAAATATATGTGTGTATCTATTTTATGTTTTACACTCTCACTATTGTTTATTTTCTGTTATAATATTCGTGAGTAGATAATTTCTTTTGAGGGTTAAAACCTACAATTTCTGTGGTTGAATATCATGCTGGGTGTCATGCGGCTGTGGTGGTGGCTCCTTAATGATAAGACACCTAATTCATCTGAAGATTCATATGATTTCTTTGAGTGTTGGGCAGTGGGTTTTAGCATGGTAGCAGTGCACACAAGGTTGGCGTTGCGCTTTCTTCTTTCACCACTCGACCATTTAGTACTTCCACTTCCACTACCTTTGCTGCTAGAGGAGTGAGTTTCAGACTTGACTGAGAAAGCTTCAAATTTCTGAGAGTGTTATGGAGGCACTAGAGAAACTGTGGATTTCTATGGTCACTTTCTGGAACCTGTCCCCACAGAGCTTGAAGGTGCTTCTTGGAATCTGACAGTGATTGTGGCTATAAGTTGGGGTCTATCCATGGTACAATCATAGTGGAAATGGGCATAATTTTTTTTAGGAGGCGGGGAGCGACTATTAGAATGAATGGATATGGGTGGTCATGAGGACTGACCCCTTCCTCTACCATGGAAGAAATGCATTTGATTCCTCCTTAGCATGTTGGTGCTGTAAGGAGCATGAGGGAGGCTAGCAAGTAGAGGTGATGAGGCTGAGTCATCGATGGGGTCGGTGTGTTGAAGTTGCGAGGTGGAATGACAATAGGTGTGAATGGGAATCAGAGCAAACATAAAATGGAGGGCACAATGTGTCTTTGAGGGTGAGTGAGAGCTTGGAGCTAAGATAACATAAAGAAAAATGTGGCAAGAGGAGAATGGTAGCGATGGAGGATGTGGAGCCATTAAGAAAAGTTGAGGTCGTCGTACCAGACAAGCATTAAGGTTGACAACAGAGACAGTTAAGGCAATTTGAGGTGAGCAGCTAGAGTAGTTAAAGCCTATCGGACATGCCCCATGCATGGCCATGTGCCTAGGACATGTGTCACGTGATAGGCCTTCCACCTCATGCCTTATTTCAAACACTCACATCCAGGGGCATAGCTTCATTTTGCACTAGTTGCGTGCATTCCTGAATGAGAGAAGCATCATTGGTACTGGCGAGAGGGCCCGAAAATAGGGTGAGATTATGCTCAAATCCTTTGTTTGCTAGGAGATTCGCTACCTTATTAGGAGAGCATTTAACATGCTTGAAAGATATAGCCTGATGAGTCTTAAGCCATTGTTCAATTTTCTCAAACCTTGCAGCAAGATGCCAACTCTTGAATATCTTGGAGGGGGAGGTTCGCAAGAGGAGATGAGTGGTCACATTAATGAGGATTTGAGAGTCTCCTTCCACTTCTAAGGGGAAATGATTGTGTTCCTAAGACAATAAGAGCCTCTACAATAGACCTTCGACTTCTGCAAAATTGCTTATATCCCAGCTAATTGAGCCAAAGAATATGCCAAGGGGAGTCCCTGTTGAGTCTTTGAAGATGCCACCAAATCTAGCTACACATGGATTTACTTTAGAGGCTCCATAAAAATTCATATTGATCAGTCCACAAGTAGGGGGAATCCATGAGCTGGGTGAATCTGGATGATTGGAGGGGTTGCATGAGATCAAAGGGAAATTGGGAATGGAAAGGTGCCAATTCACCTAGATGATACTTTTTGGAGATTGATTTGGGATGTTAGAGTCCTGCCAGTGATGTAATTCTAGATTTTCTTGTAGGTTGATTCAGAAATTGGTACATATGGTATGTAAAGGAGTGATTTTATTTTTGAATATTCACCTATTATGTTCCTTCCAAATAGACCAGATAAGAAACCCAGGAAGAAGGATCCAAAGAGTAGTAAGCAACCTGTTGTTGAAAGGGTTAGTGGGCTAATTCCTGAGAGTACTAGTAATGTCACCTTTAATTGTGCTAGATCTTTTGCATCTGATGTCTATATTCTCCCATAGGTTGTTAGTCATCGTGCAAGTATCCATTAATTGGGAGATAGTGTCAACATGCTCTAGGTAGTTGGGACATCTTCAAGGGCCTATAAATCCCGTCTTGAGAAGATTTTCCCAGGTGAGAATCCTTTTCTTGCTAAGGAGCCAAATAAAGGTGGATATTTTGGGCTAGATGTCTGGTCTCCAAATTTGAGTCTAGATCTGTCCTTGGGTTCCTAGGTTGTAGAAAAGAGCAAGTGATAAGCTTCTTTGGTGGAGAAAGTACCATGAGGAGTATGGCCCCATCGAAATATATCCTCATTTTCTAATCATATGATCTTTATTTTTCTTAACTATTTATCAATATCCTCATATGTTTCTTCCTGCCATTTCTCTTACCATTGAGTAGCTTGGATCCATTGGCGGTAACCCAAGATGGGTATGGGTTTCCAGAAATTTTTTAACTTAGTTATACTCTTGAGCTTGAAGAGTAGCTTGCCATCGGGGGTCTTTGGAAGAGGTCTACCAATTTCAGCATTTGCTGCCATGAATCCTCGTAGAAGCAAGAAGAGTGTCCTAATCTGACCTCCCATAAACTATGCTCTTGGATGATAGCCCTATGTTGTTTGGCAACATTCCAGATGAGAGATCCAAAGTCCACTGAAACGATTTGTATAAGATCTGTGAGTGACCTATTTTTGGTGTATTTGGCAGTCCATAGACAGGCCTAGGGAGTGTGAGGCTTGGAAATCCATATCCACTAAATACGTGCTCCCATGATCACATTAATGTGGTGTGGATCCCTCAGTCCCAGTCCTCCATCCAGTTTTGGAGTGCACATAGCTGACCATTTCACCAATGCCTATTTCTAATTTTTCACCAAATTTCCCCAAAGGAAGTTTCGTTGCATATTTATTATTTGTTTTAGAACCCATTTTGGCGCTGCCAATATAGAGAAGTGGTACAAGGGCATGGATTGGAGGAATTCTTTGATCAATACTAGTTATTTGGTGATGTTGAGCGATCTATAGGTTCATGATGAAAGACGGGTCTGAAGTTTGTCCAGAAGCTCTTTCCAAGAGGAGTGCTTGATCACTAAATCAATGAGAGGAGCTCCAAGGTATTTAGAAGGCAAAGAGGCTATGGAAAAGCCAAGAAGTCTAGTAATGTTGCATTGAGTTATGGCTGGAGTATTGAAAAATAATATTTGAGATTTTCCAGCATTGATGGTGGTGTCCGAGGCTTCAGAAAAGATGTCCAATATAGCCTTGAAGGTGTTGGCTTCTTGAAATAAGGGATGAATAAACAACATGCTATCATTAGCAAACTTTTCGTGGGTGGTGGGATGATTTTCATGGATAGAGATACGCTTAAGGGAGTGGGTATAGGTTGCATGTTGGATGAGACGTCTTAACCCTTCTGCCATAAGGACAAAGAGGAAGGGTGAGAGAGTTTCCCCTTGATGAATACCTCAGGAGGGGGTGAAAGGGGGAGAGGGAGCACCATTTATAAGAATGGAATAGAAAGGGGATGAGATAAGGTTCATGATCCAACGAGTCCAGGTTGGGTAGAAGCTAAAGGCTAAGAGAATCTGGTTGATGTAGTCCCAACTTAGTTTGTAAAAATATTTGGATAGATCTATTTTTAATAGCATACCTCCTTTCTGAAGATGCTTCAAAGAGTGAATGACTTCATGAGTGAGAATTATCCCATCCAGGATTTTTCTTCCTTCTACATAACCTATCTATTCTAGGGAGATGAGCATAGGGAGAAGAGGTTTGAGCCTGTTGTTGATGAATTTGGAGATTAGCTTGTAGATGACGTTGCACAATGCAATTGGTCTGTACTTGTCTCGAGTGATAGAGTGCTCTTATTTGGGGATAAGGGATAGAAAATTTGCATTGAGAGATGGGAGAATCCGATGCATACTTCTAGATTCCTCTACCAAGTCCTAGAGCTCCAATTTGATGTGTTCCCGGAAGTAATGGAAAAAATTAGAGGTGAAACCATCAGGACCAAGAGCCTTACCATATTTGAGCTGAGCCATTTCTAGTTCCACTTCTTGGAGGGAGACAGGTTTGAGTAACATTTGAATGTGGTCCTCTATTATGAGCTTGGGGATGTGCTGAGTAATATTTTTGATTTCTTGTTGCCTACATCCCGGAGGGTCCTAAAGGATATGCTTGAAATGACTAAGGAGTTCTTTTTCTATATCCTCATGTTCCTCTCTCTGATACCCTTGACTATTATTGAGAATGGTAATTCAGTTATGCATTTGTCATTAGATGGTGGAGTGATGGAAGAATTTAGTGTTCTCCTCTTATTTGAGCCAATGGATCCTTGAATTCTGTTTCCATAGATTTTTCTCTTCCATTCGTCTCTCATCCAGTTTAGTAAGGAGGATATTTTCTAGGGATGCTAGAGAATATGATCAACCCTCTTCAATGATGTGAAACTGTAGCTCAGACATTTGTTACGCCATTTCCTTCTGTTTCTGGAAGATGTTCCCAAAGGTGGAATGATTCCATTTCTTGAGTGAATATTTGAGATTCTTGAGTTTTTGCTGAAATTGAGACATTTTGGAGCCAGTAGGTGGTGTGAAACTACTCCAACAAGTGGTAACCAAATATTTGAAGTCCAGTTGAGAAAACCAAAAGGATTCAAACTGTAATGGTCGATTGTTAGTTTCTTGTGGACACGACCACTACAAGAGGATTGGCCAATGGTCTGAACTAGCTGATGGAAGTATTGAGGAGTGGATGTCACCTCCCAGATGAATTGCATTGTCTGAGATGAGGTAGTGGTCCAATATTGAGGTTATCTACTATGAGCTATATCTTTTGTTGTTCCAACTGTACGTCCCAGTGGAGAAGGGAAGATCAATCAGCCAGTTTCTTTGATTGAAATCTTTGAAGCTAAAACTATCCATCTCAAGCCTCGATCGACCTCCTTACTTTTCCTTGAGCTTAGTGATCATGTTGAACTCACCTCCAACAATCCAAAGTGGACGGCGTCTGAAAGAGTTAAGTATGTCCAAGGTGTTGAGTAGGGATACTTTCTGTAAAGGGTCTTGAGGGAAGTACACATTAGTGAGGTAACCATGGATGTTAGAGCCTATCAAGTGGAAGGAAGCCTGAATGAAATTATGAGACACACAGATGTTAGAGAGGGATAAGATCTAAGGATCCCAAGCTATGGCTAAGCCACCCGAGGCACTAGAGGCATCAACAACTGTGGTACTGCATCCATACCATAACTTGGTGATGATGTAGTCGAGGGTAGTACTAGTATATTTAGTTTCCTGCATAAGTAATACATATGGTCTTTCTTGGTGTAGCATGTTCTTGATCATTCGGTGCTTGGTGGGGCTTTTAAGCCCTCGAAAATTCCATGAGGTGAGCTTCATTGAGAACTATGGGAGATGGGTTGGAAGAACTTGGTCAGCTTGGGATATTGCCCAGATTTGACAATAATTTCTCCTACAATGATCGTTCTTTGGAGATCTCTTATTTGCCCTCTTTTCTTTGGCTCTTTGATTATATTTTTTCCATCCCAATGGCTCCCTGCTTGAATATCCAAGGATTGGCGTTGCTCTACCTAAAATATTACTACTTCTAGGCTTTTAATATTCCAGGCAGGTATCTTGTCATATTCCTTGTGTTTGAATGCCATCTCCAAATCTAAGATATCTAGATATCCAATATCGATACACTCTATTTCTTCATCCATATGAGTAGGTTTATTCATTTCTACCATGGATTCTTCTTTCTGAGGAGCTGACTGAGAGTTACCATCGATCTCCATTTGATTGGGACTCCAGAGGACTAAGGCTTTGTCTTTACTGGGCTGAGGGGTGGATCCCTGTGGATCAGAGTGAGAGAGATGGGGGTGGGGATGATCAGAGGAGTGACAAAGGGTTTGGGAGTGGAATATTTGGGCATTTCAAATGAGGGGTGCAAGGATTATCCTTCTAATATCGGTTGATTAGAAAAGATATCCAAGCTGTTGCTGGTGGGAGGGGTGGGGAGACTTTGGGAATGGAATTAGTTTTCTTGGAGTTCTTTTTGCAGCCGAGGACTTTGGTGAAGCCCTTATTATCAGTGTTTTCAGGGCAAAGGGAAGGTTTAGGAGGCTGTTTTAAGGGGAAATCCCTGAATATATGGCCATTTTCATGGAATTTTCTGCATCAAAAAGGGACATGCTCATAATATATGGTTTGAACCCATTCAAAATCATCATGAAAGAGACTTACCAAATATTTTATGGATTTCACTAGATGCATGTATACACAAATCCTTGCATAATATGTGTATCTTCTGAGTTTGGTTTCTTAAGCTATCTTGATGAACTCTCCCAATCCATTTCCAATTTCTTTTAAGGATTCCTCATGCCAGTATTACAGTGGCAATAAATACATTCTAATCTAGACTAGTTCCCAGTTAAATTCCGCCTTATCCGGGTTGAACCTTTCAACCCAATCTCTTAGATACAGGCATGCTGAGTTGAAAAAATAAGGACAACCATCCAAGATGTGATTTCTGTCCTCGATATAGTTTAATATGGCATTAAATAATCCCTCTAGTCCGAGTTGAAGAGTGACATGTCCCTTTGGTTTCCATTTCAAAGTGATCCAACCTTGGAGAGCATTTTCAGTAGGCCAGTAGCCTATAAATTTTCCAATAAGGGCATGGTATTTCATGTACTGAATCTTTGCATTGATGCAATGAGTTGGAAGGTCAATTTTCAGGCGGTTGACATCTATCAAAATGCATGTGGAAGAGGAGGATTTCTTATTCTCTTTAGAATCATTGTGACTCTCTAGTTTGTCATTATGCTCAAAGCTTGGATCTACCTACATCCCTGCAGTGTCATAGGATGGGATCTGTGCATTTGAAGCAATGTCAAAAGGGGAATTTTTAGGAGGGGGAGGGGTGCTTGACCCTACCATTAGGGCTTCCATTAGTGGAGATTAGAGTTAGGATGTGAAGGAGAGTTGTGAGGGTAATGTGGTGCCACTGTGAGGGCATAGGAGAGCCCTGATGACTCCTGTTGTAGGGTTTCAGAAACCCTAGGATTCCATAGGGGAGGCTTCGGCCCAGAGCAGAAATTTGCAAGCCTCTCACACACCCCCAACCACTTTATATTATGTTACCCTATAGTTTTAATGAACCCTCATTATACATATTCCCAAAGTATATATCCTATCAACTCTCATTAAATTATTAAATCGCGATCATGTTATACATTAACTCATTAAGATATTAACCCATTAACTTTCTCTTATATCCCCGCGTAATGATTCCTGACCCCACTTTCCTTTAAACCTCCACTTAAATTAATCTCCTGAGATACTTCATAGTAAACCCTTTCACTTTAAATATTCCTCAGGTCCCATCTATCTAATCCATTAACCATCTGATCTTATCTTATTAGATCCAATGGTCCATCATTAGTTTTGCATTCCCTGACTGTCATATGTTTAACGCCGATGGGAAGTGAAAAATTGGTGGTTTCACACCCCCTTTTCCCTTCTATGTGGAAATCCCACATTATATTGCACCCCTCAAGCTGAAACCACTCAACAGCCTTACGCGATGTGATAAACCACCAAAACTTCCTATTGAGAGTGCGAGAAGTAGCCTAACCACCCTATGCAAAACAAATGGTTTGCCTCCTGCATTGTGCGATATACCACTGTGTGATAAAAAAAAATTTCATCCTACGAAATCTCGACTGATGTGTTAGTTTACTCACTTCTGCAGACTTATAGAAAAGGCCAAAAAGCACCATTGCAAATAGAACTAAAAGCCATTTCCTCACAGAATGAAATCCTCTAGAGTTTCAACTTGATCCACTGATTTTCTAGTTCTAGAAGCCCATTCTAAATCCCTGCAAATGTGGTTTTCATTAATTATTGTTTTTATTTTTGCAGGTGATCAAAAAAATACCTCAACAAATAGTTTTAAGACTAGTTGATTACATGTTTTCTTGGAATTCTCTAGATATGAATTCAAAAGATTTATTCAAGCAGAAAATTATGTGCAATAACAACACATAAGGAAATAATTTACACAGTAAAGGTTAAAATAGAGGATGAAAACACTTACTTTAGCAACAACATATGCACATTTTTACATTCAAATAAATCTTTAGTAAAATGAAATTCTACTAAAGAGATAAAAGTAGGATAAAAATAATTATTCAGGTGAGGAATTTACTATGAAAGTTAACAAAGAAGGCATATAAATATCTTAAATAGAGTTGAAAGAAAATTTAGAGGAAGAATATAGCATGAGAGAAAAACCAACATGAGAAAAGCCAACAGATAAACAAACAATAAGAAAATCAGTGTCAACTTTCAATCAATTGAAAGGCGTCACTACCTTTTAGCCTCCAGATATTTTATTTCCTAAAATAAATCGTGATTAGTTAAAGAGGATATTTCGTATTAGTTTTTTGTATAAATACTTAATAATTCAAAGTATTAAGTGTGTGGATTGCTACACATTTTTATATTTGTATTGATCTAAAACTTGAGGGTTGATTGTACCATTTTCAAGTCAAAAAAATGGATTGAGCAATAAAGGCATTATATTATAGGATTCATGTGTTGAGCCACTTCAGTGAAGTACTTTCAATTGTTCTTTGTTATTTTCTAAAGTTTTTTACATACTTGCATGTTTTCTGAATCTAAATGTATAACAAGAATTCGATTTCAGAACTTGTTTAAATACACTATGTCCTGAACTATTATTTCATTTTGATGTTTTCTTCTGATATCCAGATTAGGGAATTTTTCATTTCTCCCTAGTTTTGATTGACCTCTGTCATTTCTTCATTATCTTGATATGATAATCCTTAATTGTTCTCTCATCCCGATTGACACCATTTCATCTTCCAGCTTAAAGATCTGAATTTAATCAACTACCTTGCCCTATGAAAAATTCCTTTAGAAACTTAATTCTATCCTATTTCTTGATACATTGACTCCATAGCCCAATGGAAAACAGTTCTACATCTATCCCTCTGAAACATTAATTCCACCACCAAACGAAATCGAAACCCAATAAATCTTACATAACTAGCCTAAAATAAATTAAAAATAATAAAGAGACAACCCTCTCTGAGCATTAGGAAGGCTAGATCCTGATCTCAAAATTAGGTTTGTGGTTACCTCGATGAGTTCTTTCTTTAACCTTGAGAAATTACTGAGTGATAACATATTGGTGACCATACTGGGGATATCGATCTATTCCTTCAGAAAATCTATACAGGAATAATATTTGATCTATGATGGTGGAAACTGATCTGATACAAAAAGGTTAAAATCATCCACCTCGCGACTCCAACTCCAAATCAATTTCAAAATAAAGTCTCCATTGGAGGAATGAACCTGAAAGAAAAATATGGAAATATCAAGCTTTTAACATGGATTATAATCCAATACATCACGTTCTTTCTCATCAAGAAGGTTTTTCAATGTATATTGTATTTTAGAGAATATCTTAGATAAATATTTTATTACTTTCCTTTGAAAATTGTAAATATAAAATATCCTTATCCATTTAATTAGATTTATTCTGAAACTTATGATGATCATATTCCAATTGATAAGCCTCAATAAATCGAGACTAATCTTACAATTCTTATACATATTTGTGTACCCGGTAAAGTCCTCGATAGATATAAGCCACTCATATTACCTCATATAATCCATGCTTTCCCTGACAACTATTACAAATATCTCCCCAAGTTTGATGGAGAAAATGGTAGCCTCACTGCAGAAAAACATATTCAAGGTTTTCAAAATTATTTGGACCTATTTGAGATTGATGAAGATGATGTTAGAATAAACAAAATTTATCTTTCATTGCAAAGTAAAGTAAAGAGTTAGTTCAAGAATCTGCCTATTGCAAGCATCTCAAACTTCCAACAATTTGTCAAAATTTTCCTTGATAGATGGATAATGAAAGTCAATATTTTTATGATCATAGAAGAATATAATCAGTTGAAAAGATATCCAAATGATACAATGCAACAATTTTCTTCTAGATTCAATCAAGTCTATTATTTGATGCCATTAAATATAAGACCTCCCGATTAAGCTCTCTTGCATTATCCGAAAGCATTCAATCATGAAATAGAATTTCAGCTAAGAGAAAGAAACCCTTCAACACTTGAATAGATGCAGAGCATTGTATTATATGTAGAAGTTAATCTGTTGATTAGAAGGGAAAAGTTGAAAGCAGAAGAAGAGAAGAAAAACATTGCAGAGGTAAAACTCGACATTTTTGTAAATAAAATAGAAGAAATGATACAAAATATCACCATGAAAGATGTATTTTTTTTCTCAATATCACCATGACCCACTTATTTCAATAAAAGAAGAGGTTTTGGTCATAAACACTTCCCTGTTAATCACAAATATCATAGATCAGAAAATGGATTTATAGATCAATATGTGGAAGAGAAATCTACTGATCTAATGTGTATGTTTGATGACATTCCTTCTTTTAATGATTTTCCTAAGTATGATCAGTATGATGATAAATATAATTTCCAAACTAAAGCTAAATTTACAGAGCAATCATTCGCTATTTTTTTGAATGAGGAAATTCAGTCTAAATAGCTTGAATACTGTCATAAAACAATACAGATTAGTTGTGAGAGTAAGGAAGAAAGTATAGAAAATTGGGAAGTAATTCAAGGATCTTTACCTCTTTGTTTTTCTTCATTTCAGTTCATCAGAGACAACTTTAATGCAATTAAAAATCAGAAGTCTTTAGATATTGTTATGGACAACAAATAAGATGATGAAACTCTTGATCATGATTGTTTAGTTTCACAATTACAATTATCAAATTCCATTAAAATTCCTAATCAAATGATACATGAGAGTTATATACCACTATTTTCTGAATCATTTCAGCTTTTAAAGAAAATGTGGTATAATATCTCTAAATAAAAGTATGAGCAGCTTGTTGAAGTCTATGAAGTTCCATTCAAACCAATATGCAATAGGTTGCGGGAATTCTTCCAAGTTTCTCATGATTCAATAGCTGATGTGTTGGATGATAAATGCAATCAAATTCTTTCTCCTTTAACTAACTATGATCTTTGAGATCAAGATGATAGAGGTCTTTTCAGAAAAAAATTAAAATTATTCAGTAGAAATATTATCACAAAGCTTATTCAAAAATCAGAAATTAAATTTGCAGAGAAATAACAGTTTATTTTCATGGCATGAGGCCATCTAGAACAGATGCATAGTTGCTTGGATCAGTTTAACATCTGTACATACACCTTTGAAGATCCTTTTGAACATTTTCTAGAGTTAAAAAAGGAAATTGAGTATTTCCTTATCATCACACATGTTTAAAAGTTTCTAATGGTCTGCAGAACTTCAGTTTTGATCATAAACAAGAGAATGAAAAAAATACATCAATGTATATAATGATTGAATGGTTGCACTAGTTGTTTCATTTTACCCAACTAGCGGTTGGATAGCTGACTAAAGTAAGTAGGTAGAATTTAAGTTTGAGTTAATTTTGTTTTCAGTAATTTTATTTCAATTTCATTTCTCAGTTTTCAACAATTTTTGAAATAATTAATTAAGATTCAAAACTGAGAAGAAGGCCCTAAGGTCTTGATGACCAAGTAGTTTGGTTTGACAGTTGTAGCACCTTTTAGTTTCAGATCATATTTTAGTTTTCAGTAAAACGTGTGATTTCAATTCAAAATTTTCAGTCACAGAGATTATACAACAAAGCATGACTAGTCTTTGGATTGGTCCAATGGATCAAGCTACTAGTCGACGATGTTCTTGACATCTCACAAGGATATGCCATCCCCAAGTGAAGCCACTGTTAGGGTCCTATAATAATAGGATTCATAATTTTGAATTTCTATGTTAATATCTTGTAATATTGTACATATATTTCCTTTCTGCAAATGTATTACCATATTTAGAAAAATGAAAAGAGGGTAAAGTCCTAAAAGAACAATAAAAGGACCAAAAGAAGCAAGAACAAAAAATAATATCAAGCATGAACCCCACAAAAAGAGATAAAATTAATATTATGAAAGTGTTGCACATTTAAATGGCACTACTTTAGTTTACTTTATGGAAATAAAATTGTGTGAAAATTGTCCAAAATGCCATGATTCATGAAGATCAAACAACTTAACCTTCATCATTCATGCTTTAAATTTTATGTTGATAGTTAGAGAAAAAATATCTAGCCAAAATTTTTATTCTTGGTAGATTAGGAGTTAGGTAGAGGATAAATAAGTTCATTAGTTAAATCTAAGCCGTTGGACGTTATAAGGTTAGAAGTAGATTATTTTTTTTATTAAAAGAAAATAAACGATTAGCAAGCTCAAATGTGACCAATAAAGGAAGTAAAATTGTTAGGATAAAATAAGGGTAGGTAGATTAATTTTATAGGCATTGGAAAAATTATTTTGGTTTATCTCATGTCACTAAGGTCATTTCTAACATTTCCCCTTTTCCCAAATTATTTTCCTATGGAAAAACACATTCCCCTTTACTAATTCCCCTTTTCCAATAAAACACATGCAAAAGTCACTTTTTCATAGTTTGGAACATTTAAAATATGTCCGGCCCACTACTTGCTAACCCTTCTCACTATCATATTTTATTAACCCGCACATATTACTCCCCAACCTTACTCTTAAAAATATAAATCCCCTCCATTTTATTATATTCCCAACCCCTTTATATTATGTTACCCTATAGTTTTAATTAACCCTCGTTATACATATTCCCAAAGTATATATCATATCAACTCCCATTAAATTATTAAATCTTGATCCCGTTATACATTAACTCATTCATATATTAACCCGTTAACTTTTTTATTATATCCCTGCATAAAGATTCCCGACCCCACTTTCCTTTATGTGTTCGTTTAAATTAATCTCTCGAGATACTTCATAGTAAACCATTCCAATTTAAATATTTCACGGGTCCCATCTATCTAATATGTCAACCATCTGATCTTATCCTATCAGATCCAACATTCCATCATCTGTTTCACATTCCCTAACTATCATATTTTTAACACTGATGGGAAGTGCGAAATTGGTGGTTTCACACCAACATTTCCCTGCTACGTTCCAATCCCACGTTATATCGCACCCCTCAAGCCGAAACCACTCAACTGCCTTACACAATGCGATAAAACACCAAAATCGTCTGTCCACAGTGCGACAAGCAACCTAACCACCCTTCACTCTATTAAAACAACCAGTTCACCTCCTGCATTGTGCAATAGACCACTGTGTGACAAACACAGTTTTCACCCTATGAATCCTCAATTGTTGTGATCATTTACTCACTTCTATAGACTTACAAGAAAATCCAAAAAGCACCATTAAAAATAGAACTAAAAGCCATTTCCTCACAGATTCAAAGCCTCTAGAGTTTGAACTTGATCCACAGATTTTCTTGTTCCAAAAGCTCATTCGAAATCCCTGCAAACCTAGTTTTCATTAATTACTATTTTTATTTTTGTAGGTGATCAGACAAATACCTGGACAAACAATTTTAATACTAGTTAATTACTTGTTTTCTCTAGATTCTGTGGATATGAATTCAAAAGCTTTATTCAAATAGAAAATTATGTGCAGTAATAGAATAGAAGGAAATAATTTACACATTAAATGTTAAAGAAGAGGATGAAAACACTTACTTCAGCAACATCATATTCACATTTTTACATAAAGTCAAATAGATATTTAGTAAAATATAATTTTGCTAAAGAGATAAAAGCAAGATGAAAATAAATATTTAGGTGAGGAATTTACTATTAAAATTAACAAAGTAGGCATATAAAGATCATACACATAGTTAAAAGAGAAGTCAGAGGAAGAAGATAGCGTGAGAGAAAAGCCAACATGAGAGAAACCAACAGATAAACAAACAATCAGAAAATTAGTGCTAGCTTTCAATCAGTTGAAAGGTGTCACTACCTTTTAGCCTCTAGATATTTTATTTCCTAGAATAAATCCTCATTAGTTAAACAAGATATTTTTTATTAATACTTCATAATTCAAAGTATTAAGGGTGTGGATTGCTAAACATTTCTATATTTTTATTGATCTAAAACCTAAGGGTTGATTGTACCATTTTCAAGTTAGCAGACTAGATTGAGCAATAAAGGCATTATATTACAGGATTCATGTGTTGAGCCACTTCAGTGAAGTACTTTCAATTATTCTTTGTTATTTTCTAAAAATTTTCACATCCTTGCATATTTTATGAATCTAAATGTATAACAATAATTTTATTTCAGAACTTGTTTAAATACACTCTATCTAGAACTATTATTTCATTTTCATGTTTTCTTCCGATATCAAAATTAGGTAATTATTCATTGCTCCCTATTTTCGATTAACCTTCGTGATTTCCTCATCATCTGGATCTGAGAATCCTTAATTTATCTCTCATCCTGATTGAAACCATTTCATCTTCCAACCTAAATATCTGAATTTACTTAGCTACCTTGCCATGTGAAAATTTCCTTTAGAAACTTAATTCTGTCATGTTCCTTGATGCATTAACTCCATAGCCCGATGGAAAATAGACCTTCATCTATCCATCTAAAAAAGTAATTCCATCACAAAGCCAAATCAAAACCCAATCAATCTTACATAACTATCCTAAAATAAAATAAAAATAATAAAGTTAAATCATAAAGAGAAATCCCTCTCTGAGCATTAGGAAGGCTATATCTTGATCTCAAAATTAGGTTTGTGGTTACCTCAGTGAGTTCTTTCTTTAACCTTGAGAAATTACTAAGTGATAACAAGTTCTTTGCACTGATTGACCTGGTGATCATTCAGGTTGCATAGTCTACATGTTATCCTAGGTTTGTCCTGTGTCATGCTAGGTTGGTGAGTTGTCCCTGTTCACCCATCACGACCATGTGGGTGGGGGGTCGCTGGCCTAGGGGTGATGTAATTTCTACATTGTTTGAGCTTATCGTCCCATTTATTCTCTATTGTATGAATAATATTAATGATGAGACAAACTCATAGAATATAGGTACAATGTTTTCCAAAGTGATTTCCCTTACATACAAGGCAAAACAACCTAGATATGGGGGTCCTGTCGTGCTCAATTTGAGGTCTGGTAGTGTACCAGTGTCGTAACGCTACTAAATCTAGGTAAATGGTGACCACATGATTGGGCATTTAATATAACGCACATGTTGGTATTCTCTATGGAGAGTGTTTGGGGGTAATTAGGGGTTCCCTGATGGGTCACTTTTCAGCTGACAATAATAGCATGGATATGCTCATCACATCTTCTTAGGTTGTAGAGAAGTTCATGGATTTCAAGTCCATGTCATCTTCTTGGGAGAGGTGAACTATGGTTGAGCACAAACTAATCAGGGCTAACCGGAGTCGAGGGATATAGTGACAATTTTCCAGAAGTTCATTGTCGACGCATGAAGGACATGTGAATTGTGTTGCCCATAATCCAATGTAGTAAACCTGTTCTATAGGGTACCATATGTGGATGAGTTCCAAGTTTCACATTCTTCAAGGAAGTGACCAAGTTCATTGCACAGTGTGCAGCGTATGACATTAGGGGGCATAACTAGGAGTCTTTCTGGTACCCGTCATTCTTCCTGTAGGTACAGGATGATACGAGGTTCATCTCCAATAGACTAGATGGGGGGATCCTCTTGATAGGATCGATCGATGGTGTACAAGACATCCCTATATCGCGAGAGCTCTGGGAAATTATGGGTATAGTTCCCATAATTTCTATAAATAGCGCATGCGTGATTGGTATGCAATGCTGTTGTGGAGGTAAATCCCCTCTGCGGACAGAGGCGATCCCTACTAGCCCAGACCGGGTCTAGCAAAAATCTTCACACGCTATAGTGCAGGTTCCTAATTGAAAATAAACCAACTAGTGATGAAGGCTTACTTGGAATCCAACGTTGTTGCTTGTAGAAGAGGTGGCGCTCCTATTCCTTAGCTCTGGCAGATCACGATCCCCATGATCTCTATGATAGGACACCTGCACATGCGAGAAATAAAACAAACGCAAGTGTAAAATCCAGTAGATGCAACTATATGTTAGTCAGAAAGGACATAACTCATCATCATAAACAACAACAAGAGTGGAACCATAACCAACAGTCGTTCATTAATAATCAATCAAAGGAAAATTACACCCATAGTTTTGACGCTGAATTCTCCTTCGGCGGGTCGCCGCAGAACACGTCTCGAAAAGCCTGTCAAGGATGGGACAAACCTCTCTCTTCAGATCTTGAAGATAGTCTCCTTGCATGAAATTGGCCTTAAGGGAATTATGGAGGCTCTTGCAGCATAAGGCTCTTGGGAAATTTGGGAACTTGAAGACTAGCTTGCAATGGAGATGAGCAAGCTTTTAGAGATGGAGGAAGGGAGTTGGGATCCCTATAATCATGGGATTGGCCCTATCATCAAGGAAGCTTCCATGAGAGGTGGAAAACCACTTCCTCTCTATGGAAATCCATAGCCAAACCTCCCAACTCAAGATAGATATCAGTTCCTGGATCAGTTAGGACGAAACTTCTGCCATTTATTTTTTAAAAACATTCCTTAAATTGGCTGGCGCGAGCGTGACTTTGGGACAAAGCACCAACTGGCATGGCCTCTTTGAAGTAACTTCCCCATTGGCGTGGGTACTGAACTGCCTGATCGTGCCAATGCAAAAAGGGCCATTTTTATGGTTTTTCACAAGGAAATTTCTTCAAGGCAATGATAGCTCATGTTCAGAGGGATGTTATGAAAGTATTTTCAAGCCATGTTATTGCTCACAAGTCACGAAATGAGCCCTCCAATGTGTGGGATGGGGATTGCAGGGATGGTGACAAATTACTGTGTAACAGATGCCCCCTAAAGTACGAGGCCCGAATGAGAGAGAGGGGTGAAATGCTTTATGAGAACGTGTCCAACTAAAAACTCCACCATCGAAAAACCTGTGTGAAGAAGTACAACTGATGTCTCAAATACATGATATATATGTGGTATGGGCACAGCCATCCATAACAGAGTATATAATAATCCGAATCCAAGGCATGGACAGAGCCATCCAGTGGGGATCGATAAATATACTCAGGTATGGTCGCAGCCATCCAGTAAGTGAGTCATGTAAATAATCATAATAATCCACAAACTCGCAGCCTAGATTACAACAGACACAATCCAGGGTCTTGCGCTCCATCTCGACCCAAACACAGTACAAGTTCAAGCATGAGAATAAATGAGCTGAAGTCGAACATGCAAGAACATCGTCTGATTACTAGCCAATGATGAAAATTGTTAACATACGCGAGAGGTACCACCATTAATGCCAATGGTCCTCAAGGTACTACAGGTACAATATACAGCATGTGAACAGTGAGCTAACGTCGAACACCTGCAGAATCACTCGATTGGAGGCCAATGATGAAAACCTCACGTCGAAAGCGAAGAACCTGCCATTGAGGCATGCAGGCTCCAAGGTACCAGAAGGGAGCCTCTAGATCAGCTTCCTGGATAATGAGCTGAAGTTAACAGGAAGTGACCTTGATCGAAGGTGGGCCATAGTGTTTCCCACATCATCGACGTGAGACAGAGGAACATAATGTCTTTTTGAATCAGGATCAGATGAGAATCAGAGGAAGGTTGAAATTTGCAGAGGTCATCTTCTCTTGAACATATTGACGGCATGACATTTGATTTGGCAGTATTTGACATCAAAATATCATAGGTCATGGTGATGAGGCAAAGCATTGATGAGAGGTCAAAAGGGATTATCAAAACCTACGAAGGCAAGTGAAAAATGAGATAAGATGTCCCCAGCCCGACACGAATGCAGACAAGTGCCATGTTCAAGAGAAACATACTGCCGACACGACAATGATGTTGGTTCTATTTTCCCCACCATTTATGGCGAGTACCTCTTTATTTTTACACAAGCTTGAAGGGGATACCATATGCTTGTCATATAAATCCGTCCTAGTACATTTAACGAGCCCTAGGAAGGAGGAACTCGGATACCGTCATTATGACTGAATCCAATGTCATCAAGGTTTAACGAGTCCGAAAAAGGAAGAAATCGATGTCTTTTCATGTTTAGAGAGTTTGAAAAGACAGCAGAAAAGTAAACTCCAACGGTCCATTTTCATAGATAGTTTCTCAGATCCGAAAAGGTAGAAAACTTTGTCTGAGAAAACCTCCTAGTCGCGATAGGCTAGGGTATTCCTTTTTCGTAAATAATCTATCCCAGCCCGAAAAAGGGGTAAACGTATACTGGGTAGATGTCTTTTCGTGGCCACTTTAACAAGATCGAAACGACAAGGGCCTCGAAAATCTTTTCATGTTTGGAGAGTCAGAAAAGAGTTGAAAGATGACTCCTCCTAGAGGAACGAGTGGTATAAAAGGTAGCAAATGGTTCCGGTAATGGTGAAACTGCTCAGAACTAGTAAAGGTTGAGAGGCTGGCTAACAAGACCACTCATTACAGTAGTTCCTCAGGAACAGGTAAAACAACCAAGTGAAGGCATATGATCGGCCAAGCAGATAGTGACGATGGAGTGAGAAAACCAAGGCTCATCTGGCAAAAACAGGCTGATAAAATGACAATCACAAGAGGTAAAATGGGAATGGTTTCATTTTTACACAAGCTTGAAATCAAGAAACTCTGCTTGAAGTTGGTTTCATTTTTACACAAGCTTGAAACAAAGATAAACTATGCTTGACACCAATTTCATTTTTACACAAGCTTGAAACGGAAACAAACTATGCTTGAGAAAAGTAAGCATGCCCCCAGCATGGTGACTCAAGTCGAGGTGCATGCCCCCCAAGATTCAGTCCATATGAAAGGTAGATGGAGTGAAGGTTCAAGTTACGCGATCAAGAGAAAGACTCGACTGGGATTTTATGAGATCTTATCAAAGACTCGAATTGAACAGGAAAGTGTTTCATTGTTTTAACGAGGTTGACACATTAAAAGAACTATCATCAGACACCCTTGTTTCATTTTTTAAGGAGCTTGACACAAGGAAAAGAACTATGCTCCGGCAACCTTGTTTCATTTTTTAAGGAGCCTGACACAATACAAGGAACTTTGCTCTGGCTGACCTGGTTTCATTTTATAAGGAGCTTGACACAAGAAAACAAACTCTGCTCTGACCACCTTATTATAATGAACAAGAATTCATCGCTTCCAAGAGTTCAATACCCGATGGAAGGAAAACATCCTGGAAGTCTGAACCAAATGCCCCTAGCACTTGATGCACAACGGTAGTATCACTGAGTACAGGCACGGGGTAGGTAGCCACATAGTTGACCTGCGGTGGGGCAGATACAACAGGTGGATAAAAACTAGGAAGGGATGATGGCAGGCCAGTTTCAATATCAGGACCAAAGAATGAAAGCTGATCAATGGTCATAATCCGTCCTTCATGTGGAAAACAAACCACACGAAAAAGGGAGGAGACAAGCGCTCCCATGGTATAGGTGTAATCGTGCCCCAAGAGCAGACTGAAATCCAAGGGGTCTGGAAAAACCATCACGTCCATCTGGATGGTTTTACCTCCCAAAGTAACAGGTAACGCTAGAAGGATCCCTAATGGTTGACTAGTTCTTTTGTTAAATGCCAACAGATTCTGCGTAACAGGCACAAGTGGTGACGAACCAAAATCTTGCGAAATAGTTGAGGCTAAAAGACTAATAGACGCGCCTTAATCTATAATGGTGCTGGGTAGGACCAGACCAGAATCCTGTACTGTTATCTCGAAAGGCACATAAGATAGAAGGTGGTATCCTGCAAATTGATTCCAATCAAAGGAAGCGAACAAACTACTCGGAGGGGCTACCATCGAATTGAGATGGTCTTTCCCTAGTGTTACAGAAGAAAGAGCATCTTCCATGACTTCCATCACAAAGTCAGGAAGAGTATCCTCCAGGACCTCCATCACGGGAGGTGGAGGAGTAGCTTCTTGTGGTATAGGGACAGGAGAATCTTTCTCCAAGTCCAAAGAATCTGAAGAAACAAGAAGAACATGACGGGTGTGAGATCCACTCTCAACGGAAAAGACCTGGTGCACCGTAGACGGGGCAAGTTCAATTGATCCCACGATCAATGGCTGGTCGGGGATGTATTCCTGAATTTGAATTTCCGGGGGAGTGGGATCGACCAAGGATGACTCTTGACCAATCGTAGGATCAGTTGGTGGAGGACTCAAAGAAAGCTGTTTATAACCAACCGAGAGGCATGGTGTAGAAACAGTTGCATTGTCCAAGACTCTTTTGGCTTCATCCATATACGGACAAAGGTGAATGGCATGGTGCCCTTCACACAACTTGCAGGGATTGGTAATCTTACCCTGCTTCTTAGGAGCCTTACCAACACCAGTTGAAGTTGTGCCCCCAACATGACTCCCAGAAGCCAAAGGAAATGGTGGATGACCGTTGGAACATACTTCAAGCACCTTGGGAATGCCAGGGAAATCTCGAAGAAGATGGTCTCCCGTGCACAACATGCAAGGGAACTTGAATTTCCGAGGAGGGTTGGAAGGTTTGTCAAGAAGAGATGTTTCAGAAGCAGTAACTACACTCTTAGCCTCTATTTTATCAGACTTCTTCTTCTTTTTCTTCTTCTTCTTCTTCTTAGCCACCTGGTTACTCGAATCCAAACTTTCACCAGGTGAAGTAGAAGAGGAGGACACAGAAATAGGCGAAGAAGGGGAGAGGTCCACCTTGGAATCAACAAGATGTTGTTCAGGTGGAGGAACTGATTGACCATTAGCTGAGAAATTCGGGACCATAGAGGTTGAAAACAACCAGACAGGAAACCCAATAGTTAACCCAGGAAGGGACAACGTTGCCATATAAGGAGCACCAACATTTCCAAAAGGAGGAAAATGACTAGGATTCCCATCGGAGGGGATTCCTTGGTCGGTAAAATCCTGAAAAGTGGCCATCAAAAACAACTCAAAACCACACAGGGGATAAAAACCAAGGCACACAATCAAACAACCAACAAGCAAACTCTAAAAAGGTGCGTGATCGTAGGTGATTTATCTTACCACATTGAAACTTAGAAACTTCACCGTTTCATGTTTTAAGAGTCGAGAAATGGATGAAAGGTGACTATCTCTTTCAGTTTTGAAGCAAGCGTGAAAGGATAAGCGCTTGGTGATCCTTTCAAATTTAAAGAGTCAGAAAAGATCAAATGACTATTCAGGAATACTAGGCAAAGGGTGTACCAAATAACCGTGAACTGCAATATACACCTTGGTTTCAAAATGAAAAAGAAATCAACCAAGGACTTAACATACGTGTAGGAAATCTCCTTGAATGTTGTGTCCAGTGTATCACGGGTATAGGGTGGCAGACTCAGCTTCCTATGGATAAAGGATGGCAGCCTAGTGGGGTCTCCCTTTATATACTCGACGGTATGGGGTGCACAAGTCTGTACTAGCGCTGTCTAAATCCAAGAGGAGAATGATAGCTACTAGGTTTTAAGATGCCAGAACACGTCTCTAGCCTGGACCTCTAAATGTGTTTCGTTAGATTTCAATGCTTCCTTAGGTAAATTGAGGAA
Organism: Pinus albicaulis; assembly: GCA_034641835.2. Taxonomy (NCBI): domain Eukaryota; kingdom Viridiplantae; phylum Streptophyta; class Pinopsida; order Pinales; family Pinaceae; genus Pinus; species Pinus albicaulis. The sequence goes on from CM076572.1 coordinate 480,560,470, forward strand.
ATTTTATGGTTGATCTTCAAATATGTTTCAGTTTCAAGGCCCTACCGTATGTCATATGAAAATCTCCTGTATGCAGCTATATGAGAAAAGAAAATTTTCAATTCGATGAATGCTATCTAGTTAAGGGAAGAGCTTCAAACAATGACGCAAGAAAAAACAAAACTGAAAACGAAACTTTTCCAAACTAGATGACTTTCACTATCCAAAAGTATTCTAAAACATTCAATGAAGCGAATTATGCAATGTAATCTATGCAAAATTCTCTTTTCCGAAAACTATGCAATTGTAATCTATGCACAATTTCCTTTTCTTTTCAAATGATAAGAATGCACTCAATGCATTTTTTGATGAAATGAGAATCTACTTAATGCACACTTTTAATGAAAGAGAATGCACTCAAAACGATTTTTAGTTTTCAATCACTAAACAATGTGATCTAATTTCAATGATAAATCTCAAAAGTACTTTTCAATGCGATGTGATCTAATGCATTTTAACAAAAAGAACACTTTGAGACGAAAACTAAATGAACGCAAATCTTCTTAATGAAGGATGAATGCAAAATAGATGCAACAAACACTAAGAATGCAATCGTTGTTTCAAACACTTTGTAAAGAAATCCCTCAAAAGGCTACAAGACATATGAGGTCAAGCATAAAAGGGACTTCCAAAGCAAGAGATCAAAACAAGGCATTCATTCCCTTTTACATAAAACAATCATGGAAAGAAGAGATTTCAAACAATGAGCAATGTAATCTATGCTCATATAGTGAAAATACTAGAAGGGAAAGACACACTGGCGAAGGATTTAGGGAAAAAATCTCAATTTTCACACATTCTGAAATTGGCTCGACTTTGTCATTGACAACTAGCGCCAACTGGCCCGACTTGATCACAGATAACTAGCGCCAATGGCTAATTGGTGCGGGTTGCTAACTAACAACAAGCGCCAACGCCTGAAAATGAAAAAAAAAAGAATTTCTCCCTACCAAGACCAGACTCACCACTTCAAGCAGAATCTCCAAGACTCAAATGAACCATGTGATCTAGGCTCAAAGTGAGACAGACACAAATCAAGCTCAGAAATCTCAAAACAGATTAAACCCTAGTATCTTACAGGATTGGCGTGACTGTAGGGCTGAATCTAGCGCCTGAATAGAATTGGCGCGGGTAATACACTAGCAACCTACGCCAATGGGCGCGACTGTCAAGATGAAAAGCGCGCCAGTCGAGTTTACCAGTAAAAAATAAAAAAAAAGAGTTCCAACAAGCAAACTAGTGATAATCAAGATATCCAAAAGCCAAATTCACAGAAAGAGCCAGCCCGAAGAGCTGATCAAGAAAGTGGAATCAAGAATCAACCGAAAAGACAAGACAAAGCTCCAAGTGTTCAGTTTACAAACTAAACTAGAAATTAACTGAAGCAGCTTTGATCTACTTCGCAATTGCAGAGCAAAAGCGTTTCAAAGGCTATCTGGCCAACTTCAGGCTCCGTCTATAGCTCATAAAACGAACGAAAACAAGCTAACGATCCCGAGTGGAGTCACCAATTTGTTGTGGAGGTAAATCCCCTCTGTGGACAGAGGCGATCCCTACTAGCCTAGACCGGGTCTAGCAACAATCGTCACACGCTATAGTGCAGGTTCCTAATTTCAAATAAACCAACTAGCGATGAAGGCTTACCTGGAATCCAACGTTGTTGCTTGTAGAAGAGGTAGCGCTCCTGTTCCTTAGCTCTGGCAGATCACGATCCCCACGATCTCCGTGACAGGACACCTGCACATGCAAGAAACAAAACAAACGCAAGCATAAAATCCAGTAGATGTAACTATATGTCAGTCAGAAAGGACATAACTCATTATCATAAACAACAAGAGTGGAACCATAACCAATAGTCGTTCATTAATAATCGATCAAAGGAAAATTACAACCATAGTTCTGACGCTGAATTCTCCTTCGGTGGGTCGCCAGCAGAACACGTCTCGAAAAGGCTATCAAGGATGGGACAAACCTCTCTCTTCAGATCTTGACGATAGTCTCCTTGCTTGAAATTGGCCTTAAGGGAATTTTGGAGGCTCTTACAGCATAAGGCTCTTGGGAAATTTGGGAACTTGAAGACTAGCTTGCAATGGAGATGAGCAAGCTTTTATAGATGGAGGAAGGGAAGTTGGGATCCCTATAATCATGGGATTGGCCCTATCATCAAGGAAGCTTCCATGAGAGGTGGCAAACCACTTCCTCTCTATGGAAATCCGTAGCCAAACCTCCCAACTCAAGATAGATATCAGTTCCTGGATCAGTTAGGACGAAAATTCCGCCATTTATTTTAAAAAAACATTCCTTAAATTGGCTGGCGCGAGTGTGACTGTAGGATAGAGTGCCAACTGGTGTGGCCTCTTTGAAGTATTTTCCCCATTGGCCCGGGTACTGAACTGCTTGATCACGCCAATGCAAAAAGGGCCATTTTTAGGGTTTTTCACAAGGAAATGTCTTCAAGGCAATGATAGCTCATGTTCAGAGGGATGTTATGAAAGTATTTTCAAGCCATGTTATTGCTCACAGGTCATGAAATGAGCTCTCCAATGTGTGAGACAGGGATTGCAGGGACAGTGACAAATTACTATGTAAAAAATGCTTTGCCTTTACCTTTGGTGGCAACTTCCTTTTTACAGGAACTTCGCATCGTGATGTCTACCTCAGAGCTGAGGAGTGGTTTTGATTCATCCAACTCTAGACAGATATTGATAGGGTTTCCTATTACGTCGCGTATGGCACAAACTGATGGTTATCGTTGTATGGCAGGAGTTTCCAGCTTCCTTCCTCTCCTCTTAATTTTCTTATCCATAATAATCAATTTTTAAATGGGAATTTACTTTGCAGGGAAGTTTTCGACCATTTCCTGAATGGGTAGGGCCTCCTTGGGACTTACGGATTTTAACCCTGTGGTAGTGATATGTATGGCTACTATCCCAGTAGGGGGAATGGTATACCAAAATAGTATTTCAAACAATATGTTTGGTAACACCACTGTTGCCAAAAACTTTTAGGAGAGGAAACCAGGTGGGGGGTAGAGGAAAGGGGGTTTGGAAGTTTCGTAGGCTAGAGAGGCTGACGTGGTCGAGGACTTGGTGTTATTACTGCTTCTGTTCGTGTCCTAACTAGCTTCGGTGTTTGATGTGGAGATCACACACACCAGAGCTCATGCAACATCGGGCGTTGACTCAGGTATAATGGGGGGTACCTCCTAGGGATCATCCTAGGATGGATGACAACTTGAATTAACTAGGGCCATATTCTTGGAACCATGAAAGCGTGTTTGAGGATTTATTTACATGGGGTAGAATTACGTTGGTGTTTTTTAGGGGTCGTTTCTCTCTATGTGTCAATTGGTCAACAATAATAATGCGGTCCTCGTGGGGGAACATCATAATGCGGAAGACGGAAGAGGCTATGGCTGACATGATGTACATATAACTCCGACCAAGGAGTATATCATAGTCCAAGTGAGCGTCCAAGACCTCAATGTCTCTAAGGACTGTATTTCCAGCAAAGAAGACCGAGACATTTTGCTAGAGATCGACAGGGGTCGAAGGATGACCATCATATGATCTAAGCATGATGACTGATGGTTTTAGTTCGCGAGACTCTAACTTCTGAATATTTGTTTTTGACATGATGAACGTGGATGCACCCTTGTCAATGACACATAGGTGAATGGTGATATTTTGGATCGACACTGGTATCTGAAAGGCAACCATCGAAGGAAGCAGAGGGTGGCTTTGTCTAAATCAAAAGCCATTAGGCACATATTGGCAGGGTCAATAGTGCGTAATGCAGAAATAAATTCTTTATGTTGTTTTGGGAATGACTGCAATACTTCCAAAGATGACATAGAAATGGGATATTGAGCTAGATCGACCACAATGCTATAATTATGGGCCACTTTGGAATGGTTTCCTGATCACCTATTTGGTCCCTTAGCCATATTTGGCAATGGTTCAATAGGAATATTTGAAATGGTCAAAGGTGCAGTTGCTGCACTGGTACTAGCCCCTAATGTGTTGGTGTCTGGTGGGGTATCGTAATTTCGATTCAGTGTTCGAGTAATTTCGATGCACTAGTACTAGCCCCTAATAGATTTCATGGCTATTTTTTACAGAGTCGTCGAGATTTTTTTGCTAAGTGCTAATTGTCCCTTGATGGGGGAAAGGTTCCTACATCACAGCTATTTGTTGGGAAGATCCTCCTTGTCCTCGGTTACTCTGTAGTTTCTTCAACTTATGGAGATTGGGATAATGGTGAGTCTAATGGATGTACTCACCACAGATCAAACAAGAGTGTTTTGTTCGAAGCGGTGGCCTTTTGCTCTACCTTTGGGCATTGGTTGTCTCCTAGTTTTGGCTTCGGTTGGATTTGCCTCTAGTTTGAGAGCGTGGAGGTTGTTTTTGGTTGTTTCCCCCCTGTATAGGATTCCCCTTGGGCTTGTTTTTTCCTTTTTTATTAACCACGTTAGGAGGATATTTTTCCTAATTATATGGTTTCGTGGTTGGTTTTCGGAAGGCTACACAATGTTCACCTGTGCATTATTCTACATAGGCGGGTCTTATGTTGGGGACTGAGCATAATGTGATCCCTAGTTTTTGACTGGCTATTGGGGAGAGCTCTTTTGTCAGTATATCTATTTGCATACTAGGTCCCCTGAGCCAGAGGATAGGGTTATCCATGGTGATACAACAAAGCCGTAGTGGTCAAATTTTTTGGAGGCATATGATGAATTTGAAAACCAGGTTGTGGTACATTCTGGGAAGATTCAAATGTGTAATCAAGGTTTTGACTATTGCTTCTTGGGTAACTTTGGGTCAATGACCCAATTAAACCGTCTGCAAATTTTGATGCGCGTTGCAATTATCTATAATTTTGTAGGCGTGGGGAATTCAACAGGATATTGTAAATATATCCTGACTACTTATGAATTAGCTAGAGTTATTGCACCATGCTGATGGCGTCCTATTCGGATATGGGCCTTTGTTGCACCACATCCTTCAAAATATCTGCAGTGAGAGTTTTCAAGAATAGGTCTAATAGTGCCCGATAATCGATTTTGGCTTTACATAAAATATGACTCCACCACCATTCGTGGAGATGGTCCGAGATATGGACGGCGGGGGTTTACCTAAATTATGTCAGTAATTCCATTCCAGAATCATGGGGGATGGGTAACTGAAAATATGTTAAGAAAGTAGTGGCGAGGGGGCTAAAGGTTCCATGTGTAGCAGAGAGTTGCTCCACATACCATTTCGTTGCTACTCCTATCAGAGTGCGTTGAAATAGTCTTAGTTGAATAGTGTCATCAATGATATTATTCAATGAGCATCATAGGTGGAAAGTGATGACATGATTTCCTGGGTCTTTCGCTTGATTTCCTTCGAACTTTGGAATTTCCGAAGGGAGATTTGTGGGCATGGGAGGCCATATAGGGTTGTGTACAATGGGGTCATTCGTCAACTTGGTTAAACCTGGTAGATTCAAGGAAGTTAAAAAATGTGACTACGAGTTTGTATCCATTGCAATTTGTGAAAACACACCGTTCTGGTTAGGAAGAGGGTTTGTTTGTGACATACCCTGTTCTGTATTCGACTGGCTTCTCGAATGGGTAGCACTCCTCTACCCTCTAGGGGTTGTGGGAGGAGTGGTATATGGCGTGGAATTAGGAGACCGACTAGGGTTCCCAACTAGGGATGCCCCAATAAAGGATGAACTGATAATGGTGGTAGTGTTCTGTCTTTGACGCCTAAATGGCGAAAGACCTGGAATCCCTCCCGGTAATGGGGGGAGTTCTAAAAGACTTCTAGATTGACAAGGTCTAGTTGGGTCTATTCTAGTGTCGACTAGGTATAGCTTTGAAAATATTTGAGAGGATATAGATTATGATCAAAGAAAAATTTCGATCGCATACATAAATCGAAGCTAAAATAAAATTAATTTTCCCTTTAAATTAATCCTATGTGATTAGTCAATCAATAAATGTGGTTTTTTTTTTGTTTACATATGATACTCAAATCCTAGAAGACCTAATTGTCATCACACACTCAAATTTAACTAGGCCTTGAGAAGATATCTTGCGAGAGCTGGCACAATGTCCTGTAAGAGCTGGCGACACCCCTAGTTAGTTGAAGAAAATCCACCAAGGTAAGGGTAGAGGATCTAGTGCTTGCCTGAACTGTCACCTATAGGGAAAGGATGCCCTAATTTTGGCCAATAATTAACACCATCCCACATGAGTGTTCGAGTCTTGGTCTTCTTGGTAATTCAGCTAATAGTACCGAGTATCAACCGGATCAGGTAGCCTCAACTGATACTGCATGCACTGTGCCTAACCCTAACTCCCTCTGAAATGGGTCTCTGCCATGCTCGGGTTTTCTTTTCTATGGGCTCATAGGTGGATTTGAAAGCTCCCTAAATAGTCAACTTCTATGTTTCAAGATGAAGAATGACCAAGGTGGCTTATTGGATGCCTACCCCGTTGATCCTAACTTAGGTTATAAATTATTTTGTGGCCCTTATGGGGAGAATTTAGTGAGTTTTTTTAAGTTAGTTCTAGGTGTATTTTCTTTTCTCAATGTGTGTATGTGTGTAAGAAAAAATTGAACAAGAACATAGTTTTAACAGGTGGATATGAGATGAATCTTTTCAAAATCCCCTATTAAACTATGTTCTATTGTTCCTTGCTCAAAAAGAAAAACATATGCAAATATAGGCCTCTTTTTATTTTTCCTAGTTAATGTATGTGATCAACTACATGGAGATGGTGATTTTTGAATAGAGAGTGTTCATATGCTTGCCTAGGATCATCGAAGGGTGCAAAGGAAACAAAGATTACTTTCTCTTCTATCAACAATTCAATCTTCATCCCAAAATCCTAGTGCAAAAATCGAACTAAACAAATGACTTTTACACTAGAAAAAAAGGGAACTAGCTAAGCATGCATGGACTTCAACCACTTAATTCAGCCAATTATCTAGGTTTTTTGGTACCTAAATTTTCAAAACATAATTTTTTTTTTCAGAATGCAAGTTAATTCCCCCCCTACTTAAACTATGTGTGAACTTTGAAAAAATCAAATTGAAATAAAACAAACACCAATCCTACCAAAAGAAGATAATAGTGAGCTTTAGCAAGCATCGAGGCACCTCAACCAATGCTAGTAGATGTATTATGGGCTACCAAACACTTTACAAGCATGAAAAGATAGAAATATGGGCGAAATTTCTCATTCTGTCTTTTGCGTGTGAAAGGCTGCAATAGGTACGATGTCTACAGGCAGGTCAGATTTGAACGTGTGCCTTTGGTTCACCTCTCTAAGGAAAAAATGCACAAATTCCTACAAAATTAATTTTTTGGAGTTGTTTTGCTTCAATCTGTCACTTGGGATGAACTAGGGACTGAAGGAGAAAACGGGGGAAATTTCAGCCTAACTTCACAGCACAGACATAGGTCTCTGTAAAAAGGCACAACCACATAAACTTGGAAATAAATGTTAGTGGAGTCGCCAATCCTGTGTTAGTGTGTTTGGTGCACGCATATAAGAAATCACACCAACATAAGGGGTGTGGTTTACCCTCTTAATTTACTGGTCACAGACCGAAAATATATGGAGTCAAGAAAGTTAATGGAACATGCTAGAACATAAACATACTAGATAGAGAAATAGCTTTCATATTAAAACATAACAATTAAATGAAAACTAAAACAAATAAGACAAAATCTCTAAATAGAGTCAAACAACTGCAATAATCCAAATAAAGACATTTATGTCCCCTCTTATTGAGTGTTGGTAGGAAATGAGGATGAAACTTTAACCCACTTGCCAAGGGGCCCTTGGAACTTGGGGTTCTAAGTCCTGATGCAAGGATGTCTTTACTACCAAGCTTGCCTCGACGCAAAGTATCCCTCTCTCTACTATGGTGGACTGAAGTTGTTGGATTGCCAATGATTGAGTCCCCTTTATCTCTGCTCCAGATCACACATTGCTAGAATTTCTTGGAAAAATTTTGGCCAGCATAACAATGTGCTCTCTAGTTATTCATCTCTTAATGGGATTTTATAGGAGAATTCAAATCCTCCTTCCCTCACTTGGTACATTGTGGATGGTGACCCAAGAGAGGGGGATGATTCCATTGTGTGCCAAATTTATTCCATTTTGTGCTCTCTTGATATCCTAAGGAGGCTTGGGTGGTTATCCTTAGGTGGCTTTAAGTGTGGAATAAATGTCCTCTAGTGTGCTTTTTGTGGTCCTAGAAAGTGACTTCCACCACTCCCAAGATTTCACGCTTTTCGGGTCAAAATGCATGCAAAGGCGCTCTTATTGAAGGATTTTGCATGCAAAACCATTTATGACTTGCTCAAATTTCATTTTTCCTCAGAACTTAAAGATATTTAAATACTTTCAAGATTCTCTAATGTCTCTTAGCCCTGTAAATCCTTCTTCTTGACATTAAATAATGTCATCTTTGCTTGTACAATTTTGTAGTTTTAGCAACTGTAACAATATTAAATTCAAGAGTTGAGATATTGATCAAATTTTTCTTGAGGTGACAACGAGGAAATCATGTATAATCTATGTCCACAGAATGAGGAGTTGAGATACTTACCAATTTTTTTCTTCGGCTGATAAAATGGTTTTCAAGTATAATTTGTGTTCACAAAGGGATGCTCAAGTTCACCAGGTGACCATGGACTTAAACATCTTCGCCAAATGGATTCAACAAAAAATTGGGAAATACTCACAATTAAAAAATATAAAGTTATAAATATAATTTGACACATGCCCAATGAAGGTCGAATTGAGTAATTATAGCTTGATCAAACCTGGTCAAACCGATTTTGAATCAAGAATATGATGAAAAAATAATTTAGGATCTTATGAAATTCAAACTCAATAACTCACAAGTTTGAATCACAATCCTATTAATTATACTTCCATGCTACTTTAGTGGGTCGGCTTCTCCTCAGTTTGAATCAAGAATATGATGAAAAAATAATTTAGGATCTTATGAAAGTCAAACTCAATAACTCACAAGTTTGAATCACAATCCTAGTAATTATACTTCCATGCTACTTTAGTGGGTGGGCTTCTCCTCAGTCACCCCCCCTTTCAAGTACTCTTTAGATGCTCCAAATCAATTCGCACTATCTAAGTAAGATATGAACAAGGTGATTGGAGAGGATCTACAGGAAATACATACATGTCAATTGAATCACATCCCTTGAGTGTCTTATACCCAATATGGCTTTCTATTTGGGCACTTCATGCAACAAAAAGAGATGAATGAAAATCTTAAATATACATGGAAAATGTTTTTTTAGATCTTAAAGATCCCTTTTGGAAATTTTAAAGTAGGCTATCACTAAGTTTGGGTTGAAACCAATCACCAAATTCGATGCCTTGATGGGAATTTCCAGCTATAACACTTGAAAAAAACTAGGTCAAAGGAGAATCTCCTATCTAGATGTCCTATTTGTGAGAACTATAATTTTTAATACATGAACAAGAATAAGGTGGATCCCTCTCTACTTTATTCTATTATCCATACCAGCAAGCCATAACTACTATTCATGAGGACAATTTTCAAGACTAGATCACCATAATTATAGAGACCCCCGAACAATCTCCTTTGATTGTGCTATAATTTCAAGATGCCATGGCAGTCCTATAATAGTGATTCCTAAACTTCTTGGTGAGTAGTGTTCAGTCTTCATACAAACAGATGAAATTTTATATGGTTTTTTCTAATATTATCACATTGAATTTACCTATAAAAGCTACTCCATAGCATTAGAAATAAAATAATTTGCTAGTATTTTTTTCAAAATAGGTTTGTAAGTATGAAAATCATATCCATATACCTTTAACTACATCATTCAAGGGTTGTGTGATAAATCTAGGACAAAAGAAGCTTCAAATTTTTATAAAGATATGCTCTACAAACGATTGTTTCTTGATAAGAAGATTTATAATGTGTTTTTCAACAATATTTTACTCAAAGGAAGACTACAGTATTCCAGTAAAACTCTTGAAGACATGGTAGATAATGGCATGGTGCCTAATTACATGACTTCTAGGATTGATATGGATATGAAATGTAATAAAGCCAGGCAGTGGGAAGCCTGTAAACTTCTTTGTGACCTTCATGATAAGAGCCATTGCCTTGATGAGTTACCTTATAAGAGATTGAAAAATGACTTCAAATTTCTAAGCATGGAAGGGATGCATTTGATGAGATTTGAGAGTTTCCCTATTGAATTTTGTAGCTTGGGAGGTACTCCACATCTCTGGGTACTTGGCTTGTGTGTGTTGGCAACACAAAACCTCTTTATGGATGAAATGCCCAAGTGGGGGGGGGGAGCGACTTGCACCCAAAGTTGTGGGAAAAAAACTAAGCATGGTTACATGTGTGATACACTTAATTAGAAAAGGGTAAACTAAAACAAGTTGCAACTATGGGAGCATTACTAAAATGAAGGAAAATATTTTTGTATTTATATGAGTGGGATAAATGACATAAAAGTTCAAGTTGGCTTGGTTTGTAGACATTCCATTTAAGGGTTGATTTTTGCACCCAATTACTATATAAAAAGAAGAGAGTTTTGAATTAATTTGGCACATCACAAGAGAAACACATCATAGGAGAATACTTTTTGAAGCAATCGCAACTTTTAGGAGCCTTATCAAAGGAAGAAGGAGCTGAGATTCTTGTGTCCTTTTTTGTGATTGTTACAGGCCAAGTTTGGGAAATTGGTAGTTGAGGTTGAGGGTAGTTTTTTCCTCACTTTTATAATGTAATTCTCTATGAATCGAACTGAACATATTTGTGCATGTTACAGGAGGGTCAAAACCCTATATTAGATATGGAGAGAGGTATATAACCTTGTAATAAAAACATATATTAGGCCGAGTTACCATGTAGTGAAGGTAGGCTTGAAGAGGAAGAGTTACACGGGTTTTGATGGAGATTTGTAGGCTGAGATATTGGTTAGTGTATTGTTGTACAAGTTCCCTAACCAAAGGGCCGAAATCTAAATATTTGGTGCAGAGTACGAGTAGAATTAAGGTATTGGAAGTCATCCATTGCAGAGGTATGTTTGTTTTTCTTCCATGTTGATGCATTTCTAGGCGGTGAGGTATTTTTGAAAGTTTGTGTGGGTAACTTAATCAGAGCTTGGAGGGATATTCGAAGTTACCCTACTGTGCCTTAAGTTTAGTCCTTCAGAAGGACTACAAGGCTGTTGAGAGAGGTGGAGTTATTGGAGCTTAAAGGTTTATCCATTCAAGGAGAAAACGACAACCAAGAGGGTGTATTTTAAAGCCCAAGTTAACTATATTGAAAATTTCATAATCAGTGGAATGTAGGCAACCTCTATTGCCTAAGACTTGTCTTTTGTGAAGAAATAATGGAGAAAGAAGTGGGAAGAAGGAAAACCCTTTCTGTTGACATCCTTGATAGACTAAGGAGGAGCTAGAGGGTGGAGTTGGTTGAACCTATGTTCAATGACTTAAAGGAGTTTTGTTGACTGATAAAGGAAAATTTTTTAACTTCAAATTGGGAAGTAAAAGGACTAGCATATGTGTTAGGAAGAAAAAAAACCAATGCTACATCAACAAGTACGTGAGTTATACTTTTATCATGACAGATTGGTTATCATAGATTTTTGATACAAATCCATATTATTTTCTTGTATCAAGTTGATTGTAAAGGGTTGCGATCCTTTGTATGGGAGCCCTAGACTATTGTATGAAATATTTTTCATATAACAAAGTTGGGTTTGAAAATTTTTTGTCTTGTGTATGTGTTGATTGACTGGTAATGTTTTCCACGGTGCAAAGTAGTATTGTTATGTAATTTGGGTGTGTTTGGGTCAGAGATTGTAAGACCCAAACCAGATTATTAAGTGCCATGGAAAATAGACAATTCCCAACTAGAGAGACCATCAATGGTATCATGCATAATTTATGAATGCTTCTCAGGTTCAAGAATCATTTTTCCAAATTTGGGAATGTTTCTAAGGTTCAAATGATCTATCATGTAATGTATTTATTTTACCTTGTAATATATGCATTTTTTTCTTGTGGTGAAAGCATGAACATGTAAATGCATGCACCCACATGTGTGTGTGCTATGAGAGAAAAATGGTTGGCCAAATTGAATGGTTGGGTAGTTTAAGTTTCATGCAAAAATTTCAAATTCATTTCTTGGGAGGTATTCCAAACCCTAGGGGATAGGGTTGTGGAGGAATTGGCATCACAAATTCACTTGTGTGTTAAGAACCCAAGTTTGGGGGTTTTACATCCAAAGGAGTGGTCTGAAAACCAAGAAGATATTTGATGGTTTGACCCTTGAAGATGGAATAAAACTGTTAGAGGTGCAAGCAGAATCTTCTAGCACCAAGAAAGGAGCTTGAGAAGTTGAGATAATAATTTTTGAATGTATTTTGTGGACTTGTAGTAGAAAAAGAAAATTTTCCTTGAATTAGGTCATGCCCTTAAGGGAAATATATTTACATGAGAAGATTCATATATATAAGAGTGATAAGGAGCCTCATTCTCACCTAAAAAAATGTGAATCATCGTAAGAGGGGAGAATTTGAAGTAGCCACAAGTGAAGAGGAAAAGGATGAAGCAATAAGGGGTTTATTTTTGGATCTAGTTGTGTCCATTGTAGGTCTAAGTTAGAGAAGAGGCCCAGCTGATTGGGAAAAGGTCTGATTTGTGCATTTTGGATACTTGAACTCTTGAAGGAGTAGGGGTCAAGAGTTTTTTTGGATTGTAGGTAGGGTTGAAGCCCTGCAGTGGTTTGTTTGGAGGTCAAAAGTTTTGTTTTGAGGGGACAAAACGACTAAGAAAAATTTTATGGGAAGGTTGAGTATCATGCTAGATAAGGTAGTCTTTTAGGGAACGGTTCCATCACAATTTCAAAAGAGAATTGAGGCAAGGTGGATTTTTTTTGTAGTGTAATAACGAGGCAAAAAATATCAGGTTTGAAGAGTGCACAGGACTGTGAAAGAGAAGAAGAAGAAGGTTTCTTCAAATTAGAGTTAAGTGTTCTCCTAAGTTGATGTTTTTCTAGATGGTTGATTGTCATAGTTTAAGATATATTTTTAGCAGTCAAAAGGAACATTTTGGGAGGGTTGTAGTGGCATTCTCCAATTCCTAATTACAAACTCATGAAGGAATAATGTAATTTGTTATAATTTTAGAAGAAGAGAGGTCTAGAGTTGACTCTTTGAATGGAAAAAGAATGAAGCCAAGTCAACCATTTGTTGAGCCCAAGTTTATTGAAGAGAGGGACATATTGCAATGATAGAGGGCAGCCCTCTAGGCCCTAATTTTTCCTCATTGGATTGACATAGGAATACAATAGAGATAATAAATCCCTAAGAGCTAAGGAGACACAATGGGTAGTCTAGTAGTTGTTCACAAGCGAAGTTGTGAACAAACCGAAAGAAGACCCTATGTGTTGATTCGTTGATGGACTAATGATCAAATAGAGGAGAAATTGGAGAGTTGTGTTCAATGACCTCAAGGATAAATATCCATTAATAGAGGTAGATTTGCAGATTCGTAACAGAAGGACCAAAAAATGTGCTCAGGGTACAACCAAAGGGAGCTGTGAAGCGCGCTACATCAGCTAGTCGATTAGTTGTATCTTGTTTAGGGTAGATTGGTTTTCATAGTTTTTGACACCAAACCATAGTTTGTATTCTTGTATCATTTATTTTATGAGGGCCATGATCCCTGGTATGGGAGCCCTATATTGTTGTATTATAAGTTGATAATATAACAAATATGGGTTATTGAAAAATTATAAACAATTGTCTATTTGTTGACCTATTGATTTACTTTTATCCTTTCTATTGTTCAAAGTAATTTGTTGTGGCATTTGAGTTGGTTGTGTCAGAGGTTCTAAGACCCTAACCTAGATTCTTTAGTGTCGTGGAAAAACATGGTATCAAAACTACTTTGAAGGGTCGGTCAAACAGAATTTTCACAATAGAGTTTCCTAGAGGGAGCTAAGATTTTATAGAGCATGGAGAAAAGGATTCAGATGAAGACATAGAGATGTGGTCTTGACTGGCTTGGTAGAGATATTAGCTAGGAGCTCTAGTGGATCGGTGGTGAACCTCGTGAACAAAAATTTGTTGTAGGGCAGATTACTGATCAAGTACTTCCTTTGACTTGCCATGGATTTTTGGGACATCTTGATTATTTCTTTGGCATGGTCAAGATTGTTATGATCAATATTACTTCATGTGAGGGACTGGATGTTGGCAGGATAGTTTATTCATTGGATCGTGATGTTGCGCGTCCAAGATTGGAGGCATGTGCACTAGTTGTGTTTGATCCAACATGATGATTTCTTGCAGAACTAGGTTGCAATCATGATGGCCCGTGTTTGACCGCAACTCAGTGTAATATCCAAAAGGGAGAATGCAATAATACTAAAACACAATATAAGAACTATAGAAAAGTAGACAATAAATCTATATACACATCAGAATGCACAGAAATAGTTGACCCATTTTATTATATTGGAGGTGAAAAAACAAAGTACAACAGTGCTCAAAATATGAGACACTTAAGCCACAAGAGTAGCCTAGATTTACCCTGCAATGATACCCCCAGAGGGACTACATAATTGTTGCTCTGCTGGGAGGTAAAATGTGCTATCCCTACTGCAACTGTCCTGAAGATAGAAAGTTAGATCTAGAAAGAATGGGAGCTTCGATGATGCTGAAATTATAGATCTGGGCTTAATGATGGATTCCCAAGATATCCCAGGAGGGGTTTCTTAGATCTGTATGTCTAAGACAACCTTCCTCTTAGGGCTTCACATATATGCTACTGGGAATGCAGATCTAAAGCTAGATATGATAATATGATGGTTGCAAATGATGTAAAATCATATCTCTGCAAGAAGGGTTGATCCCTTCACTAGATCCTTGGGAAAAAATCTCAATATCTAGTTCCTCCAATATCCTCCACTGAAAATGGCTACTGGATGAACAATAGCTTTAGAAAACTACACTGTCATAGAGGGAGGCTCCTTAGCCTACTGCTAGATGTGTCAAATAAGCTCCTGAGTGATGGAAACAGTAGATCCAATGTGAGGAGGTTATCCCTCACAGGATTTCTAGCTAAAATATTGGAAACTTACTTACTCCAATATATTTACTGGACTAAACTGCAAAATCCTTGAAGGGACTGCTGCTGCATGTAGGTAGAAACCTATGGCTTGAATGCCTGGTGTAGATCTTCTTCTCCTGAAAGGCTGGATCTAAAAAACAATGTGGTAGGATGAATCCTCCACTGGTTTCCTATTTGAATGATATAAACAACCTTCTAAATATTCGACCAATGCCTGATATGGAATGAAGAAAAATCCTCTTTCCAAATCTACTCAAAGAAAGAGGTGGAATTCCCGCTCGGGAACACCCTGTGCTAAAAAGCACAACAAACTGTGATAAACAACCCAAGATTGCATAGAAATGTCTTACAACAATTCTAGATATAAATAGATCAAGAAATGAATAATCCAAATCATGCCTTCCATTGTTCCTTCATCGTCATTATATGCATGAGCCTTCAATAGCCTAGGCCCACACCAAATCTATGTTGTACATGTCGACAAAGTCTCCTTTATTGACTGCATTATTGATTCATGTCATCCATCATGTTCATATGGGGTGATCACCCTCTCCATCATGTATGCATTAAATGCATCACTTCCTCCACTATCTTATCATAATCTCTTAATGATCTTCTTTGAATACATTATGATATCAGTTGACCTTATCAAATATCCTTATGATTTAATATTTAATATCCATGATCTTATTTGACTATTTAATCCTCCATATTCTATCTCATAAATGGGACATGATCTCCATTAATGGAGCTACTCCAATACTCCATGATTCTATATTTAGATATAAAATATCCACATACACATATTAAAAGTGGATTTTATTCATCTTGAGGTTTTTGGGTCCCTCCACCCTTTTATTTACTTAATTTACTAAGAAAATCAAGAACTCTAATATTCCAAATATGATGTGAAAATTTGGGAGTATTTCAGTCTCCCTCGACAAAATGTTGCTTGTCCTCAATCAAATCCAAAAGTAGATGCGAAGCCATCTATTCCCCTCCAAATGGCATCCACATAAGGAAGGCTTCCTCCATTTGTTGCAATGTGTTATGCATATTTGGTTCCAAAGTTGTCTTTCAATAATATATAGGATGACTTCCAACTGCATGGTTATATGTCCTCCTTCCACCATGAAGTACCAAGTGACAACCATATGATTTCCAACATCATCATTAATACATGAAATACATAAAATAAAGTGGCTCTTTCCAGAAAGAAAAATATCCATCTCACAATACATTTTTCCATCCCATGCTCTATGAATTTGATTGAGCATTGACATGCTCTCATCCTTAGCCCTGTTGGCCTTTTTGGATCCAAGCATCATTTGAAAGTTATGAAAATGAAGAAGGAAAGGTCTTATATAGGTGGAAAAATATGTCAAACCATATTCTCCTAATAGTAACCACCGAAGTAAGGCCCTTTGCTTCCATCCTCCATCTCCTCCATGCAAGATGGACAAGCCAAACTCCCCCAAAAGTAACCAAAGAAACAAGAGATCTTGCTACTTTCGCTCCTCCTCATTTGCATCACAGAGAAAAAACATATTGATTGACATGTGGAATGTCACATCAGCCCAATACAAATAAACACCATCAATACAAATCATGAGAGCATCATGCCAAACTTTACCCCTTAAAAAACACATAGATATAGGATATGTCATGTGGTGGCCAAACACTCTCAAGGAAAACCAAAATTAACATGCCTTCTTTTGCTGAATTTTATCATTGATACACAAGGCATGAATCAGAAAATTATGAGCTATTGGGTGGTAACCATACCCACCCAAGAGCATCTAGCGCAACCGTGCCTCCTTCTTCATTTCATAAGTGTTTTTCAAGGCATGTATCAAAGAAATAGGAACCTTTGGGTAGTGACAGAAATCTCCAAAGGGAAACCAACATAACCAAGCTTGATGGCCCATGTCATATATCTCCAAGTGTTCATAGAACCCATTTCTTATTATCCTCACCCACTCATCCCAATGTGGATGATGAATGATGTGATGCATAATCATGGTATCCTCCCTTTGTAGAATACCATCCTCCCCAAACTATTGAAGAAATTTTCACTTCATGAAATGTTGAATTACACCTCTAATGAGATCTCTCAATGAGATTTTTTTTTCACTAAAGGCCCTCCAAAACCAATAAGTTTTGGATATGCTGCAGGTAGAAGTTTCTCTTCGAGCTGTGAGATGCTCATTGAGAAAGGGTCATCTCGAAAGGAGAAAAGGTTCCTCATCTGAAGATGTCTATCATTTGTCATCTTTACCTCCATTGCTTCATGAGTGAAGCTACCTTCAGAATGCTCCAAGAATGATCAGGCCTCTTCATCTCGATAGCCACTAAGTGCAATGTTGTAGATCTGCATGGTAATACATGTGCTATCTCAAAAAAAGGTACAGTACTGATCTCACAACCAATTATTGTACATAGGATCATTTCCATCCAATTTTCTTAAAATATACACTTCAACTCAAGGGGTTGAATTTAGCTCAAAAATTATGAACTGGGATAGTTCATAATCTCCTTCTTGATTAGATCAAGTGTCCTTTCTGATGTGATATGTTGCTCCTTCAAATCAACATTGTGTTCTAACCCTTGGTTATGGATTTTCCCTGATGGCATGTCATCATAAGTTTCAATAGAATCTACTGAAACAATATGTGATGAAATTTGATGCATACCTTGGATCAACTGATGTGTGGGAATCTCTCGCTAGATCACAAGAGTTCCTCCAACTGGGACAATAATGTTTCCAATTGCTAGTAAGAGTGATGGCTGCTCTCCTCCAAGTGTATCAGCACTGGAATCTTCCTCCTTTTCCTCTTGCATCTCCCGAATCATGCATGGGACTCTATGTGTCAAGAGCTCAAGACTATATTGCAAGGTTTCAAGTGTATCTTCTCTGGATGCAAGTACTTTTGCAGATGGTGGTGAATATAGTGAATTCTTGTCTATGGTGACAAGATTTACATCATCATTTGTTTCCGTAGAAAATTTCACTTTGTAACACATCTCTGGTTTTCTCACATCAAATTCCTCCTTCAACTTGTGAAAGAAATCTGAATATTTAGTCACCTTTTCATGCTCTATGTGACGAAAACAGCAATCATTGGCTTCACCTAAAATATGAAGCGCTACAATTTGAACAAACTCTCTTTCAGCTAAGGATTTAGTCTAAAAACGGCATCTAACTCTTTCCTCCAAGCCTTAATAGTACTTGAGGAAGATCCATCAAATGTAGGTAAATAGAATCTATTATGCCTCTTTCTTATATTGTTGCTATAGGATCCTCTTTCTTCTTTGATTTTTAAGAATTGTTGGAGTTTATCTTCTCCTTGAATGTTGTAGAATTTTATTTGTACTCTTCAAGATATAGATTGAGAGTCTCATGAGTCTCAGGTTCATTCCTTTCTTCATTTCTACACCTTTCACCTTATCTAAAGAAAGTGGGCATAGTGGATCTATGAGGATATTTAGGATTCTTCGATTTTCTTCTTTGCTGATAGGAAGTGCTTGGACCTTCCTCATCACATCTTCTTCCTGGATCTTATTTCTATCATTCCTTCTTCGTTGGATTTCCCTCCTTGGAGAGATATTGTATGGATCTAAAGAAAGGAGTTGCAAAATTATCATCCTCCATGATAGATCTCATCTATCTTCTTCTTCTTTTGATGCAAAGATAGAGGGTCCACAAGCTGAGCCAAAGATCATGCTCTGATACCACTATAATATCCCAAAAGGGAGAATGCAATAATACTAAACACAATATAAGAACTGCAAAAAAGTAAACAATAAATCTATATCTACATCATAATGCACAAAAATAGCTGAGCCATTTTATTATATTGGATGTGCAAAAAGAAAGTACAACAGTGCTCAAAATATGAGACTCTCAAGCCACAAGAGTAGCCTACATTGACCCTACAATGATATCCCTAGAGGGACTGCGTAATTGCTGCTTTACTGGAAGGTAAACTATGTTGTCCCTGCTGCAACTGTAGGGACTGCAACTTCCTTGAAGATAGAAAGTCAGATCTAGGACTAATGGGAGCTCTGATGATGTTAAAATTGTAGATCTGGGCTCAATGATGGATTCCCAAGATAAACCCAGAGGGGTTTATCAATTCTATAAGTCTAAGAAAACCTTCCTCTTAGGTCTTCACATATATGCTACTGGGAATGCATATATGAAGCTAGATATGATAATATGATGGCTACAAATGATGTACAATCAGATCTATGCAAGAAGGGAAGATCCCTTGACTAGATCCTTGGGCTAAAATCTCAATATCTAGCTCCTCCAATCTCCTCCACTAAAAATGGCTACTAGATGAACAACAGCTTCAGAAAACTGCACTGTCACAGAGGGAGGCTCCTTAGCCTACCACTAGATGTGTCAAATGAGCTCTTGAGTGATGGAAATAATAGATCCAATGTGAGAAGGTTATCCCTCACAAGATTTCCAACTGAAAAACTCGAAAATTACTTCTTCCAATAGATCTACATGACTGAACTGTGCAATCCTTGAAGGGACTACTGCTACATGTAGCTAAAACCTAATGGCCTGAATGCCTGGTGTACATCTGCTACTCTTGAAAGGCTGGATCTAAAGAAAAAAGTGGTAGGATGAATCCTCCACTTGCTTCCTAGCTTAATGCTAGAAATGACCTCCTAAATATGGCACCAATGCGTGATATGGAATGAAGAACAATCCTCTTTCCAGAGCTACTCAAAGAAAGAGTTAGGATTCCCGCTCAGGAACACCCTATGCTAAACATCACAGCAAACTCTGCTAAACAGCCCAAGCTTGCATAGAAATTTCTTAAGACAATTATAGATCTAAACATATCAAGAAATTAATAATCCCAATCATGCCTTCCATTGTGCCTTCACCTTCATTATATGCCTGAGCCTTCCATAGCCTAGTCCCACTCCCAATATGCATTGTACATGTGGAGAAAGTCTCCTTATTTGACTATGTTGTTGACTCATGTCATCCATCATGTTCATATGGGGTGATCACCCTCTCCGTCATGTATGCATTAAATGCATCAATTCCTCCACTATCTTATCATAACTACTTAATGAACTTATTTTAATACATTATGATCTTATTTGACCTTATCAAAGATCCTTGTGATTTAATATTTAATATCCATGATCTTATTTTACTGTTTCATCCTCCATGATCTATCTCATAAATGAGACATGATCTTCATTAATGGAACTGCTCCACTACTCCATGATTCTAGATCTAGATCTAGAATATCCACATACACATATTAAAAGTGGAATTTATTCATCTTGAGGTTTTTTGGTCCCTCCACCCTTCTATTTACTTAATTTATTAAGAAAATCAAGGACTCTAATATTCCAAATATGATGTCAAAATTTTGGAATATTACACTCAGACTAGCTTTATAGGACATGAGATCAGTATTAATTCGAGCGAGTGGATATTGTGTAGAATCAAAGGGATTCTAGCTCCAAAGGGAGAATCCCAATGGAATTATTAAGGTCTTTAGGTTCTTATAAGATGAGGCAAAGGCACTACCAAGATAGCATTGTTAATTCATTCTATAGAGTATGTTGCAGTAGTGGATTCCAGATGGGGTAGTGTCACCAATGATGATGGTGGAGACTTCTTAGTACTGTAAGTACCTCCCTCGCTAAGAGAGAGTGTTGATTTTGGTAGCTTGGGAGGTACTCTAAACCCTAGGGGACTAGGTTATGGATGAATTTTGATCACAAAGTCACTTATGGACTAAGAACCCAAGCATGGGGTTTTGCACCCAAATGAGTGGACCCAAAACCAAGAAGAGATTTGATGATTTAAACCTTGGAATAAAACCAAGAATATATTTGATGATTTGACTTCATAACTTACCTTACCTTGAACACACATGCTAGTCCTTCTGCTCCCAATCTACATCTCTGCATCTATCAATGGATCTTGCAGCTTTAGGTCACTGAACATGGCTCTTCAATACTCCCTCTAGCTGATCATTATTCCATCAACTAATCAACACATAGGGTCTTTTTTAGAGTTGTTCACAACTTCATTTGTGAACAACTACTATACTTCCCATTGTTGCTCATCATCTCTTACAGACTTCTTCCCTCTATTTCCTTCCTATGCTACTTCAATGTTGAAAACTTAGGGCATGGATGGCTTCCCTCTATCACTAAAATATCTCCTTCTCTTTAGTAAGATTGGGCTCAAAAAATGGTCCATGTGGCTTCCTTCTTTTGTACTTCAAAGAGTCAATTCATAACCTCTATTCTTCTGCTCTTCTAACAATTTTTTTTGTACTTCAAGAGGATTTACTTAGGGATTGGAGAAAGCCACTAAATTCCTCCCAAAAATGTTCATTTTTACTTCTCCAAATTTTTCATAAAGGAAGACTGTCGACCATCTAACAAAACATAAACTTAGGAGAACACTTACCTTGGATTTAAAGACACCTTTTTCTTATGCTCTTTCATGATCCTGTGCACAATTTAGAGCTAAGATTTTCAGTCTGATTAGGGAACTACAATAAACCTCCATCTTACCTCAATTCTCCTTTAAAACTATATTGGAACACTTACCTAACATCCTTCCTTATCTTCCATCATACATGATCTTCCCACAACAGTTTGCTTGGCTATTTTGTGCCCTGAAAACAAGCCTTTCAGCCTCCAAACAAACTACTACAAATATTTGACCTAATGGTTGTTGACACAAAACCCTAGTTTGTATTCTTGTATCAATTACTGTATGAGGGCCATCATACATGGTACAAGAGACCTAGACTATTGGATTATATATTGATAATATAATGAAGTTGGGTTACTGAAAAATTGTAATTTTATTTATCTATTTGTGCACATGTTGTTTTATTGTTATTTTTTCTTCTATGAAAAGTGTTTTATTGTGGAATTTGAGTTGATGGTGTTATCTACTCTATGAACCTAAGCCATATTCTCAAATGTCATGGAAAAACAACACAAAATGCCTTGCGGTCAATTCCCCAGGCTGGTTGTTTTTATTGTGTGCCTCACTAATTGTCCCTATTAGATGAGGTATTAAATGCGTGGGGTTTATAAAAGCAAGAAATGTGGGGAAATACCGAGGGGTTTCCCCAACAAGTTTTATTTGAAATATATATATATATATATATATATATATATATATATATATATATATATATATATATATATAGTGTGTGTGTGTGTGTGTGTGAGGGTGAAGCTTCTCATCTCACCAGGTCACCATAATAGACATCGAATGAAAAATATGTAATAAAATTTGTTTAAACTAGGATTTTTAAACACAGGTTGCTTTTGAGTTGTATAATTGAACCTGGGTGATCTACTTTCAACACGGATATTCGAGGAGAAAGTTACTTGTTCATACATTAAAGAAACATGGTCATTTTGGAAATAATCTGTTATTAATCTGTTAAGATTGAAATAAAAACTAAATATCAACATATTGACTAAATGTTATAGGGTACAATACTTTTAAAGTTGGGCTATGGAATATTGAATAACTTAATTTTTGAAGAGAACTAAGTACAATCCATCCACCAATACATGAAATTTATATGAAAGTGTGTACCTCTCCCATGAGAATGTGGGTTTCTAATAAGCATAGAGTTTTAGTTAAGCCCTTAACTTCACTAGCATAGAAAATAATAATTTAAAATGAAACAAAAAAGCACACCACGACTGAAAATAAAATATAAAATGTAGTCTATGACTGCTACTCGACACTCAACCTGCTACTCGATACTCAACCAATCCTATATATTTTTATTATTTTTGGCTATTGTGCACAGATATAACTGGAAACAAAGGAGAAGAGCATTCTAATAGTCCTCTTCCTTTTCTTGATTTCTTCCATTTTTAAACTTGAGAACATTTAAGTGATGTCAAAGCAGGTTGAACGCATTAACAATAATGAAATAAATATACCCAAGCATGGAAATATTTATAATTGAGGATTTCTTGATTAAATATTGAGATTATTGCATTGGAATTAGATGGGGAATGCATCCAACATTGTCTTATTACGCATTTCTTCTAGAAAATCAAGTGTAATATCTACTATTTTGTCTCTTTCCATTTCTTCCACAAAAATAAAGTGTAAGCTCTACTATGGTGTCTCTTGTTAGCATGCAACCAAAATCCCATTACAAGGAGGCTTCATATCACAAAATAAATAAAGAAGAGGTGAAGGGAAAGTGAAAAATGACACGTTGGCATCTTACCAGTCAAGAAGCTTGACAGGAATTCTAGATCAAAAAGACGTTGGATGAGGGACAGAGTTCATTCATACCCAGAATTATTTTGGGCCACCATGAAAAATTTCTCCCCCTCAGCCAAACTATGGTGTTGATGTTGTAATCACCTGCTCCTTCACCATATATCCCTTCTCTTCCCTTTGATTTTTTTTCTCACCCCATTGATGCCAAACCCTAATAAACTCAATACCAGTTAATTGACAAAAATCTTGTAGAGAAAAAAAAATCGGGACCGCCTTGTTTCGATCCTCTGAGGTATTTACTCGCTCTGCCCATTTCTAACCTCCCACAAAAGTGAGTAGAAACCTATAATAATTCCACATAATCCAATCCTCCATAGCCAGAAATACCACATTCCCATGTTGCATACTTGAAAGAGCCAGTAATACCACATGCCCATGTTGCGTACTTGATGGAGCTATGTGAAGAAAGGTTTCATTCGAATATCTTCCCCTGAATTATAAAAGCCCAAGATTATGGAATTCCATTCAATATATAACAAGTTAGTTTCCTGGTTACATATCCTCCTTGGCTATTTCAATTGCAGCAAGTCCGTTGGCGCCATAGCGTGTAAATCAATTTTTTGTAGTGAAAAAAATTAGAAGGTTGTAGCAAGTGTGTTGGCGCCATAGTGTGTAATAAATTTTTTGGAGTGAAAAAAAAAATGGAAGTTTGGTTTTTACTAGGAATCAACTAAGATGTAAATTTTATTATTTAAAAAATAAGGAAAAAAAATTATTTTAGAAATGAACATGAATATAGGACTTTACTTTATATACATTAAGCCAAGATCAATCAATTTATTTAAATAAATAAATAGAATATTAGGATGTGATTTCAAAGTAGAATAGATGGATTGTTTTTTTTGGTCCAAATCTCTCTCATGAATGATGGAAAAATATCTTCTTATTCCATCTCCTCTTCCCTTTTGGATTACAAACCCATTGACGTAATATTAAAGCTAAATTGAAACCCAATACGCCCCTCCACTTCGGATGTAATCCGCTCTAGTTCTCAAAGAGGTCGGAGAACTTGATCATATTTGAAATTAGAGAAGCAATTGTTTCACTCTTTTTTTGTATAGGAACAAATATTGGAACATGTAAAACTTACTTTAAATAGTTAGGCTAAGAAAATTTTGTGGCTCCAATAATAAAGAGGGAAAAATATGTTAGTGGAAATATATGGATAGAATGAAAAAATTAAAAGTACCACTATTTATGGCGATACAAGGCTTGGAAATGAATCAAGTTATCCTCACAACTCAAAAGGAAGAACAATCTCATTGTCTCAAATCCATGAGTGTATGTATAAGCATAATAAATGATAATAATAAATTATTTAACAATAATAAAAAAATAATAATGTACATAATTCAAATTATATAATCAACTTGACATTTGAGTAAAAAACTAGTATCATAAGTTCAATGGATATGACCCTCGATAGTAAAAAATTGTAGGTATGCATGAAAATTTAAGTCTTCAACTAAAATAAATGTGTCCTCTACTAATTTACCAACACCTCTCCTTAGAAGTATCTTTTATAATATATTTGATCTAGCTATAATCCCACTTCCATTTTGGATAATTTGACACCCTTTAACTTCAATTCGTGTAAATGTAATCAAATGATAAAACCCTGAAGATTATAATCAGATCCATAACTCTAATAATCCACTGATCCAATAAAGGTGTGTTTAAGGATGTATAACCTTTTAGCTAACCTATAACAACCTTTGAATCCCTAGCACTTGTGCGTTTAGATTGTTCAAATGATGCCTCTATTTTTGGGCCTACTAGGTCTTTAGAAAGAAAAGTTAATAATTTGATAGGGAAGTCATTTAGTGATTGAGAGGGCCTAACCCCTACTCCAATTGTGCATTGTTCGGGTGCTCTAATTTCGACCAGCCTAGGGCTCGAGGCCATTTGTGAGGGCTGCAAAAATATTCTTGGGGTTCTCTAGCTTTGAGTTTGGTTTCCCTAACTTTCATCCTAGAGATCGGAGAAATACATGCAGTGTGTTATGACTTTCTTAGGGGTTTTATAAGTTTGATAAGTTACGAATTTCTCTTATTTTATTTTTTTGCTTGTCCTTCATCTCAAGTGCCATTGGCCTTGCACTCCTTTGACAAACTCGGTGAAAGAGAGCCTTGCCCTAACGATGAAGGAAGGTCAAATTGATGTTGAGAATATCCGAATCCATTTTCGGTGTTGAAATTTAGAGACAAAAGGTATTTATAATTTTAACATTGTAGATGGATTCAGAGACCCCTTTGTCTCTAAATTTTAACACTGCAAATGGATTCGAAAACCCCCGTAGTGAAATGAAACACTTCAGTATCAAAATTGAAATTTTCCATTTTTGGTGTGACATAATTAAAAATTACTAACATAAATGACTAATTCATATACTACTTTTTACTTATTATTTGGTCATATTATTATTCTTGGACTATAGTAGTCCTTTACGTTAATCATTATTAATTTTGTCACTTATTATCTAGTCATATATTTTAGTCGTGGACTAAATTAGTCAATTCGATTAGTGGCTTTTAGTTTGGTCACTTATTATCTAGTGGTATATTTTACAGCTAAACTAAATTAGTTGTTTAAGTTAGTCATTTTTAGTTCAGTCACTTAAAATTGCTCAAATTTAGTAATATTTCACTCGAAATAATTATGGTGACTAACTTTTTTAGTCACCTAGTCACTAATTTAGTGTTTATAATAAATTTCATATTAAAAATTTAGTCCTCTAGCTTATAATAAATTTATTAACAAGTCTAAGTAGTGCTCTATAAAATCTCATCGAAGATATGGCTTTGCTCATAAGCACAATATCTCCTCCATAATTTTTACCATTCACACAATTTCAATTTTAACAATGAGCCTACCCTAAATAATTATCCATTCAAATGACAATATATATTAGTTTGAAGAAATATCCAATAATTTTGGTTAAAATCCCTACTCCCATACAATGGATAATGGATTAAGGGTTAAAATATACATAAAAAAACCAAATTGAGGAATATAATGGCAACTTGGAAAAGATAAATTTAACACTAAGAGATAGTTTTTAAAAAATGTAATATTCTCTTCAATAGGGGCTTCCAAACATAACCCCAGAGTTTCTAGGTGAGAGGGGCTTCATTTGTAATAATGAAGCAGAAAAAGAAAACATAATTCACACAACACATAAGAAACATAATTCATAGAACACATAAGAATGACCACTAATAATATGGTGGAGGCAATGGAAAATTATCAATATTTGGGAGGGAAAGGTAAAGTATAATTAATAATGTGGTGGAGGCAATGGCAAATTATCAAGATTTGGGAAGGGAAAGGTAAAGTATAAGCAATGAAAAACAAAAAATTTGTTGGTAAATTAATAGCAAAGTCCCTTTCATAACATGCAACTAGCACTATTTAAGGAACTAGCACTAGGGAATATTAAGCAAATACATTTTATTAGTGTTGTGAACCGACAATAAAGAAGACAATAATTTAGCCCAACATTAAATTATGTATGAATGAATAAAATATTAAAATAAAGGAAGGTGGAAGAATGCCTTCTATGGGAGGAGCATGTTGTGATTTCTTTATTTCGACCGTTTGCCATGGTATTCATTCACATTCATTTCACAGTGGGAATCAAGCTTGGATATGCCATCACGGGCGAAACTCTGATGACATAAAGTTATGGCACTTAAATTTTACGAAATCTTGTTTCACTATCTTGTTAACATGTTAGTTAATTAGGGTTAATATGGAATGACTCTATTATGTATGTTGTTTTTTCGCAATGGAGACTAGGTTATGCCTATACAAGCTGCTTCCTTCATGCTATTTCCTTCATTACTCATTGCCTCTACTATGTCATTTTGCGTTGGAGAGAAGATGTTGATGGAACTAACAAGAAATCGGTGGGGCTTTTCCTTTGAAAAGTGGAAGAAGTACTCACTATCCTCACTTGCAAAAAATATGGTTTGGAATTCATTTCTATTCTAGGTAGTAATGACACGCTCTAGAAATGCATAACCTAAACTAATTGAGGTTTAACATAATATCAGTAATTGTAAGTATAAGATTATATAGGAAATCGGTTGTGGTTTTGTTTAGAAAAATGGAGGAAAGTGCTCACTATCATCACTTACAAAAAATATGATTTGGAATTCATTTCTATTCTAGGTAGTATTGACACACCCTAGAAATGCATAACCTAAACTAATTGAGGTTTAACATAATATCACTAGTTGTAAGTATAAGATTATAGAGGAGAGACATATTATCATGAATTTTGATATGAAATGGTGACGTTAGAATAAGAAATAGGATGGAAATGAAATGGCCACATTAGCATAAAAAAAATAGGATGGGAAATCCTTTGCGTAGTTTCAGGAGAGATCATTATCTAGTAAAACTGTTATAAAATTAAGATTAAAAAAGTAAGTTTTTTGGAATATGAAATTGTCGAAACTTCATATTACCTCAATATTAAAAGGGAGGAAACTATAATCTCTTCCATAGATAAAAACATTTACAAGTTCTAATTCAAATAACGTAAAAAACTTCAATTTGTTATTGTGTGGTAAATAAACGTTTTCCATCGTAAAACAAAGCTATGGTTAACAATCTGGTAACGATCTCTCAAATTCCTGTAACTTAAAATAATATGCAAAATGCCTGGATTGAATAAATTATAGAAATATATATCATGGAATACGTTCCAAGTATATAAGTAAAACAATGATCAGTAAGTGCCCTTCCTAGGTTGGCGGAATGACACGCCCACGATTTACCAGACCTGTGACGCTATCCACGAAAGTAGTTGCACGGCTTCCGTCGTTCAGAGGTAATGGCTATGTCCTCCAACAAAATATTCTTACATGGAACAGTCTTGCTACAGGCAAACCTTATTGCTTCTGGCGTTGCTGAAGTGCCGTGGATCTTTCTGTATGACAGGTTGCTAAATTGCACAGCCGAAGTCTATTTTCGCCACAACAGCGACGAGATTCAATACTCACAAACAATCACTGAAATAATATAATCAATGAAATAAAGCAAATTAAATGACAACCCAATTGTAAAGTAAATAAACTTGCCTGATTTCTACATCCTGATGGAGTGGTACAGTAATATTGGTCGATGATGATGGGATTTGTGACATTTTGCAATTTCACATTCACGTAACTAATATTTTGGGCATAACCAGAACCACCCTGTAACAACAAAATAAAGACTTGAGGTTGAGGTTGAGTCAATGATATGTCATCTCATGTATCCTTAAAGAAATTATGCATGAAGTAAATTAAAGGATTTGGCGTTCCATGAGATTATGCATGAAGTAAATTAAAGGATTTGGCGTTCCAATTACCTGCCATGATTTTATACGTAGTCCAATGACTGTATCAATCAGAGAAATATCATTGTATCTTACGTTTGAAACGGTCTCATACGAGTTATTTGGGCCCAAGCTTCCTATGCTGCTCACACAAAAACTTCAATTAAATGCATGTGACCAAAGGTTTCATATTGAATTTAACCTTAGAGTTCTTGCATCCAAAAAGTATAGTTTATCTAAATATAAAGACTACAACATAATATGTTTACCTTATTCCATGCAATCGACAAACTATATTACTGACATAAACATCTGAGCTTCCTGTAACTATAGTAACGCAATCATCTCCTGTAGAATTCGATAATGTTTGGATTATTACTACATAACTGCCATTGGTTCTTTTGGATGACATCAGTCATTCATACAAAACAGATATACCATGGTAAATGTTAAGGGTTATGATAAAAACCTGAAGCAATATTTGAATTTTTAATCACTACTCGTTGCGAAAGAGCGACATTAATGCCATGCGTATATGGACTATAGTCTGGGTTAGTGATATTTAAGTTGCTGACTTTAACTTGCTTTGATGCATAGAATTTAATATGCATCGCTGGACTGTTCTGTAACGTCAAATGCCTTACCGTTACATTATTGCAAAAGCTAACGAGCACCGACTGCATTTAAATTAGGAGGACATTAGACAAAATCTAAAAACTTAAGGTAGTGTGGTCAGATTTATATTCAACTCACAAGGACATGAAACAAGTTTTGGAGGAGCTTACATTGGGGGCTTTCAAGCAACTCTGCATCAGAAAAGCAAATACTTGTTAATAATAATAACGAAAATCAAACATCATAATATAAGATTTTCAGATTTTATTAGTTTTTTAAAATGTGGTTTTTGCTGGGAAAAATTTAAATATAAGATTTTATTAGGTTTTCAACAAGCAAAAACAGCCAACCTGACAAACTAGCAAGAAAAAGATTTAACCATATGACTTCCTTATTGACCAGATATTTAGCAACTACAACTATACCAATTAAACTATTTCTCTGGACAATATAAAATTCTATTCCAATTAAACTATCTCTCTGGACAATATAAAATTTTATTACTATTGGGACATCTATGGTAATAATGAATAGTTCAATTTAGGTTTTCCATCAGATGTGTCTTGCCTGGATGGGGTTGTTAAAGCAAGACCTTTCCCACCATTTCTGGCCCGACCCATCGATAATGCCTCCACCGGTGATGTTTAGACCTTGCAGATTGGAAAATAGAAGCCATGGAACTTGGTTCAAAAAATTCCATGGATCGCTTGGGGCAATTACTGTCCCTGCTATCTGTTAGATGTTTAGTACTATGATATGAAAACTCTAATAAGTTGATGTCATGTGTTCTGATCAGAAAACATATACGGCCAAATGACAATATCTTGATAATAATTACCTGAACAGTCAAACCAGGAGCTTTGCAAGGACCGTTGAATTTAATAGGTGTGACGAGGTACTTCTTTCCTTGTGGGATGAGAAAAACAGAAGGCGACGTGGTTGTGCAAGCTGCGGTCCAAGCTGCCAAGAAGGCCTGATCAAAACAATTAAAATGGTTATTTTTTCTGTCGTCCAAGCTGCCATAAGGCCTGATCAAAACAATTAAAATCATTATTTTTTCTTGAAGAGGATTAGTACATAGTGAACACTTCGAAACAAATGGGCAAAACTAAACTCCCTCCCTGCTTACAGTACATGAAATTTGAACATGAAATAAAAACACTCTGCACAGATTGGGCATTGACTCCCACTGCACTAAACGTGGAACAAAACTTTACCAACTCATCCAAATTTAGTAACCCTAATATCCTAAGTTTATCTAGATACAGATTTCCAGAATATCTCCACATCATCTAGATTACAGATTTTCAGAATATTTCCACATCTAACTGAATTGGAAGTCAAAGTCAATTATTTGACCTCTTTTCTAATATGGAAATTTAGTTGAAGCAAAACTTTACCAACTCATTGAAATTTAGTAACCCTAATCTAATCCTGAGTTTTATCCTTTTTTTGTGATTAGGATAACTGGCAACTGCAATAATATCGTACTCAGGGTGACACTGGGTCTAATCTGGCTATCTATCCCTATAAACCTAAGAGGTACTCAGCAATATTGTACTAAGGGTGATACTGGGTCGAATCCAGCTAGCTATCCCTATAAACTTAGGAGGAACCGAGGAAGAACTGAACCGCCAAGTTGGTCATAACAGCGTTAAGGCTAGCTCAAACTCGAACTCCTGACCTGCACAACAGCATAACACCTTAACAAAAATCTAAGACACGCCCCAAACCCTTATTGGCAACTTTTGTCTCTTTTTGTTCATAAAAAAAAACCTTGAATAAAGACGCTGAATGTATCCCCCTACTGGCAAGTTTTATCTCTTTTTGTTCAGAAAAAAAACCTTAAATTTATCTAGATTACATCTAATTGACAGTTGAAAGTCAATTATTTGACTTTTTTTCTAATATTAAAATATGCAATCAACTTAAAAATGCCCTAATCTTAATAGAGCTTATGTAAATTGCAGATTTCTAAAATATCTCCGTATCTAACTGAGACATAGAATCAAAATTAATTATTCTAACTTTTCCTAATCAATTATTTTGAATTTTTCTAATATAAAAATATACCCTAAACATAAAATGCCTTAATCATAATCCAATTCCCTATCAAGGCCAGCCTACTGTGTGGCTTGAACCTGCTGTGACCCGTGCGAATCTACATTAGGATTCGGGTCAGGGCCTAGGCATAGACCCTGGCATAGGGCGAGTCTTATTTCTCCATCCATCGGTCCACTGTAAAATGATGTACTGCTTTTTCTATCTTTCTATTTCCACGTATTTATGGGCTGATAGGCTGGGAAATAAAGCTCGCCCAGACATAGTTTAATTTATATGAAATTACGGTTAAACTGACAAATTAATAATTTACCTTGCTGTCGTCAGAGCTACCGTTTCCAGTGGCCCCAAAAGCATCCGTTAAGGGCGAGCGCACTCCTTAGCTGCAAGTTTGCATGGCTTAATTTCTCTACTCGTCTGGTGTCAGAAACCAAGGTTGATAATTCTTCTGATTCTGTGTTTTGGGCGGAAGCGCTTGCATGGCTAATAAGGGTTGATAATTCTTCTGATTCTGTGTTTTGGGCGGAAGCGCTTGCATGGCTAAGAAGGCTGACGATGCACAAGACCACCCAGAGGCGGCGCTTTTCAGAGACTATGGAGACCATGGTTATATGTCGCCAACTAACCTTTGTCGGACAGTAAACGACCAGAGGAGATCGAGCCGACAGAAATTGTGAAACTGTGAATATTAGTGGCAAGAAGAAATTTTAATGAGAGGGTTCCATGTGATTGGGAAATCCAGATAAATCAGTCTAAGAAAATCTCGGGAAATCACGGAGCGAACGTTTTGGGTGGATAACGATATTTTCCAAACAATGGAATCGGCGACGTATGAGCGATTTAGATGGCAGGAGCTCAGTACAGCCTTTCAAGCAGCTGGCATGAGCCGACTACAACACTTTTTGGTCTTAACGTTACCGTCTTTCAAGCAGCTGCAACTTGGAATGCAGTAAATGCAACATTCCTTTAATTTTATAAGTTCGACGTAATTCCTTTTACAAATATACATTGAAAAAAAGATTACTTGTTTGAATTAATCTAACTCGTTTGACTTAATCTAACACAGTTAAATCTTTTTACAAATATACTTTAAAAATATTGGTTTAATTTAATATATTGTTGATGTTTAATTTAATATAGGATTGTTGATACAGTTTAATTTATTATTGTGCTTTGAATTACTAACAAATACATTTAATTTTAGATATAATTTTTGAGATTCAATTGCTTTAAGTAAGTTATTCATCTATGATCATTTCTATGAGAGGTAGTCTTAACTAACATTATCAAATTCAATTAAAAAAATTATACAAAATAGCTAAACTATAATTTTATTTTTTTATATATAAAACAAAAAATTTAATCATTTTAATCTATTTCCATTTTAATTTGAAAATATATTTTTTTATAATAATAATATTATTATTATTATGCAATTTTAAGGTCGCTGCTAAGGCACACACCAAATTGGTGTATAAGACATTGTTTGTGGGACAAGGGACCCACCTCCACATACCAAATTGGTGTATGAGACCCTCTTGTTTGTTTGTGGGAGCATGTGTAGGAGAAAACACATGCTCTTAACCTCATACATACTTTGCCCCCTCTGGTTTTGAACCCGTGAACTCTTAGGAGAAAACACATGCCCTGAACCGTTAGGCCCACTCAAGGTGTATAACTTAACGATGAAATAGTCATTTTCACAAGAATTCGACCATACAATTTCAATCAAAATTGTGATTTGTTATTGTTTGAAATAAATTTTTGAATGCATAAATGGATTCAATATACTGAAAATCCTGTGGCACTAACTTAAACTCAAGTTTTTAAAATTAAACAGAAAAAATGTCGTGAAAAGGGCCATTTCGTCTATAAGTTAGACTACCTCTCTTATAGTATTACAAGTCAATATTATGGTTTATTAGTACCACATGTCAAAAAAATCATAACTCATCTTCATATTACATGTGCATTTGGCATTTTTTAATTAAAATTGCATAACTACCTTTAAAAACTCCTACCATCCATCTAATAATTAATGATAATTAAATTAAAATTTTAGAAACCTTATTCAAAATAGATACACCTATAGAGGGAAAGACGTACATTTGATTAGTTGCTCAGATAAGGGCTATGCAACCATTTATGATAGAGATGTTATATTGCAATGTAATATACTGTAAACATTTGACTTGATAAAAAAAAAAATTTTAAAAAATTAAAATAGAAGTAATATAAAATGAAAAGTTTAATTATAATTATTAATAAAACATTTTGACTCTCTCAAATTACATAAAAATACAAATAAATAAATTAAATTAAATTAATATAAAAATAATAATTAAATAAAGTTAGTTGGATATTAACTCCACATCTACGCAAAGCGGGATCAAATCTCTTTTCATTCTAAAAAAAAATTGATCCGTTTCAACCCTTAGTGAATCCAAAATTAAGATAAATCTGTGATGATTTTAATTGAAAATGTTAATTTTTCTTAATATTATTGGAAATGTATAACTCATTATTTATGTACATAATATACAATTGACACATAAATAGAAGTAATATAAAATAAAAAGTTTAATAATTATAATTATTAATAAAACATTTTGACTCTCTCAAATTACATAAAAATACAAATAAATAAATTAAATTAAATTAATATAAAATTAATAATTAAATAAAGTTAGTTGGATATTAACTCCACATCTACGCAAAGCGGGATCAAATCTCTTTTCATTCTAAAAAAAAATTGATCCGTTTCAACCCTTAGTGAATCCAAAATTAAGATAAATATGTGATGATTTTAATTGAAAATGTTAATTTTTCTTAATATTATTGGAAATGTATAACTCATTATTTATGTACATAATATACAATTGACACATGAAATTTTAGAAAAAAAAAACTATTAATTCCTGAAGATTATTTTAGTGTTAATGGTAAATAAAATATTTCAATAGCAAAATTTTATATTAGCATTGTATATAGAGAAAATAATTGGAAAATAATTGTTATTATTTAAATATATATGTTAATTAATGGATTTCAATGTCAACTTCATATATATAATTACATGAAGAATAATCTATAATAAAAAAACTTAATTACACATATGGCCTCTCCAAAGGGTTTCCCTTGAAAGAATTTGTATTGGAATTGAAGTATACAACAATAAATTAGTTTGCATTACAGGTTTAAATATGGAGGAGGCAAGCGTTGACAGAGGGTTTCAAAGTGAACCAAACTTGGATATGATCTCAAATTAGTGAGATGCGACCAAGGAGGTCGTAGGTGCTAATAATTGGTCGGATTCTTAAGTGGAATATGTAATGGATCTTTTGGATGAGGTTTTGTGAGCCAAAAATGCGTTTTTAAGTGTGAAGAAGAATATCCGGAAATGGCATGGAAAGTGTTTAGTGACAATAAGACGTTGGTGTACGATAAAAAATTGTGTTTTTGGGGGTAATTAGGGGTTCCCTGATGGGTCGCTTTTCAGCTGACAAGAATAGCATGGATCTGCTCGTCACATCTTCTTAGGTTGTAGAGAAGTTCATGGATTTCAAGTCCGTGTCATCTTCTTGGGAGAGGCAAATTGTGCTTGAGCGCAAACTAATGAGGGCTAACCGGAGTCGGGGGATATAGTGACAATTTTCCAGAAGTTCATTGTCGACGCATGAAGGACATGTGAATTGTTTTGCCCATAATCCAACATAGTAAACCTGTTCTATAGGGTACCATATGTGGATGAGTTCCAGGTTGCACATTCTTCGAGGCAGTGACCAAGTTCATTGCACAGTGTGCAGCGTATGACATTAGGGGGCATGACTAGGAGTCTTTCTGGTACCCGTTGTTCTTCCTGTAGGTACAGGATGATACGAGGTTCATCTCCAATAGACTAGATGGGGGGATCCTCTTGATAGGATTGATCGATGGTGTGCAAGGCATCCCTATATCGCGGGAGCTCTGGGAAATTATGGGTATAGTGCCCATAATTTCTACAGATAGCGCATGCGTGATTGGTAT
Organism: Pinus albicaulis; assembly: GCA_034641835.2. Classification (NCBI taxonomy): domain Eukaryota; kingdom Viridiplantae; phylum Streptophyta; class Pinopsida; order Pinales; family Pinaceae; genus Pinus; species Pinus albicaulis. Next base: position 480,596,023 of record CM076572.1, read on the forward strand.
GCAATGCTTTTCCTTTACCTTTGGTGGCAGCTTCCTTTTTATAGGAACTTCGCGTCGCGATGTCTACCTCAGAGCTGAGGAGTGGTTTTAATTGATCCATCTCTAGGCAGATATGGATAGGGTGTCCTATTACGTCGCATATGGCACAAACTGGTGGTTATCGTTGTATGGCGGGAGTTTCCAGCTTCCTTCCTCTTTTCTCAGTTTTCTTATCCATAATAATCAGTTTTTCAATGGGAATTTACTTTGCAGGGATGTTTTCGATCATTTCCTGAATGGGTAGGGCCTCCCTGGGACTTAGGGGATTTAACCATGTGGTAGTGATATGTATGGCTACTGTTCTAGTAGGGGGAATGGTATACCAAACTATTATTTCAAACAATATGTTTGGTAACACCACTATTGCCAAAAAATGTTAGGAGACGAAACCAGGTGGGGGGTAGAGGAAAGGGGTTTTGGAAGCGGCATAGGCTAGAGAGGCTGACGTGGCTGAGGAATTGTTGTTATTATTGCTTTTGTTTGTGTCCTGACTAGCTTCGGTGTTTGATGTGGAGATCATGCACACCAAAGCTCATGCAACATCGGGTGTTGACTCAGGTATAATGGGGGGTACCTCCTAGGAATCATCCAAGGACAGATGACAGCTTAAATTAACCAGGGCCATATTCTAGGTACCGTGAAAGCGTGTTCGAGGATTTCTCTACATGGGGTAGAATTACATCGATGTTTTTTCGGGGTCGTTTCTCGCTATGCGTCAATTGGTCAACAATAATAATGCGGTCCTCGTGGGGGAACATCATAATGCAGAAGACGGAAGAGGCTATGGCTGACATGATGTACATATAACTCTAACCAAGGAGTATATTATAGTCCAAGTGAGTGTCCAAGACTTCAATGTCTATAAGGACTGTATTTCTAGCAAAGCAAACCGGGACGTTTTGGTAGAGACCGACAAGGGTCGAAGGACGACCATCATATGATTTAAGCATGATGACTAATGGTTTTAGTACGCGAGACTCTAACTTCTAAAAATTTGTTTTTGACATGATGAACGTGGATGCACCCTTTTCAATGACAAATAGGTGAATGGTGATATTTTGGACCGACACTGGTATCTGAAAGGCAACCATCAAAGGAAGAAGAGGGTGGCTTTGTCTAAATCAAAAGCCATTAGGCACATATCGGCAGGGTCAATAGTGCGTAACGCAGAAATAAATTATTTACGTTATTTTGGGAATGACTGCAATACTTCCAAAGATGACATAGAAATGGGATATTGGGCTAGATCGTCCACAATGCTATAATTATGGGCCACTTTGGAATATTTTCCTGATCACCTATTTTGTCCCTTAGCCATCTTTGGCAACGGTTCAATAGGAATATTCTAAATGGTCAAAGGTGCAGTTCCTGCACTGGTACTAGCCCCTAATGTGTTGGTGTCTGGTGGGGTATCGTAATTTCGATTCAGTGTTTGAAAAAGCATCTCTTCGCGAGTCATGTAGATTTCATGGCTATTTTTTCCAGAGTCGTCGAGATTTTTTTGCTGAGTGCTAATTTTCCCTTGATGTGGGAAAGGTTCATGCATCACAGCTATTTGCTGGGAAGATCCTTCTTGTCCTCGGTTACTCTGTAGTTTCTTCAGCTTAGGGAGATCGAGATAGTGGTGAGTATAATGGATGTACTCACCACAGATCGAACAAGAGTGTTTTGTTCGAAGTGGTGGCCTTTTTCTCTACTGTTGAGCATTGCTTGTCTCCAGGTTTTGATTTCAGTTGGAGTTTCCTCTAGTTTGAGATTGTGGAGGTTGTTTTTGGTTGTCGCCCCCTTGTATAGGATTCCCCTTGGGCTTGTTTTTTCCTTTTTTCTTAACCACGTTAGGAGGATAGTTCTCCTAATTATATGGTTTTGTGGTTGGTTTTCGGAAGGCTACACAATGTTCACCCGTGCATTATTCTACATAGGCGGGTCTTATGTTGGGGACTGAGCATAATGCGATCCCTAGTTTTCGACTAGCTATTGGGGGGAGCTCTTTTGTCAATATATCTATTTGCGTACTGGGTCCCCTGAGCCAGAGGATAGGGTTATCCATGGTGATACAACAAAGCCGTACTGGTCAAATTTTGTGAAGGCATATGATGAATTTGAAAACCAGGTTGTGGTACGTTCTGGGTAGATTCAAATGTGTAATAAAGGTTTTGACTATGGCTTCTTGGGTAACTTTGGGTCAATGACCCAATTAAACCGTCTGCAAATTTTGACGCGCGTCGCAATTCTCTATAATTTTTCAGGCGCGGGGCATTCAATAGGATATTGTAAATATATCCTGACTACTTATAAATTAGCTAGATTTGTTGGGCCATGCTGATGGCATCCTCTTTGGATATGGGCCTTTGCTGCACCGCATCCTTCAAAATGTCTGTAGTGAGAGTTTTCAATAATAGGTCTAATAGTGCCCGATCATCGAGTTTGGCTTTACATAAAATAAGACGCCACCACCATTCGTGGAGATGGTCTGAGATATGGATGGCAAGGGTTTACCTAAAGTATGTCAGTAATTCCATTCCAGAATCATGGGGGATGGATAACTGAAAATATGTTAGGAAAGTAGTGGCGAGGGGGCTAAATGTTCCATGTGTAGCAGAGAGTTGCTCCACATACCATTTCGTTACTACTCCTGTCAGAGTGCGTTGAAATATTCTTAGACGAATAGTGTCATCAATGATATTGTTCAATGAGAATCATAGGTGGAAAGTGATGACATGATTTCCTGGGTCTTCCGCTTGATTTCCTTCGAACTTTGGAATTTTCAAAGGGAGATTTGTGGGCATGGGAGGCCATATAGGGTTGTGTACAATGGATTCATTCGTCAACTTGGTTAAACCTGGTAGATTCAAGGAAGCTAAAAAGGGTGACTGCGAGGTTGTATCCATTGCAATTTTTGAAAACACACCATTCTGGTTAGGAAGAGGGTTTATTTGTGACGTACCCTGTTGTGTATTCGACTGGCTTCCCGAATGGGTAGCACTCCTCTACCCTCTAGGGGTTGTGGGAGGAGTGGTATATGGTGTGGAATTAGGAGACCGACTAGGGTTCCCAACTAGGGATGCCCCAATAAAGGATGAACCAATAATGGTAGCAGTGTTCCGTCTTTGATGCCTAAATGGAGAAAGACCTGGAACCCCTCCCTGTAATGGGGGGAGTTCTAAAAGACTTCTAGATTGACAAGGTCTAGTTGGGTCTGTTCTGGTGTCGACTAGGTATAACTTTGAAAACATTTGAGAGGATATAGATTATGATCAAAGAAAAATTCTGATCGCATACATAAATCGAAGCTAAAATAAAATTAATTTTCCCTTTAAATTAATCCTATGTGATCAGTCAATCAATAAATGTGGTTTTGTTTTTGTTTACATATGATACTCAAATCCTAGAAGACCTAATTGTCATCACACACTCAAATTTAACTAGGCCTTGAGAAGATATCTTGCGAGAGCTGGCACAACATCCTGTAAGAGCTGGCGACGCCCCTAGTTAGCTGAAGAAAATCCACCAAGGTAAGGGTAGAGTATCTATTGCTTGCCTGAACCGTCACCTATAGGCAAAGGATGCCCTAATTTTGGCCAATAAGTACCGCCATCCCACATGAGTTTTCGAGTCTTGGTCTTCTTGGTAATTCAGCTAACAATACCGAGTATCAACTGGGTCAGGTAGCCTCAACTGATACTGCATGCACTGTGCCTAACCCTAACTCCCTCTTAAATGGGTCTCTACCATGCTCGGGTTTTATTTTCTATGGGCTGATAGGTGGATTTGAAAGCTCCCTAAATAGTCAACTTCTATGTTTCAATATGAAGAATGATCAAGGCGGCTTATTGGATGCCTACCCCGTTGATCCTAACTTAGGTTATAAATTATTTTGTGGCCCCTATGGGGAGAATTTAGTGAGTTTTGTTAAGTTAGTTTTGGGTGTCTTTTCTTTTCTCAATGTGTGGATGTGTGTAAGAAAAAAGTGAACAAGAACATAGTTTTAACAGGTGGATATGAGATGATTCTTTTCAAAATCCCCTATTAAACTATGTTCTATTGTTCCTTTCTCAAAAAGAAAAACATATGCAGATATAGGCCTCTTTTTATTTTTCCTAGTTAATCTATGTGATCAACTACATGGAGATGGTGATTTGTGAATAGAGAGTGTTCATATTCTTGCCTAGGCTCATCGAAGGGTGCAAAGGCAACAAAGATTACTTTCTCTTCTATCGACAATTCAATCTTGGTCCCGAAATCCTAGTGCAAAAATCGAACTAAACAAATGACTTTTACACTGGAAAAAAAGGGAACTAGCTAAGCATGCATGGACTTCAACCACTTAATTCGGCCAATTATCTAGGTTTTTTCGTACCTAAATTTTCAAAACATAATTTTTTTTTTTCAGAATGCAAGTTAATTTCCCCCCTTACTTAAACTATGTGTGAACTTTTCAAAAATCAACTTGAAATAAAACAAACACCAAGCCTACCAAAAGAAGCTAAGAGTGAGCTTTAGCAAGCATCAAGGCACCTCAACCAGTGCTAGTAGATGTATTATGGGTTGCCAGACACTTTACAAGCATGAAAAGATAGAAATATGGGTGAAATTTCTCATTCTGTCTTTTGCGTGTGAAAGGCTGCAACAGGTACGATGTCTACACCCAGGTCAGATCTGAACGTGTGCCTTTGGTGCACCTCTCTAAGGAAAAACTGCGCAAATTCCTACAAAAGTAATTTTTTGGAGTTGTTCTGCTTCAGTCTGTCACTTGGGATGAACTAGGGACTGAAGGAGAAAATGGGGGAAATTTCAGCCTAACTTCACAGCACAGACATAGGTCTCTACAAAAAGGCACAACCACATAAACTTGTAAATAAATGTTAGTGGAGTTGCCAATCCTGTGTTAGTGTGTTTGGTGCACGCATGTAAGAAATCACACCAACATAAGGGGTGTGGTTTACCCTCTTAATTTATTTGTCAAAGACCAAAAAGATATGGAGTGAAGAAAGATATGCATTCATATTAAAACATAAAAATTAAACAAAAACTAAAAAAAATAAGACAAAATCTCTAAATAGAGTCAAACAACTACAATAATCCAAACAACGACACTTATGTCCCCAATTATTGAGTGCTGGTAGGAAATGAGGATGAAACTTTAACCCAGTTGCCAAGGGGCCCTTGGAACTTGGGGTTCTAAGTCCCGCTACAAGGATTTCTTTACTTCCAAGCTTGCCTCGATGCAAAGTATCCCTCTCTCTACTATGGTGGACTGAAGTTGTTGGATTTCCAATGATTGAGTCCCCTTTATCTCTGCTCCATATCACACATTGCTATAATTTCTTGGGGAAATTCTGGCCAGCATAACAATGTGCTCTCTAGTTATTCATCCCTTGGTGGGATTTTATAGGAGAATTCAAATCCTCCTTCCCTCACTTGGTACATTATGGATGGTGACCCAAGAGAGGGGGATGATTCCATTGTGTGCTCCCTCCATGTCCTAAGGAGGCTTGGGTGGTTATCCTTAGGTGGCTTTAAGTGTGGAATAAATTTCCTCGAGTGTGCTTTTTGTGGTCCTAGAAAGTGACTTCCACCACTCCCAGGATTGCACGCTTTTCGGGTCAAAATGCGTGCAAAGGCGCTCTTATTGAAGGATTTTGCACGCAAAACCATTTATGACTTGCTCAAATTTTATTTTTCCTCAGACCTTAGAGATATTTAAATACTTTCTAGATTCTCTAATGTCTCTTAGCCCTGTAAATCCTTCTTCCTGACATTATTAATGTTATCTTTGCTTGTACAATTTTCCAGTTTTAGCAACTGTAACAATATTAAATTCAAGAGTTTAGATATTGATCAAATTTTTCTTGAGGTGACAACGAGGAAATCATGTATAATCTATGTACACAGAATGAGGACTTGAGATACTTACCAATTTTTTTCTTTGGCTTATAAAATGGTTTTTAAGTATAAATTGTGTTCACAAACGGAGGCTCAAGTTCACTAGGTGACCATGGACTTAAACATCTTTGCCAAATGGATTCAACAAAAAATTGGGAAATACTCACAATTAAAAAATATAAAGTTATAAATATAATTTGACACATGCCCAACAAAGGTCAAATTGAGTAATTCTAGCTTGATCAAACCTGGTCAAACCGAGTTTGAATCAAGAATATGGTGAAAAAATAATTTAGGATCTTATGAAATTCAAACTCAACAACTCACAAGTTTGAATCAAAATCCTAATAATTATACTGCCATGCTACTTTAGTGGGTGGGCTTCTCCTCAGTTTGAATCAAGAACATGATGAAAAAATAATTTAGGATCTTATGAAAGTCAATCTCAATAACTCACAAGTTTGAATCACAATCCTAGTAATTATACTTCCATGCTAATTTAGTGGGTGGGCTTCTCCTCAGTCACCCCCCTTTCAGTCTCTTTAGATGCTCCAAATCAATGCCTGTCTAAGTAGGATATGAACAAGGTGATTGGAGAGGATCTACAGGAAATACATACAGGTCAGTTGAATCACATCCCTTGAGTGTCTTATACCCAATATGGCTTTCTATTTGGGCACTTCATGCAATGAAAAGAGATGAATGAAAATCTTAAATATACATGGAAAAAATTGTTTGAGGTCTTCAAGATCCCTTTTGAAAATTTTCGAGTAGGCTGTCACTAAGTTTGGGTTGAAACCAATCACCAAATTCGATGCCTTGATGGGAGTTTCCAGCTATAACACTTGAAAAAAACTAGGTCAAAGGAGAATCTCCTATCTAGATGTCCTATTTGTGAGAACTAGAATTTTTAATACATGAACAAGAATCAGGTGGATCCCTCTCTACTTTATTCTATTATCCATACCAACAAGCCATAACTACTATTAATGAGGACAATTTTCAAGACTAGATCACCATAATAATAGAGACCCCCAAACAATTTCCTTTGATTGTGCTATAATTTCAAGATGCCATGGCAGTCCTATAATAGTGATTCCTCAACTTCTTTGTGAGTAGTGTTCGGTCTTCGTACAAGCAGATGAAATTTTATATGTTTTTTCCTAATATTATCACATTGAATTTACCTATAAAAGCTACTCCATAGCATTAGAAATAAAATAATTTGCTAGTATTTTTTTCAAAATAGGTTTGTAAGTATGCAAATCAAATCCATATACCTTTAACTACATCATTCAAGGGTTGTGTGATAAAGGTAGGACAAAAGAAGCTTCATATTTCTATAAAGATATGCTCTACAAATGATTGTTTCCTGATAAGCAGATTTATAATGTGTTTGTCAACAATATTTTACTCAAAGGAAGACTACAGTATTCCAGTAAAAATCTTGAAGACATGGTAGATAATGACATGGTGCCTAATTACATGACTTCTAGGATTGATATGGATATGAAATGTAATAAAGGCAGGCAGTGGGAAGCCTCTAAACTTCTTTGTGACCTTCATGATAAGAGCCATTGCCTTGATGAGTTACCTTATAAGAGATTGAAAAATGACTTCAAATTTCTAACCATGCAAGGGTTGCATTTGATGAGATTTGAGAGTTTCCCTATGTTGGGAAAAATACTGAGAGGGGGGGTGAATCAGTATTTAGGACTTTATCAAACTTTTTACTTTTTTCACTCTCTAAAACCCATACGCTACTTTTCTGAAGCCAACTAGCGTATACACGAGGATATCCTTCATAAAACTCGCGTATACACAGAGATCTAATTATGCCATTAATTCTTCACTTATATCATTCCATCATTCATTCATTAGATGTTCTATAAACAGTAAACATGTGCAGTAAGAACAGAATAAACCATCACACATAAGCATCACACATGAACACCAGGATTTTAGGTGGAAACCCAAGTCGGGAGAAAACCACCGCTGCAGTTGCTCAGCCTTCAATATTTTATTATAGAGAAAACATCTTACAACATATGTGCTGGCGCAGACTCCTACCAGCACGCAGGCACCCACCTGTGCTCGTTTACCAACCTCTCCTGGAAGGGAGCTCCAACCCCCTGACTCGTTTACTAGCCTCTCCTGGAAGGGAGCTATGACCCCCTGATCTCGTTTACTAGCCTCACCTGGAAGGGAGCTACAACCCCCTGACTGAAGGCTACGACCCTCAACACCTCTATGGACCACGTATCATCAATTTTCACACTGGATCCAACAACTCAAATAGAGTACAACTTGTAGGCCTCGTTTCATAATATTTTCAGACTGGACCCACTCTACACATTTAAGCTTAATCATACAACCAAACTGATACAGACAACTCAGAACTGTAGAATACAGATAGCAGTAACACAGCAGAACAAATCAGACATTTCATACCCCATGCTTCAGCAAACCCTAGTTTGCATACGCGCTTTCCTATCACTGATCCCGCGTATATACGCACCTTCTACCATACAAACCCGCGTATACTTCTGTACATATTACAGAGCTAATTTCACTGCGCATACGCGCTTTCTCTTCAGCAAAGCCGCGTGTATACGCGCTTCTTCTGCAGAAAAATAGTGTATGGTTCTTTAGACATTTAGGTCATTGCAATTCTTCAAAACAGACACATCACACAGATTTTACCCTTTACGTCAGACAGATTTTCGCCTCCTCTCAGATCTAATCATTCCATAAACAGATGTAGCAAATACAAATACATTTCAGATCTAGATTCCCTTCTTCATCATTTTCTTCATAGGTGCTTCATGCATTCAGATCTATCATTCAACTGTAACCCTTTCCATTCAGATATACTTCAGAGAGAAGTATTCATTCAAGCTCAGACATCTTGCTCCCACTCTCATGATTTGCACAATGAATTCTTCTCTTTATATAGGTTTACCCTTTTTCAATACCATGAGCCAAAACCACATTACTTCCGATGGTATTCATGGACGGGGTCATTTAGATGAATCATTACCCAATAGAATGGGTCAATACCATGGTGGTTACCCCTGGTTTTGCACTTTATGAGCGCTTTTGCCCATACGCGACTTGGAACGTTATTACCCACGTGCATACGCAACTTCTCCTAGACAAAACCGCGTATTCCTTGAGACATACTCTTTTCATCATAGATCTAGCACATATTGAATTCCTTTCTTCATTACCTTCTGTACTCTCTGTAGATACATCATATTTACATCATTTAACAAGTTCATCAAGTAGGTTTCCATCATCTTCATCAAGTGGGTTGCCATTCAAGGACAACACTCTATCAAGTGGGTTGCCATCAAGGACAACACTCTGCATCATATTGCCAACAATCTCCCCCTTTGGACTTGATGGCAACCACGATGGTGTTTGATCACTACAACAGATAGATACAATAAGACACAATGACACCATGTCACTCTCCTCATTCTTTGACACCATTCTTTTCCTTTATTCAAACACCATATCACTCTCCCCCTTTGACATCAAGGGCAAAGGGCAGATCAAAACCAGCACAAGGTTTTTCTCCTCATGTAGAAGGAACCGTTCTGCAGATCTGATGTATACTGAAGTGACCAAGCTCCCCCTGAGCTCATGCTGAATCTTCAATCATATTTTTCAATGAAGTACATGACTCTATGACCTTCCTATCACCAAAGACTCATACTTACATCAAAGATCCAACCAATTGGATTTACATAGGAGACTCAAGTACCCAACCAAGTGGGTTTACATATTTTGACTCAACTACCCAACAAAGTGGGTTTACAAAATGAACAAGTCCTTACATGACTGAATATTACAATTTTACACCATAGGTCTCAACATGACCTTTTCATCAAATTACAAATATGACTTGTCATGACCAATACCAAAAAGACCTCAAGAGAGATCATATATCAGAACCATCATAATGCCAACAATGCATTATACTCAGCAAGGCTAGGGCTCCCCCTGAAAATGTGCATCCAAACATCCTTTCCATATGACCAAGGCTCCTCCTTAGCTTGTGCAACCTGAACACCTTCAACAACAAGTCATCGGCAACAATCTCTGCATGATCTGTCCTTATCTCTGAATTATAAGACTTTCATCTCAGCAACGAATACTCTTCATCAAAAACCAAACAGGACTCATCCATAATATTCAACATAAGAAACCATGTACCATTTCATTAGCAAGAGTATAACCAGAATAATGCTAAAAGTACAATCATTAGCAGTCAGACTGATGCTCCCCCTGAACCTCTGCTCCTGATCTTCAACTGTCATCCCAATTCTCTTATCATTAATGCATACACAACTGTGTCTGCTGGAACTCGCGTGTATACGTGACTTTTGTTCATCGAACCCGTGTATGGAAAGTGAAGCATAGAAATTTTCACATTCCTTCATCTCCCCCTGAATTTTTGCTTCCTGTACCTGTCTTCTTCATATCAGACGCTCTGTCAGAAATACATATAACCAGAATAACCAAACAGTACTGAAAAATGTTGATCCTCAACCAAAAATTGTCAGCAATTATCCATACGCGGATGTATGTTAATATACTCGCGTATATATGCGACTGTGTTTCATCAAAACCGCGTATTCAATTTAATCTTCTGAATTTAAGCAGATTTGTTCTTTTGACTGGCAGAGACTACTCCCAGTTTTTGTCTTAGATATTCAAACGCTTCCCTGGGCAGATGTTTGGTAAAGATATCAGCAACTTGTTCCTTGGAAGGAACATACTCCAACTTCACCTTTTGTTCAAGCACTTGTTCACGTAAGAAGTGATACTTGATGGGAATGTGCTTGGTCTTCGAATGCATAACAGGATTCTTTGAGATACTGATGGCACTTGTATTATCACACTTAATGGGGACAAGAGGTGTACATTTGATTTGAAAATCTTGTAAGGTTTGCATCATCCAAAGGAGTTGAGTGCAACAAGATGCGGCAGCCACATATTCTTCTTCTGCTGTAGATAAGGCAATAGAATTTTGCTTCTTGCTGAACCAAGATACTAACCGGGGTCCCATATAGAATGCACCACCACTAGTGCTTTTCCGATCATCAACACTTCCAGCCCAATCGGCATCAGTGTAAGCATGAAGAGTAAGATCAACATTCTTTGGATACCATAGACTAAAGTCTTGAGTTCCTTGTAGATATTTGAATATTCTTTTGACAGCCTGAAGGTGAGACTCTTTTGGATTAGCCTGGAATCGTCCAACAATCCCAACTGCATGCATAATGTCTAGTCTAGTCCCAGTGAGATAAAGTAGACTTCCTATCATTGATCTGTATTCTGGTTGATTCACCGTGGGAGAATCATCATGAGAACTGAGATTGCATCCGGTTATCATTGGTGTACTTACAAGTTTGCATTCTTCCATGCCATACTTCTTCAGAATTTGCTTAAGATATTTTGCTTGTGATAGGAATATACCATCTGCAGTTTGATGCACTTGCAAGCCAAGAAAGAATGTTAGTTCCCCAAGTAAGGACATTTCAAATTCTTGCTGCATGACAGAAGCAAATTTTTGACTCATAGATTCTTCGTTACTCCGAAAAATGATATCATCAACATATACAACCACAATCAATAGTTTATCATTTTCAACTTTTGTGTATAAGTTGCTATCAGCAGACCCCTTTGAAAATCCTTGTTGATGAAGATATTTGTCAAGACGATAATACCATGCCCTTGGAGCTTGTTTGAGACCATATAGATCCTTTTTAAGTCTACAAACAAGATTTTCATCATTTCCTAAAATGAAACCTTCCGGTTGTTCTATATATACTTCTTCTTGTAGATCACCATTAAGAAAAGCAGATTTAACATCCATTTGATAAACTTTGATTTGTTGATGACTTGAAAAAGCAAGAAACATTCTTATGGCTTCAAGTCTAGCTACAGGAGCAAAAGTTTCTTCAAAGTCTATACCTTCTTGTTGAGTATACCCTTTGCAAACCAATCTAGCTTTGTTTCTTACAACATCCCGATTCTCATTTAACTTGTTCTTGAAAATCCATTTAGTTCCAATGACATTTTTATCATGTGGTCTTGGTACCAATTCCCAAGTGTCATTCTTTTCAATTTGATCAAGCTCTTCATTCATGGCTTGCTTCCAACATTCATCTTTGCTAGCTTGATTTACATTGTGTGGTTCAATTGTGGATAGAAGTGCCAGATGACTAGAAGATCCCACAAGAGTTCTCCTTGTTCGTACACCTGATTCCTTGTCTCCCAAAATTTGAGATTCAGGATGATTCTTTTGAATATATCTGGATGGAGCTTTTTCAGATAGATCATCTTCAAGTTCTTCATTGGATCCACTATCTATATCATTTCTATTTGATGTAGAAGGACATAAGTCACCATCATCTTCTTTTTTTGTTTGTTTTTCTTCTTTAGGAGTTGTAGGAGACTCATCAATAACAACATCAATACATTCAACAATCTTTCGAAGCATTTTACTGTAACATTTGTATGCTTTGCTTGTAGATGAGTAACCAAGAAATATCCCTTCATCTGATCTAGGTTCAAACTTGCCAAGATTTTCATCATTATTTTTGATAAAGCATTTACTTCCAAAAACTCTAAAATGCTTCACAGAGGGAGAACTACCATACCAGAGTTCATATGGAGTTTTGTCACTATTTACCCAAACATGAGCCTTGTTGAGAATGTTAGCTGTTGTATGTGCTGCTTCACCCCAGAACATGTCAGGAGTTCCAGAATCATCAAGCATAGCTCTAGCCATTTGTTGAATTGTTCTATTCATTCTTTCTACTACGCCATTTTGTTGTGGAGTGCCTGCTACAGAGAACTGTCTTTTTATGCCATGTTGTTCACAAAATTCAAAGAATTCATTTGATGTATATTCTCCTCCTCGATCAGATCTAAGACACTTGATTTTTAGATCTAATTCATTTTCTACCAATGCTTTGAAGATCTGAAATTTTTCAAATGCTTCATCTTTGTGTTTAATGAACCCGATCCAACACACTCTAGAGTAATCATCAATAAATAAGATATAGTATTCTTCCCCATGTGGTGAATTTTTCCTCATAGGTCCACATATGTCAGTATGAATGAGTTCAAGAGGCTCACTTGATGATCCTTCTTTGGCATTAAATCGTACTCTGGTCTGCTTACCGAATTGACAAGATTTGCATATGATACTTTCTGGTAGATTAATATTGGGAAGACCACGAATAGCTTGAATTATGCTTGCTTTGTTGATTTGAGAGAAGCTCAGATGCCCCAGCCTTCTATGCCATAGCCAATTTTCTGAAGACTTGCTCAAGTAACATTGATCTTTGCTGTTCAGTACATACAGGTTGCTTGGATTTCTTTTCCCTTTTATAATAATTTTACCTGTATCAAGATCACGAAACACACATTCTTTTAAACTAAAGACCACTTATGTTCCTTGATCACACATTTGACTTACACTTAACAGGTTATGCCTTAATCCATCCACATACATAACATCATTAGCCTTCACCTTTTCTTTTAGAAACACTGACCCTTTTCCTTTAATTACAGCAGGAGTATCATTTGCAAAAGTAACTTTCTTTTCCTTTTCTGGAGCATTATATGCAAGAAGTTTGATTTTGTCACCTGTCATGTGTCTTGAGCACCCACTATCAATGTACCATTGATTTTCTTCACCTTCTGCAAATAACGCTATCCCACAATTTTCAACCGGTATTTCTTTCTTTTTCCACACTTTGGAGCTTGAGGGAACATGTTCTTTTGGCTGGACCTTGCACCTGCATTCAGATTCTTCATGACCAAAGTTATTGCAATAAGTACATTCAACTTCGTTTTGGAGAGGAGAAAAGTTGTTATAGGTGTTCCTCTTTGGTTCAATATTCATCCTTTTCTTTCTTGCTTCTTTTGTCATGATGGTTTTATATGCAACACATTGAACAACTTTATGACCAAAATTGTCACATGAGAAACATTGTCCATTGAAGTAGAAATTTCTGCGATCATGAAATCTTCTATTTGAATTTACCTATTGGTTGTAGATTCTTTGAAAGATCTCCCTGTTAGTGTTCCTTGAATTGAGATGATCATGCTTTACCTGGAAAGATCCTTTGTTCCCTTGCTGAGTGGATGAATGTAGTGAACCAGCTGTGGCTGCTTTCAGATAATTTGGTGCTGAAGTCTGGGAAGATTCCCCAGTATATCCAAGACCTGTTTTTATAAGAGGAGACCGTTGTATCTTGATAATCTCATCTAAGGTTTCTGAACCTTTAGGAAATCTAATATTGAGAGTTTTTACTTTCTCATTATCTTTCCTTAGACTTACTACTTCACATTCCAATTCCTCAATGCGTTTTTCCTTTGTTTCAAGCTGATTTTCAAGAGTCTCTATGATTATATTCTTTTCTTCTAGGCTTACTTTGAGTTGATTGTTTTCTTCAAGAAAATCATTGTCTTCCAGAGCATCCACAAAAGTATCCTTTTCTTCTCTAGATTCTTTTGCCATGAGAAGTTTAATATCTTGTTCACATTCTTCCTCACTATCAAATAACCCATCACTGTCTTCATTAATATAGTAACTTTTTCTTGTGCTAGATCGATTCTTATTCCTTCTTGCTACTTCTTTTCCTTTAGCAGATGTTTCTTTATAAGGACACTTTGCAGCATAATGACCAACTCTTCCACAATCAAAACATTTGAAAGGAAGCTTACCTTTGAACCTTCCGATTCCTAGTTGGAGTCTTCTTACAAAATTTGCTTCTTCTTCTTCTTTAGATATATAGCTGGATTCCTTGACAACTTCCTTTTCTTTTCCTTTTGCAGACGCCTTAAAAGAAGCTTCTTTGATTTGAGAAGGACCTCCTTGTATCATTTCAAAAGCAGTCAGAATACCATGTAATTGAACAATAGTAAGAGTTTGTAGATCTTGCCTTTCTTCAATAGCTGAAACTTTAGAGTCAAATTTTGAAGTCAAGGATCTTAAGACTTTTTCCACCAGAGTAGTATCGGCCATGGTTTCACCCAAATTTCTCATTCAATTTACAATATCATCTAGACATAAAAAGAAACTGGCAATACTTTCATCACTATGCATCCTTAAATTTTTGATATTCAATTCTGAGAGTTTGGAGTTTTGCATTTTTTACCTTTGTATCTCCTTCATAGCTCAGAATGATTTTGTCCCATATTTCTTTTGCTGAATTTAGCTGCATCACTTTATCAAATTCTGGTTCAGACATGCTTCCTAATAAGACATTCACTACTTTTGCATTGATTTCATACTTCTTTCTTTCAGCCGCATCAGTAGGAATACTTGCCGGATATTGATAACCTTCTTCCACGATTGCCCATACTTCTGCACCAAGACTTTGCAGATATGCTTTTGTTCGTACCTTCCAGAATATCAGATTGCTTCCATTGAATAGAGGTGGTTTTAGAGACATTACTCTTTCATGACTTCCCATTGCGACGGATCTCCTTCAAGCGATCAAGCTACTGCAGAAAGACCTGCCTCTGATACCAATTGTTGGGAAAAATACTGAGAGGGGGGGGGGGGGGGTGAATCAATATTTAGGACTTTATCAAAATTTTTACTTTTTCACTCTCTAAAACCCATACGCTACTTTTCTAAAGCCAACTAGCATATACACGCGGATATCCTTCATAAAACTCGCGTATACACAGAGATCTAATTATGCCATTAATTCTTCACTTATATCATTCCATAATTCATTCATTAGATGTTCAACAAACAATAAACATGTGTAGTAAAAACAGTATAAACCATCACACATAAGCATCACACATGAACACCAGGATTTTAGGTGGAAACCCAAGTCGGGAGAAAACCACCGCTGCAGTTGCTCAGCCTTCAATATTTTATTATAGAGAAAACATCTTACAACATATGTGCTGGCGCAACCTCCTACCAGCATGCAGGAACCCACCTGCACTCGTTTACCAGCCTCTCCTGGAAGGGAGCTATGACCCCCTGCTCTCGTTTACCAACCTCTCCTGGAAAGGAGCTACGACCCCCTGATCTCGTTTACCAGCCTCACCTGGAAGGGAGCTACGACCCCCTGACTGAAGAATACAACCCTCAGCACCTCTATGGACCACGTTTCATCAATTTTCACACTGGATCCAACAAATCAAATAGAGTACAACTTGTAGGCCTCGTTTCATAATATTTTCAGACTGGACCCACTTTACACATTTAAGCTTAATCATACAACCAAACTGATATAGAGAACTCAGAACTGTAGAATACAGATAGTAGTAACACAGTAGAACAGATCAGACATTTCATACCCCATGCTTCAGCAAACCCTAGTTTGCATACGCGCTTTCCTATCACTGATCCCGCGTATATACGCGCCTTCTACCATACAAACCCGCATATACTTCTGTACATATTACAGAGCTAATTTCACTGCGCATACGCGCTTTCTCTTCAGCGAAGCCGCGTATATATGCGCTTCTTCTGCGGAAAACTAGCGTATGGTTCTTCAGACATTTAGGTCATTGCAATTCTTCAGAACAGACACATCACACAGATTTTACCCTTTACGTCAGACAGATGTTCGCCTCCTCTCAGATCTAATCATTCCATAAACAGATGTAGCAAATACATTTCAGATCTAGATTCCCTTCTTCATCATTTTCTTCATAGGTGCTTCATGCATTCAGATCTATCATTCAATTGTAACCCTTTTCATTCAGATATACTTCAGAGAGAAGTATTCATTCAAGCTCAGACATCTTACACCCACACTCATGATTTGCACAATGAATTTCTTCTCTTTATATAGGTTTACCCTTTTTCAATACCATGAGCCAAAACCACATTACTTCCGATGGTATTCCTGGACGGCGTCATTTAGACGAATCATTACCCAATACAATGGGTCAATACCATGGTGGTTACCCCTGGTTTTTCACTTTATGAGCGCTTTTTCGCATACGCAACTTGGAACGTTATTACCCGCGTGCATACGTGACTTCTCCTAGACAAAACTGCGTATTCATTGAGAGATACTCTTTTCATCATAGATCTAGCACATATTGAATTCCTTTCTTCATTACCTTCTGTACTTTCTGTAGATACATTAGATTTACATCATTTAACAAGTTCATCAAGTAGGTTTCCATCATCTTCATCATGTGAGTTTCCATTCAAGGATAACACTCTATCAAGCGGGTTGCCATCAAGGACAACACTCTGCATCATATTGCCAACACCCTATTGAATTTTGTAGCTTGGGAGGTACTCCACATCTCTGGGTACTTAGCCTGTGTGTGTTGGCAACACAAAACCTCTTTATGGATGAAATGCCCAAGTGGGGGGGGAGCGACTTGCACCCAAAGTTGTGGGAAAAAAACTAAGCATGGTTACATGTGTGATACACTTAATTGGAAAAAGGTAAACTAAAACAAGTTGTAACTATGGGAGCATTACTAAAATGAAGGAAAATATTTTTGTATTTATATGAGTGGGATAAATGACATAAAATTTCAGGTCGGCTTGGTTTGTAGACATTCCATTTAAGGGTTGATTGTTGCACCCAATTACTATATAAGAAGAAGAGAGTTTTGAATTAATTTGGCACATCACAAGAGAAACACATCATAGGAGAATACTTTTGAGGAAATCGCAGCCTTTAGGAGCCTTATCAAAGGAAGAAGGAGATGAGATTCTTGTGTCTTTTTTTGTGATTGGTACAGGCCAAGTTTGGGAAATTGGTGGCTAAGGTTGAGGGTAGTTTTTTCCTCACTTTTATAATGCAATTCTCTATGAATTGGGCTGAACATATTTGTGCATATTACAAGAGGGTCAAAACCCTATATTAGATATGGAGAGAGGTATATAACCTTGTAATAAAAACATATATTAGGCCGAGTTACCGTGTATTGAAGGTAGGCTTGAAGAGGAAGGGTTACACAGGTTTTGATGGAGATTTATAGGCCGAGATATTAGTTAGTGTATTGTTGTACAAGTGCCCTAACCAAAGGGCCGAAATCTAAATATTTGGTGCAGAGTACGAGTAGAATTAAGGTATTGGAAGTCATCCATTGCAGAGGTATGTTTGTTTTTCTTCCATGTTGATGCATTTCTAGGTGGTGAGGTATTTTGGAAAGTTTGTGTGGGCAGGTTAATCAGAGCTTGGAGGGATATTCGAAGTTACCCTATTGTGCCTTAAGTTTAGTCCTTCAGAAGGACTACAAGGCTGTTAAGAGAGGTGGAGTTATTGGAGCTTAAAGGTTGATCCTTTCAATGAGAAAACGACAACCAAGAGGGTGTATTTTAAAGCCCAAGTTAACTATATTGCAAATTTCATAATCAGTGGAATGTAGGCAACCTCTATTTCCTAAGACTTGTCTTTTGTGGAGAAATAATGGAGAAAGTAGTGGGAAGAAGGAAAACCCTTTTTGTTGACATCCTTGATGGACTAAGGAGGAGCTAGAGGGTGGAGTTGGTTGAACCTATGTTCGATGACTTAAAGGATTTTTTTTGACTGATAGAGGAAATTTTTTTGGCTTCAAATTGGGAAGTAAAAGGACTAGCATATGTGTTACGAAGAAAAAAAAACAATGCTACATCAGCAAATAGGTGAGTTATACTTTTATCATGACAGATTGGTTATCATAGATTGTTGATACAAATCCATAGTATTTTCTTGTATCAAGTTGATTGTAAAGGGTCGCGATCCTTTGTATGGGAGCCCTAGAATATTGTATGAAATATTTTTTATATAAAAAAGTTGGGTTTGAAAAAATTGTGTCTTGTGTATGTGTTGATTGACTGCTAATTTTTTCCACGGTGCAAAGTAGTATTTTTATGTAATTTGGGTGTGTTTGGGTCAGATATTGTAAGACCCAAACCATATTATTAAGTGCCATGGAAAATCAACAATTCCCAACTAGAGAGACCATCAATGGTATCATGCATAATTTGTGAATGCTTCTCAAGTTCAAGAATCATATTCCAAATTTGGGAATGTTTCTAAGGTTCAAATGATCTATCATGTAATGTATTTATTTTACCTTTTAATATATGCATTTTTTTCTTGTGGTGAAAGCATGAACATGTAAATGCATGCACCCACATGTGTGTGTGCTATGAGAGAAAAATGGTGGGCCAAACTGAATGGTTGGGTAGTTTAAGTTTCATGCAAAAATTTCAAATTCATTTCTTGGGAGGTACTCCAAACCCTAGGGGATAGGGTTGTGGAGGAATTGGCATCGCAAATTCACTTGTGGGTTAAGAACCCAAGTTTGGGGGTTTTACATCCAAAGGAGTGGTCTGAAAACCAAGAAGATATTTGATGGTTTGACCCTTGCAGATGGAATAACACTATTAGAGGAGCAAGAGGAATCTTCTAGCACCAAGAAAGGAGCTCGAGAAGTTGAGATAATAATTTTTGAATGTTTTTTGTGGACTTGTAGTAGAAAAAGAAAATTTTCCTTGAACTAGGTCATGCCCTGAAGGGAAATATGTTTACATGAGAAGATTCATATATATAAGAGTGATAAGGAGCCTCATTCTCACCTAAAAAAATGTGAATCATCGTAAGAGGGGAGCATTTGAAGTAGTCACAACTGAAGAGGAAAAGGATGAAGCAATAAGGGGTTTATTTTTGGATCTAGTTGTGTCCATTGTAGGTCTAAGTTAGAGAAGAGGGCTAGCTGATTGGGAAAAGGTCTGATTTGTGCATTTTGGAAACATGAACTCTTGTAGGAGTAGGGGTCAAGAGTTTTTTTGGATTGTAGGTAGGGTCAAAGCCCTGCAATGGTTTGGTTGGAGGTCAAAAGTTTTGTTTTGAGGGCACAAAGCAACTAAGAAAAATTTTATGGGAAGGTTGAGTATCATGGTAGATAAGGTAGTCTTTTAGGGAACGATTCCAGCACAATTTTAAAAGAGAATTGAGGCAAGGTGGATTTTTTTTGTAATGCACTAACAAGGAAAAAAATATCAGGTTTGAAGAGTGAATAGGACTGTGAAAGAGAAGAAGAAGAAGGTTTCTTCAAATTAGAGTTAAGTTTTCTCCTAAGTTGATGTTTTTCTAGATGGTTGATTGTCATAGTTTAAGATATATTTTTAGCAGTCAAAAGGAACATTTTGGGAGGGTTGTAGTGGCTTTCTCCAGTTCCTAATTACAAACTCATGAAGGAAAAATATAATTTTTTATAATGGTATAAGAAGAGAGGTCTAGAGTTGACTCTTTGAAGGGAAAAATAATGAAGCCAAGTCGACCATTCGTTGAGCCCAAGTTTATTGAAGAGAAGGACATATTGCAATGATATAGGGCAGCCCTCTAGGCCCTAAGTTTTCCTCATTGGATTGGCATAGGAATACAATAGAGATAATAAATCCCTAAGAGCTAAGGAGACGCAATGGGTAGTCTAGTAGTTTTTCACAAGTGAAGTTGTGAACAAACCGAAAGAAGACCCTATGTGTTGATTCGTTGATGGACTAATGATCAAATAAAGGAAAAATTGGAGAGTTGTGTTCAATGAACTCAAGGAGAAAGATCCATTAATAGAGGCAGATTTTCAGATTGGTAACAGAAGGACCAAAAACTGTGCTTAGGGTACAACCAAAGGAAGCTGTGAAGCGTGCTACATCAGATAGTCGATTAGTTGTATCCTGTTCAGGGTATATTGTTTTTCATAGTTTTTGACACCAAACCATAGTTTGTATTCTTGTATCATTGATTGTATGAAGGCCATGATCCCTGGTATGGGAGCCCTATATTGTTGTATTATAAGTTGATAATATAACAAATATGGGTTATTAAAAAATTATAAACAATTGTCTATTTGTTGACCTATTGATTTACTTTTATCTTTTCTATTGTTCAAAGTAGTTTGTTGTGGCATTTGAGTTGGTTGTGTCAGAGGTTCTAAGACCCTAACCTAGATTCTTTAGTGTCGTGGAAAAACATGGTATCAAAACTACTTTGAAGGGTCGGTGAATCATAATTTTCACAATAGAGTTGCCTAGAGGGAGCTAAGATTTTATAGAGCATGGAGAAAAGGATTCAGATGAAGACATAGAGATGTGGTCTTGACTGGCTTGGTAGAGATATTGGCTAGGAGTTCTAGTGGATTGGTGGTGAACCTCGTGAAGAAAAATTTGTTGTAGGGTAGATTACTGATCAAGTACTTCCTTTGACTTGCCATGGATTTTTGGGACATCTTGAGTGTTTCTTTGGCATGGTCAAGATTGGTATGATCAATATTACTTCATGTGAGGGACTGGATGTTGGCAAGATATTTTATTCATTGGATCGTGATGTTGCGCGTCCAAGATTGGAGGCATGTGAACTAGTTGTGTTTGATCCAACATGATGATTTCTTGCAGAACTAGGTTGCAGTCATGATGGCCCATGTTTGACCAAAACTGAGTGTAATATCCAAAAGGGAGAATGCATTAATACTGAAACACAATATAATAATTGCAGTAAAGTAGACAATAAATCTATATACACATCAGAATGCACATAAATAGTTGAGCCATTTTATTATATTGGAGGTGAAAAAAGCAAGTACAACAGTGCTCAAAATATGAGACACTCAAGCCACAAGAGTAGCCTAGATTGACCCTGCAATGATACCCCCAGAGGGACTGCATAATTTTTGCTCTGCTGGAAGGTAAAATGCACTATCCCTGCTGCAACTGTAGGGACTACAACTATCTTGAAGACAGAAAGTTAGATCTAGACAGAATGGGAGCTTCAATGATGCTGAAATTATAAATCTAAGCTCAATGATGTATTCCCAAGATATCCCAAGAGGGGTTTCTTAGATCTGTATGTCTAAGACAACCTTCCTCTTAGGGCTTCACATATATGCTACTGGGAATGCAGATCTAAAGCTAGATATGATAATATGATGGCTGAAAAATGATGTAAAACCATATCTATGCAAGAAGAGTTGATCCCTTCACTAGATCCTTGGGAAAAAAGCTCAAGATCTAGTTCCTCCAATATCCTCCACTGAAAATGGCTACTGGATGAACAATAGCTTCAGAAAAATACACTGTCATAGAGGGAGGCTCCTTAGCCTACTGCTAGATGTGTCAAATAAGCTCCTGAGTGATGGAAACAGTAGATCCAATGTGAGGAGGTTATCCCTCACAGGATTTCCAGCTAAAATACTGGAAACTTACTTACTCCAATAGATTTACAGGACTAAACTGCAAAATCCTTGAAGGGACTGCTGCTGCATGTAGGTAAAAACCAATGGCCTGAATGCCTGGTGTAGATCTTATTCTCCTGAAAGGCTGGATCTAAACGAAAATGTGGTAGGATGAATCCTCCACTGGTTTCCTAGTTGAATTATATAAACAACCTCCTGAAGATTGGACCAATGCCTAATATGGAATGAAGAAAAATCCTCTTTCCAAATCTACTCAAAGAAAGAGGTGGAATTCCCGCTCGGGAACACCCTGTGCTAAAAAGCACAACAAACTGTGATAAACAACCCAAGCTTGCATAGAAATGTCTTACAAAAATTCTAGATCTAAACAGATCAAGAAATGAATAATCCAAATCATGCCTTCCATTGTGCCTTCATCATCATTATATGCATGAGCCTTCCATAGCCAAGGCCCACACCAAATCTACGCTGTACATGTGGAAAAAGTCTCCTTGCTTGACTGCGTTGTTGATTCATGTCATCCATCATGTTCATATGGGGTGATCACCCTCTCCATCATGTAAGCATTAAATGCATCACTTCCTCCACTATCTTATCATAATTGCTTAATGATCTTCTTTGAATACATTATGATATCAGTTGACCTTATCAAATATCCTTATGATTTAATATTTAATATCCATGATCTTATTTGACTGTTTCATCCTCCATATTCTATCTCATATATGGGACATGATCTTGATTAATGGAGCTACTCCAATACTCCATTATTCTATATTTAGATATAAAATATCCACATACATATATTAAAAGTGGATTTTATTCATCTTGAGCTTTATGGGTCCCTCCACCCTTTTATTTACTTAATTTACGAAGAAAATCAAGAACTCTAATATTCCAAATATGATGTGAAAATTTGGGAGTATTACAGTCTCCCTCGGAAAAATGTTGCTTGTCCTCAATCAACTCCAAAAGTAGATGCGAAGCCATCTATTCCCCTCCAAATGGCATCCACATAAGGAAGGCTTCCTCCATTTGTTGCAATGTGTTATGCATGTTTGGTTCCAAACTTGTCTTTCAAAAATATATAGGATGACTTCCAACTGCATGGTTAGATGTCCTCCTTCCACCATGAAGTACCAAGTGACAACCATATGATTTCCAACATCATCATTAATACATGAAATACATAAAATAAATTGGCTCTTTCTAGAAAGAAAAAGATCCATCTCACAATACATTTTTCCATCCCATGCTTTATGAATTTGATTGAGCATTGACATGCTCTCATCCTTATCCCTGTTGGCGTTTTTGGATCCAAGCATCATTCGAAAGTTGTGAAAAGGAAGAAGGAAAGGTATTATATGGGTGGAAAAATATGTCAAACCATATTCTCCTAATAGTAACCACCGAAGTAAGGCCCTTTGCTTCCATCCTCCATCTCCTCCATGCAAGATGGACAAGCCAAACTCCCCCAAAAGCAACCAAAGAAACAAGAGATCTTGCTACTTTCTCTCCTCCTCATGTGCATCATGGAGAAAAAACATATTGATTGATATGTGGAATGTCACATCAGCCCAATACAAATAAACACCATCAATACAAATCATGAGAGCATCATGCCAAACTTTACCCCATAAAAAACACATAGATATAGGAGATGTCATGTGGTGGGAAAACTCTCTCAAGGAAAACCAAAATGAACATGCCTTCTTTTGCTAAATTTTATCATTGATACACAAGGCATGAATCAGAAAATTATGAGCTATTGGGTGGTAACCATACCCACCCAAGAGCAGCTAGCGCAGCCATGCCTCCTTCTTCATTTCATAAGTGTTTTTCAAGGCATGTATCAAAGAAATAGGAACCTTTGGGTAGTGACAGAAATATCCAAAGGGAAACCAACGTAACCAAGCTTGATGGCCCATTTCATATATCCGCAAGTGTTCATAGAACCCCTTTCTTATTATCCTCGCCCACTCATCCCAATGTGGATGATGAATGATGTAATGCATAATCATGGTATCCTCCCTTTGTAGAATACCATCCTCCCAAAACTATTGAAGAACTTTTCACTTCATGAAATGTTGAAGTACACCTCCAATGAGATCTCTCAATGAGATTCTTTTTTCACCAAAGGCCCTCCAAAACCAATGAAGTTTTGGATCTGCTGCAGGTAGAAGTTTCTCTTTGAGCTGTGAGATGCTCATTGAGAAAGGGTCATCTCGAAAGGAGAACAGTTTCCTCATCTGAAGATGTCTATCATTTGTCATCTTTACCTCCATTGCTTCATGAATGAAGCTACCTTCAGAATGCTCCAAGAATGATGGGGCCTCTTCATCTTGATAGCCACTAAGTGCAGTGATGTAGATCTGCATGGTAATACACGTGCTATCTCAAAACAAGGTACAATACTGATCTCACAACCATTTATTGTACATAGAATCATTTCCATCCCATTTTCTTAAAATATACACTTCAACTCAAGGGGTTGAATGTAGCTCAACAATTATGAACTGGGATAGTTCGTAATCTCCTTCTTGATTAGATCAAGTGTCCTCTGCGCTGTGATATGTTGCTCCTTCAAATCAACATTGTGTTCTAACCCTTGGTTATGGATTGTCCTTGATGGCATGTCGTCATAAGTTTCAATATAATCTACTGAAACAATATGTGATGAAATTTTATGCATACCTTGGATCAACTGATGTGTGGGAATCTCTTGTCATATCACAAGAGTTCCTCCAACTGGGACAATAATGTTTCCAATTGTTGGTAAGAGTGATGACTGCTCTCCTCCAAGTGTACCAGCACTGGAATCTTCCTTCTTTTCCTCATGCATCTCCTGAATCATGCATGGGACTCTATATGTCAAGAGCTCAAGACTATCTTGCAAGGTTTCAAGTGTCTCTTCTCCGGATGCAAGTACTTTTGCAGATGGTTGTGAATATAGTGAATTCTTGTCTAGAGTGACAAGATTGACATCATCCTTCGTTTCCTTAGGAAATGTCACTTTGTGACACATCTCTGGTTTTCTCACATCAAATTCCTCCTTCAACTTGTGACCAAACCAGGAATCATTGGCTTCACCTAAAATATGAAGCACTACAATTTGAACAACCTCTCTTTCAGCTAAGGATGTAGTCTGAAAAAGGCATCTAACTCTTTCCTCCAAGCCTTAACAGTACTTGAGGAAGATCCATCAAATGTAGGTAAATAGAATCTATTATGCCTCTTTCTTATATTGTTGCTATAGGATCCTCTTTCTTCTTTGATTTTGAAGAATTGTTGGATTTTATCTTCTCCTTGAATGCTGTAGACTGTTATTTGTACTCTTCAAGATATAGACTGAGAGTCTCATGAGTCTCAGGTTCATTCCTTTCTTCATTTATACACCTTTCACCTTCTCTAAAGAAAGTGGGCATAGTGGATCTATGAGGATATTTATGATTCTCTGATTTTCTTCTTTGCTGATAGGAAGTGCTTGGACCTTTCTCATCACATCTTCTTCCTGGATCTTATTTCTATCCTTCCTTCTTCATTAGATTTCCCTCCTTGGAGAGATCTTGTATGGATCTAAAGAAAGGAGTGGCAGAATTATCATCCTCCATGATAGATCTCATCTATCTTCTTCTTCTTTTGATGCAAAGATAGAGGGTCCACAAGCTGAGCCAAATATCATGCTCTGATACCACTATAATATCCCAAAAGGGAGAATGCAGTAATACTAAACACAATATAAGAACTACAACAAAGTAAACAATAAATCTATATATACATCAAAATGCACAAAAATAACTGAGCCATTTTATTATATTGGGTGTGCAAAAGAAAGTAAAACAGTGCTCAAAATATGAGACACTCAAGCCACAAGAGTAGCCTACATTGACCCTACAATGATATCCCTACAGGGACTGCGTAATTGCTGCTCTGTTGGAAGGTAAACTATGTTTTCACTGCTGCAACTGTAGGGACTGCAACTGCCTTGAAGATAGAAAGTCAGATCTAGGACTAATGGGAGCTCCGATGATGCTAAAATTGTAGATCTGGGCTCAATGATGGATTCCCAAGATAACCCGGGAGGGGTTTATCAAATCTATAAGTCTAAGAAATCCTTCCTCTTAGGGCTTCACAAATATGCTACTGGGAATGCATATATGAAGCTAGATATGATAATATGATGGCTACAAATGATGTACAATCAGATCTATGCCAGAAGGGAAGAAGCCTTGACTAGATCCTTGGGCTAAAAGCTCAATATCTAGCTCCTCCAATCTCCTCCACTGAAAATGGTTGCTGGATGAACAACAGCTTCAGAAAACTGCACTGTCACAGAGGGAGGCTCCTTAGCCTACCACTAGATGTGTCAAATGAGGTCCTGAGTGATGGAAATAATAGATCCAATGTGAGGAGGTTATCCCTCACAGGATTTCCAGCTGAAATACTAGAAACTCCCTTCCTCCAATATATCTACATGACTAAACTGCGCAATCCTTGAAGAGACTGCTGCTACATGTAGGTAAAACCCAATGGCCTGAATGCCTGGTGTAGATTTTCTACTCTTGAAAGGCTGGATCTGAAGAAAAAAGTGGTAGGATGAATCCTCCATTGGTTTCCTAGTTGAATGCTAGAAACAACCTCCTAAATATGGCACTAATGCGTGATATGGAATGAAGAACAATCCTCTTTCCAGAGCTACTCAAAGAAAGAGTTAGGATTCCTGCTCGGAAATACCCTATGATAAACATCACAACGAACTCTGCTAAACAGCCCAAGCTTGCATAAAAATGTCTTAAGACAATTCTAGATCTAAACATATCAAGAAATGAATAATCCCAATCATGCCTTCCATTGTGCCTTCACCTTCATTATATGCCTGAGCCTTCCATAGCCTAGTCCCACTCCAAATCTGCATTGTACATGTGGAGAAAGTCTCCTTATTTGACTATGTTGTTGATTCATGTCATCCATCATGTTCATATGGGGTGATCACCCTCTCCATCATGTATTCACTAAATGCATCAATTCCTCCCCTATCTTATCATAACTGCTTAATGACCTTCTTTGAATACATTATGATCTCAGTTGACCTCATCAAAGATCCTTACGATTTAATATTTAATCTCCATGATCTTATTTGACTGTTTCATCCTCCATGATCTATCTCATAAATGAGACATGATCTCCATTAATGGAGCTGCTCCACTACTTCATGATTCTAGATCTAGATCTAAAATATCCACATACACATATTAAAAGTGGATTTTATTCATCTTGAGGTTTTTGGGTCCCTCCACCCTTTTATTTACTTAATTTATTAAGAAAATCAAGGACTCTAATATTCCAAATATGATGTGAAAATTTTGGAATATTACACTCAGACTAGCTTTATAGGACATGAGATCAGTAGCAATTCGAGCTAGTGGAGATTGTGTAGAATCAAAGGGATTATAGCTCCAAAGGTAGAATCCCAATGGAATTATTAAGGTCTTTAGGTTCTTATAAGATGAGGCAAAGGCACTACCAAGATAGCATTGTTAATTCATTCTATAGAGTATGTTGCAGTGGTGGATTCCAGATGGGGTAGTGTCACCAATGATGATGCTGGAGACTTCTTAGTATTGTAAGTACCTCCCTCGCTAAGAGAGAGTGTTGATTTTGGTAGCCTGGGAGGTACTCCAAACGCTAGGGGACTAGGTTATGGATGAATTTCCATCACAAAGTCACTTATGGACTAAGAACCCAAGCATGGGGGTTTTGAACCCAAATGAGTGGGCCCAAAATCAAGAAGAGATTTGATGATTTAAACCTTGGAATAAAACCAAGAAGATATTTGATGATTTGACTTCATAGCTTACCTTACCTTGAACAAATATGTTAGTCCTTCTGCTCCCAATATACATATCTGCATCTATCGATGGATCTTGCCACTTTAGGTCACTGAACATGGCTCTTCAATATTCCCTCTAGCTGATCATTATTCCATCAACTAATCGACACATAGGGTCTTCTTTCGAGTTGTTCACAACTTCATTTGTGAACAACTACTATACTTCCCATTGTTGCTCATCATCTCTTACAGACTTCTTCCCTCTATTTCCTTCCTATGCTACTTCAATGTTGAAAACTTAGGGCATGGATGGCTTCCCTCTATCACTACAATATCTCCTTCTCTTTAGTAAGCTTGGGCTCAAAAAATGGTCCATGTGGTTCCTTCTTTTGTACTTCAAAGAGTCAATTCATAACCTCTATTCTGCTCTTCTAACAATTTTTTTTGTACTTCAAGAGGATTTACTTAGGGATTGGAGAAAGCCACTAAATTCCTCCCAAAAATGTTCATTTTGACTTCTCCAAATTTTTCCTAAAGGAGGACTGTCGACCATCTAACAAAACATAAACTTAGGAGAACACTTACCTTTGATTTAAAGACACCTTTTTCTTATGCTCTTTCATGATCCCGTGCACAATTTAGAGCTAAGATTTTCAGTCTGATTAGGGCGCTGCAATAAACCTCCATCTTACCTCAATTCTCCTTTAAAACTATATTGGAACACTTACCTAACATCCTTCCTTATCTGCCATCATACATGATCTTCCCACAACAATTTGCTTGGCTATTTTGTGCCCTGAAAACTAGCCTTTCGGCCTCCAAACAAACTACTACAAATATTTGACCTAATAGTTGTTGACACAAAACCCTATTTTTTATTCTTGTATCAATGATTGTATGAGGGCCATCATACATGGTACAAGAGACCTAGACTATTGGATTATATATTGATAATATAATGAAGTTGGGTTACTGAAAAATTGTAATTTTTTTTATTTATTTGTGCACATGTTGGTTTACTGTTATTTTTTCTTCTATGAAAAGTATTTTATTGTGTAATTTGAGTTGATGGTGTTATATATTCTATGACCGTAAGCCAGATTCTCAAATGTCATGGAAAAACAACACAAAATGCCTTGGGGTCAATTCCCCAAGCTGGTTGTTTTTATTGTGTGCCTCACTAACTGTCCCTATTAGGTCAGGAGTCATCATTAGTACTGATAGGTTTACAGAAGGCATGATCCAAGAAATGTAAGGAAATACCCATGGGTTTCCCAACAAAGTTTGTTTGAAATATATATAGATATATATATATATATATATTGTGTGTGTGTGTGAGAGAGAGAGAGAGAGTGAAAACTTCTCCATCTCACCACTTCACCATAATAGACATCGAATGAAAAATATGTAATAAAATTTATTCCAAACTAGGATTTTTTAAACCTCGAGTTGCTTTTTTGGAGGTTGTATAATTGAACCTAGGTACAATCTACTTTCACTAGATATTCGAGGGAAAGAAGATTCCTTTCATTCATACATTAAAGAAACATAAGGTCATTTGGAAATGATAAACCATCAATCATTAAGATTTAAATAAAAACTAAATGCATCAACATATTGACTTGATATTATCTATAATTTATCGCTATAGAAATTTTGGTTGTTGAGATAATGAATTACTTAATTGTTGAAGAGAACTAAGTACAATCCATCCACCAATACATAAAATTGATATGAAAGTTTGTACCTCTCCCATGAGAATGTGGGTTTCTAATAAGCATAGAGTTTTACTTAAGCCGTCGGCTTCACTAGCACAGAAATTAATAATTTAAAATGAAACAGAAAAACACATTACGACTGAAAATCGAATATAGAATGTAGTTTGTGCAAAGATATAATTGGAAACAAAGGAGAAGAGCATTCTACTACTCCTCTTCCTTTTCTCCATTTCTTTCATTTTTAAACTTCAGAACATTTAAGTGATGTCAAAGTAGGTTGAGCACATTAATAGCAATGAAATAAAGATACCCAAGCATGGAAATATTTACCAATGAATATTTCTTTATTAAATCTTGAGATTATTAAATTGGAAATAGATGGGGAATGTATCCAACATTGTATTATTAGGTATTTCTTCCAGAAAATCAAGTGGAAGATATACTATGTTGTCTCTTGGCATTTCATCCACAAAAATAAAGTGTAAGTTGTATTATGGTGTCTCTTGTTAGCATGCAACCAAAATCACATTACAAGGAGGCTTCATATCAAAAAATAAATAAATAATAGGTGAATGAAAAGTGAAAAATGAAATGTTGGCATCTTACCAGTCAAGAAGCTTGAAAGGAATTCTATATCAAAAATATGTTAGATAAGAGACAAAGAGTTCATTCATACCCAAAATTCTTTTGGGCCACTGTGATCAATTTCTCCCCATCAACCAAACTATGGTGATGATGTTGCAGTCACTTGATCCTTCACCATATATCCCTTCTCTTCCTTTTGATTCTTTTTCTCACCCCATTGCTGCCAAACCCTAATAGAATCAATACGAGTTAATTGACAGAAATCTCGCATAGAAAGAAAAAATTGGGACCGCCTTGTTTCAATCCTCTCATGGTATTTACTCTCTCTACCCATTTCTAACCTCCCACACAAGTGAGTAGAAACCTATAATAAGTCCACATAATCAAATCCTCCATAACTAGAAATACTACATTCCCATGTCGCGTACTTGACAGAGTCAGTAATACCACATGCCCATGTTGCGTACTTGATGGAGCTATGTGAAGAAAGGTTTCATTCGAATATCTTCGCCTCAATTCTAAAAGCCCAAGATTATGGAATTCCATTCAATATATAACAAGTTAGTTTCCTGGTTACATATCCTCCTTAGCTATTTCAATTGCAGCAAGTGCGTTGGCGCCATAGCGTGTAAATCAATTTTTTGTAGTGAAAAAAATTAGAATGTTGTAGCAAGTGTGTTGGCGCCATAGTGTGTAATGAATTTTTTGGAGTGAAAAAAAAAAAATGGAAGTTTGGTTTTTACTAGGAATCACCTAAGATGTAAATTTTCTTATTAAAAATAAGGAAAAAAAATTATTTTAGAAATGAACATGAATATAGGACTTTACTTTATATACATTAAGCCAAGATCAATCAATTTATTTAAATAAATAAATAGAATATTAGGATGTGATTTCAAAGTAGAATAGATGGATTGTTTTTTGGTCCAAATCTCTCTCATGAATGATGGAAAAATATCTTCTTATTCCATCTCCTCTTCCCTTTTGGATTACAAACCCATTGACGTAATATTAAAGCTAAATTGAAACCCAATACGCCCCTCCACTTCAGATGTAATCCGCTCTAGTTCTCAAAGAGGCTGGAGAACTTGATCATATTTGAAATTAGAGAAGCAATTGTTTCACTCTTTTTTGTATAGGAACAAATATTGGAACATGTAAAACTTACTTTAAATAGTTAGGCTAAGAAAATTTTGTGGCTCCAATAATAAAGAGGGAAAAATATGTTAGTGGAAATATATGGATAGAATGAAAAATTAAAAGTACCACTATTTATGGCGATACAAGGCTTGGAAATGAATCAAGTTATCCTCACAACTCAAAAGGAAGAACAATCTCGCTGTCTCAAATCCATGAGTGTATGTATAAGCATAATAAATGATAATAATAAATTATTTAACAATAATAAAAAATAATAATGTACATAATTCAAATTATATAATCAACTTGACATTTGAGTAAAAAACTAGTATCATAAGTTCAATGGATATGACCCTGATAGTAAAAATTGTAGGTATGCATGAAAATTTAAGTCTTCAACTAAAATAAATGTGTCCTCTACTAATTTACCAACACCTCTCCTTAGAAGTATCTTTTATAATATATTTGATCTAGCTATAATCCCACTTCCATTTTGGATAATTTGACACCCTTTAACTTCAATTCTGTGTAAATGCAATCAAATGATAAAACCCTGAAGATTATAATCAGATCCATAACTCTAATCATCCACTGATCCAATAAAGGTGTGTTTAAGGATGTATAACCTTTTAGCTAACCTATAACAACCTTTGAATCCCTAGCACTTGTGCGTTAAATTGTTCAAATGATGCCTCTATTTTTGGGCCTACTAGGTCTTTAGAAAGAAAAGTTAATAATTTGATAGGGAAGTCATTAGTGATTGAGAGGGCCTAACCCCTACTCCAATTGTGCATTGTTCAGGTGCTCTAATTTCGACCAGCCTAGGGCTCGAGGCCATTTGTGAGGGCTGCAAAAATATTCTTGGGGTTCTCTAGCTTTGAGTTTGGTTTCCCAGCTTTCATCCTAGAGATCGGAGAAATACATGAAGTGTGTTATGACTTTCTTAGGGGTTTTATAAGTTTGATAAGTTACGAATTTCTCTTATTTTATTTTTTTGCTTGTCCTTCATCTCAAGTGCCATTGGCCTTGCACTCCTTTGACAAACTGGTGAAAGAGAGCCTTGCCCTAACGATGAAGGAAGGTCAAATTGATGTTGAGAATATCTGAATACATTTTCAGTGTTGAAATTTAGAGACAAAAGGTATTTATAATTTTAACATTGTAGATGGATTCAAAGACCCCTTTGTCTCTAAATTTTAACACTGCAAATGGATTCAGAAACCCCTGTAGTGAAATGAAACACTTCAGTATCAAAATTGAAATTTTCCATTTTTGGTGTGACATAATTAAAAATTACTAACATAAATGACTAATTCATATACCACTTTTACTTATTATTTGGTCATATTATTATTCTTGGACTATAGTAGTCCTTTACGTTAATCATTATTAATTTTGTCACTTATTATCTAGTCATATATTTTAGTCGTGGACTAAATTAGTCAATTCAGTTAGTGGCTTTTAGTTTGGTCACTTATTATCTACTGGTATATTTTATCGCTAAACTAAATTAGTTGTTGAAGTTAGTCATTTTTAGTTCAGTCACTTAAAATTGCTCAAAGTTAGTACTATTTCACTCGAAATAATTATGGTGACTAACTTTTTTAGTCACCTAGTCACTAATTTAGTGTTTATAATAAATTTCGTATTAAAAATTTAGTCCTCTAGCTTATAATAAATTTATTAACAAGTCTAAGTAGTGCTCTATAAAATCTCATCGAAGATATGGCTTTGCTCATAAGCACAATATCTCCTCCATAATTTTTACCATTCACACAATTTCAATTTTAACAATGAGCCTACCCTAAATAATTATCCATTCAAATGACAATATATATTAGTTTGAAGAAATATCCAATAATTTTGGTTAAAATCCCTACTCCCATACAATGGATAATGGATTAAGGGTTAAAATATACATAAAAAACCAAATTGAGGAATATAATGGCAACTTGGAAAAGATAAATTTAACACTAAGAGATAGTTTTTAAAAAATGTAATATTCTCTTCAATAGGGGCTTCCAAACATAACCCCAGGTTTCTAGGTGAGAGGGGCTTCATTTGTAATAATGAAGCAGAAAAGAAAACATAATTCACACAACACATAAGAAACATAATTCATAGAACACATAAGAATGACCACTAATAATATGGTGGAGGCAATGGAAAATTATCAATATTTGGGAGGGAAAGGTAAAGTATAATTAATAATGTGGTGGAGGCAATGGCAAATTATCAAGATTTGGGAAGGGAAAGGTAAAGTATAAGCAATGAAAACAAAAATTTGTTGGTAAACTAATAGCAAAGTCCCTTTCATAACATGCAACTAGCACTATTTAAGGAACTAGCACTAGGGAATATTAAGCAAATACATTTTATTAGTGTTGTGAACCAACAATAAAGAAGACAATAATTTAGCCCAACATTAAATTATGTATGAATGAATAAAATATTAAAATAAAGGAAGGTGGAAGAATGCCTTCTATGGGAGGAGCACGTTGTGATTCCTTTATTTCGACCGTTTGCCATGGTATTCATTCACATTCAATTCACAGTGGGAATCAAGCTTGGATATGCCATCACGGGCGAAACTCTGATGACATAAAGTTATGGCACTTAAATTTTACGAAATCTTGTTTCACTATCTTGTTAACATGTTAGTTAATTAGGGTTAATATGGAATGAATCTATTATGTATGTTATTTTTTCGCAATGGAGACTAGGTTATGCGTATACAAGCTGCTTCCTTCATGCTATTTCCTTCATTACTCATTGCCTCTACTATGTCATTTTGCGTTGGAGAGAAGATGTTGATGGAACTAACAAGAAATCGGTGGGGCTTTTCCTTTGAAAAGTGGAAGAAGTACTCACTATCCTCACTTGCAAAAATATGGTTTGGAATTCATTTCTATTCTAGGTAGTAATGACACGCTCTAGAAATGCATAAATCGCACTAAGTGAGGTTTCACATATCAGAAATTGTAAGTATAGATTATATAGGAAATCGGTTGTGTTTGGTTAGAAAAGTGGAAGAAGTACTCACTATCCTCACTTGCAAAAATATGGTTTGGAATTCATTTCTATTCTAGGTAGTAATGACACGCTCTAGAAATGCATAACCTAAACTAATTGAGGTTTAACATAATATCACTAGTTCTAAGTATAAGATTATAGAAGAGACATATTATCATGAATTTTGATATGAAATGGTGACGTTAGAATAAGAAATAGGATGGAAATGAAATGGCCACATTAGCATAAAAAATAGGATGGGAAATCCTTTGCGTAGTTTCAGGAGAGATCATTATCTAGTAAAACTATTATAAAATTAAGATTAAAAAGTAAGTTTTTGGAATATGAAATTGTCGAAACTTCATATTACCTCAATATTAAAAGGGAGGAAACTATAATCTCTTCCATAGATAAAAACATTTACAAGTTCTAATTCAAATAACGTAAAAACTTCAATTTGTTATTGTGTGGTAAATAAACGTTTTCCATCGTAAAACAAAGCTATGGTTAACAATCTGGTAATGATCTCTCAAATTCCTGTAACTTAAAATAATATGCAAAATGCCTGGATTGAATAAATTATAGAAATATTTATCATGGAATACGTTCCAAGTATGTAAGTAAAACAATGATCAGTAAGTGCCCTTCCTAGGTTGGCGGAATGACACGCCCACGATTTACCAGACCTGTGACGCTATCCACGAAAGTAGTTGCACGGCTTCCGTCGTTCAGAGTAATGGCTATGTCCTCCAACAAAATATTCTTACATGGAACAGTCTTGCTACAGGCAAACCTTATTGCTTCTGGCGTTGCTGAAGTGCCGTGGATCTTTCTGTATGACAGGTTGCTAAATTGCACAGCCGAAGTCTATTTTCGCCACAACAGCGACGAGATTCAATACTCACAAACAATCACTGAAATAATATAATCAATGAAATAAAGCAAATTAAATGACAACCCAATTGTAAAGTAAATAAACTTGCCTGATTTCTACATCCTGATGGAGTGGTACAGTAATATTGGTCGATGATGATGGGATTTGTGACATTTTGCAATTTCACATTCACGTAACTAATATTTTGGGCATAACCAGAACCACCCTGTAACAACAAAATAAAGACTTGAGGTTGAGGTTGAGTCAATGATATGTCATCTCATGTATCCTTAAAGAAATTATGCATGAAGTAAATTAAAGGATTTGGCGTTCCATGAGATTATGCATGAAGTAAATTAAAGGATTTGGCGTTCCAATTACCTGCCATGATTTTATACGTAGTCCAATGACTGTATCAATCAGAGAAATATCATTGTATCTTACGTTTGAAACGGTCTCATACGAGTTATTTGGGCCCAAGCTTCCTATGCTGCTCACACAAAAACTTCAATTAAATGCATGTGACCAAAGGTTTCATATTGAATTTAACCTTAGAGTTCTTGCATCCAAAAAGTATAGTTTATCTAAATATAAAGACTACAACATAATATGTTTACCTTATTCCATGCAATCGACAAACTATATTACTGACATAAACATCTGAGCTTCCTGTAACTATAGTAACGCAATCATCTCCTGTAGAATTCGATAATGTTTGGATTATTACTACATAACTGCCATTGGTTCTTTTGGATGACATCAGTCATTCATACAAAACAGATATACCATGGTAAATGTTAAGGGTTATGATAAAAACCTGAAGCAATATTTGAATTTTTAATCACTACTCGTTGCGAAAGAGCGACATTAATGCCATGCGTATATGGACTATAGTCTGGGTTAGTGATATTTAAGTTGCTGACTTTAACTTGCTTTGATGCATAGAATTTAATATGCATCGCTGGACTGTTCTGTAACGTCAAATGCCTTACCGTTACATTATTGCAAAAGCTAACGAGCACCGACTGCATTTAAATTAGGAGGACATTAGACAAAATCTAAAAACTTAAGGTAGTGTGGTCAGATTTATATTCAACTCACAAGGACATGAAACAAGTTTTGGAGGAGCTTACATTGGGGGCTTTCAAGCAACTCTGCATCAGAAAAGCAAATACTTGTTAATAATAATAACGAAAATCAAACATCATAATATAAGATTTTCAGATTTTATTAGTTTTTTAAAATGTGGTTTTTGCTGGGAAAAATTTAAATATAAGATTTTATTAGGTTTTCAACAAGCAAAAACAGCCAACCTGACAAACTAGCAAGAAAAAGATTTAACCATATGACTTCCTTATTGACCAGATATTTAGCAACTACAACTATACCAATTAAACTATTTCTCTGGACAATATAAAATTCTATTCCAATTAAACTATCTCTCTGGACAATATAAAATTTTATTACTATTGGGACATCTATGGTAATAATGAATAGTTCAATTTAGGTTTTCCATCAGATGTGTCTTGCCTGGATGGGGTTGTTAAAGCAAGACCTTTCCCACCATTTCTGGCCCGACCCATCGATAATGCCTCCACCGGTGATGTTTAGACCTTGCAGATTGGAAAATAGAAGCCATGGAACTTGGTTCAAAAAATTCCATGGATCGCTTGGGGCAATTACTGTCCCTGCTATCTGTTAGATGTTTAGTACTATGATATGAAAACTCTAATAAGTTGATGTCATGTGTTCTGATCAGAAAACATATACGGCCAAATGACAATATCTTGATAATAATTACCTGAACAGTCAAACCAGGAGCTTTGCAAGGACCGTTGAATTTAATAGGTGTGACGAGGTACTTCTTTCCTTGTGGGATGAGAAAAACAGAAGGCGACGTGGTTGTGCAAGCTGCGGTCCAAGCTGCCAAGAAGGCCTGATCAAAACAATTAAAATGGTTATTTTTTCTGTCGTCCAAGCTGCCATAAGGCCTGATCAAAACAATTAAAATCATTATTTTTTCTTGAAGAGGATTAGTACATAGTGAACACTTCGAAACAAATGGGCAAAACTAAACTCCCTCCCTGCTTACAGTACATGAAATTTGAACATGAAATAAAAACACTCTGCACAGATTGGGCATTGACTCCCACTGCACTAAACGTGGAACAAAACTTTACCAACTCATCCAAATTTAGTAACCCTAATATCCTAAGTTTATCTAGATACAGATTTCCAGAATATCTCCACATCATCTAGATTACAGATTTTCAGAATATTTCCACATCTAACTGAATTGGAAGTCAAAGTCAATTATTTGACCTCTTTTCTAATATGGAAATTTAGTTGAAGCAAAACTTTACCAACTCATTGAAATTTAGTAACCCTAATCTAATCCTGAGTTTTATCCTTTTTTTGTGATTAGGATAACTGGCAACTGCAATAATATCGTACTCAGGGTGACACTGGGTCTAATCTGGCTATCTATCCCTATAAACCTAAGAGGTACTCAGCAATATTGTACTAAGGGTGATACTGGGTCGAATCCAGCTAGCTATCCCTATAAACTTAGGAGGAACCGAGGAAGAACTGAACCGCCAAGTTGGTCATAACAGCGTTAAGGCTAGCTCAAACTCGAACTCCTGACCTGCACAACAGCATAACACCTTAACAAAAATCTAAGACACGCCCCAAACCCTTATTGGCAACTTTTGTCTCTTTTTGTTCATAAAAAAAAACCTTGAATAAAGACGCTGAATGTATCCCCCTACTGGCAAGTTTTATCTCTTTTTGTTCAGAAAAAAAACCTTAAATTTATCTAGATTACATCTAATTGACAGTTGAAAGTCAATTATTTGACTTTTTTTCTAATATTAAAATATGCAATCAACTTAAAAATGCCCTAATCTTAATAGAGCTTATGTAAATTGCAGATTTCTAAAATATCTCCGTATCTAACTGAGACATAGAATCAAAATTAATTATTCTAACTTTTCCTAATCAATTATTTTGAATTTTTCTAATATAAAAATATACCCTAAACATAAAATGCCTTAATCATAATCCAATTCCCTATCAAGGCCAGCCTACTGTGTGGCTTGAACCTGCTGTGACCCGTGCGAATCTACATTAGGATTCGGGTCAGGGCCTAGGCATAGACCCTGGCATAGGGCGAGTCTTATTTCTCCATCCATCGGTCCACTGTAAAATGATGTACTGCTTTTTCTATCTTTCTATTTCCACGTATTTATGGGCTGATAGGCTGGGAAATAAAGCTCGCCCAGACATAGTTTAATTTATATGAAATTACGGTTAAACTGACAAATTAATAATTTACCTTGCTGTCGTCAGAGCTACCGTTTCCAGTGGCCCCAAAAGCATCCACGTTAAAGACTGAGCCTCCTTGGCTACTGTTTGCATGAAGCGATTTCTCTACTCGTCTGGTGTCAGAAACCAAGGTTGATAATTCTTCTGATTCTGTGTTTTGGGCGGAAGCGCTTGCATGGCTAATAAGGGTTGATAATTCTTCTGATTCTGTGTTTTGGGCGGAAGCGCTTGCATGGCTAAGAAGGCTGACGATGCACAAGACCACCCAGAGGCGGCGCTTTTCAGAGACTATGGAGACCATGGTTATATGTCGCCAACTAACCTTTGTCGGACAGTAAACGACCAGAGGAGATCGAGCCGACAGAAATTGTGAAACTGTGAATATTAGTGGCAAGAAGAAATTTTAATGAGAGGGTTCCATGTGATTGGGAAATCCAGATAAATCAGTCTAAGAAAATCTCGGGAAATCACGGAGCGAACGTTTTGGGTGGATAACGATATTTTCCAAACAATGGAATCGGCGACGTATGAGCGATTTAGATGGCAGGAGCTCAGTACAGCCTTTCAAGCAGCTGGCATGAGCCGACTACAACACTTTTTGGTCTTAACGTTACCGTCTTTCAAGCAGCTGCAACTTGGAATGCAGTAAATGCAACATTCCTTTAATTTTATAAGTTCGACGTAATTCCTTTTACAAATATACATTGAAAAAAAGATTACTTGTTTGAATTAATCTAACTCGTTTGACTTAATCTAACACAGTTAAATCTTTTTACAAATATACTTTAAAAATATTGGTTTAATTTAATATATTGTTGATGTTTAATTTAATATAGGATTGTTGATACAGTTTAATTTATTATTGTGCTTTGAATTACTAACAAATACATTTAATTTTAGATATAATTTTTGAGATTCAATTGCTTTAAGTAAGTTATTCATCTATGATCATTTCTATGAGAGGTAGTCTTAACTAACATTATCAAATTCAATTAAAAAAATTATACAAAATAGCTAAACTATAATTTTATTTTTTTATATATAAAACAAAAAATTTAATCATTTTAATCTATTTCCATTTTAATTTGAAAATATATTTTTTTATAATAATAATATTATTATTATTATGCAATTTTAAGGTCGCTGCTAAGGCACACACCAAATTGGTGTATAAGACATTGTTTGTGGGACAAGGGACCCACCTCCACATACCAAATTGGTGTATGAGACCCTCTTGTTTGTTTGTGGGAGCATGTGTAGGAGAAAACACATGCTCTTAACCTCATACATACTTTGCCCCCTCTGGTTTTGAACCCGTGAACTCTTAGGAGAAAACACATGCCCTGAACCGTTAGGCCCACTCAAGGTGTATAACTTAACGATGAAATAGTCATTTTCACAAGAATTCGACCATACAATTTCAATCAAAATTGTGATTTGTTATTGTTTGAAATAAATTTTTGAATGCATAAATGGATTCAATATACTGAAAATCCTGTGGCACTAACTTAAACTCAAGTTTTTAAAATTAAACAGAAAAAATGTCGTGAAAAGGGCCATTTCGTCTATAAGTTAGACTACCTCTCTTATAGTATTACAAGTCAATATTATGGTTTATTAGTACCACATGTCAAAAAAATCATAACTCATCTTCATATTACATGTGCATTTGGCATTTTTTAATTAAAATTGCATAACTACCTTTAAAAACTCCTACCATCCATCTAATAATTAATGATAATTAAATTAAAATTTTAGAAACCTTATTCAAAATAGATACACCTATAGAGGGAAAGACGTACATTTGATTAGTTGCTCAGATAAGGGCTATGCAACCATTTATGATAGAGATGTTATATTGCAATGTAATATACTGTAAACATTTGACTTGATAAAAAAAAAATTTAAAAATAAAATAAAATAGAAGTAATATAAAATGAAAAGTTTAATTATAATTATTAATAAAACATTTTGACTCTCTCAAATTACATAAAAATACAAATAAATAAATTAAATTAAATTAATATAAAAATAATAATTAAATAAATTTAGTTGGATATTAACTCCACATCTACGCAAAGCGGGATCAAATCTCTTTTCATTCTAAAAAAAAATTGATGCGTTTCAACCCTTAGTGAATCCAAAATTAAGATAAATCTGTGATGATTTTAATTGAAAATGTTAATTTTTCTTAATATTATTGGAAATGTATAACTCATTATTTATGTACATAATATACAATTGACACATGAAATTTTAGAAAAAAAAAATTATTAATTCCTGAAGATTATTTTAGTGTTAATGGTAAATAAAATATTTCAATAGCAAAATTTTATATTAGCATTGTATATAGAGAAAATAATTGGAAAATAATTGTTATTATTTAAATATATATGTTAATTAATGGATTTCAATGTCAACTTCATATATATAATTACATGAAGAATAATCTATAATAAAAAAACTTAATTACACATATGGCCTCTCCAAAGGGTTTCCCCTGAAAGAATTTGTATTGGAATTGAAGTATACAACAATAAATTAGTTTGCATTACAGGTTTAAATATGGAGGAGGTAAGCGTCGACAGAGGGTTTCAAAGTGAACCAAACTTGGATATGATCTCAAATTAGTGAGATGCGACCAAGGAGGTCGTAGGTGCTAATAATTGGTCGAATTCTTAAGTGGAATATGTAATGGAATTGTTGGATGAGGTTTTGTGAGCCAAAAATGGGTTTTTAAGTGTGAAGAAGAATATCCGGAAATGGCATGGAAAGTGTTTAGTGAGAATAAGATGTTGGTGTACGATAAAAAATTGTGTTTCTAGGCAAAAAATCCTAGATATGGGGGTCCCATCGTGCTCAGTTTGTGGTATGGCAGGGTACCAGCGTCGTAACGCTGCTAAATCAGGGAAAATGGCGACCACATGATTGGGTGTTTTGCATAACGCGCATGTTGATCTTCTCTGTAGAGAGTGGTTGGGGGTAACTAGGGGTTCCCTGATTGGTCGCTTTTCAGCTGACAAGAATAGGATGGATCTGCTCGTCACATCTTCTTGGGTTGTCGAGCTATTCATGGACTATGATTCCATGTCATCTTCTTGGGAGAGGCAGACTATAGCTAAGCACAAACTAGCAAGGGCTAATTGGAATCGGGGGGATAAATTGACAATTTTCTAGAAGGTGATTGTCGGCGCATAAAGGACATGTGAATTGTGTTTCCTGCAATCTAGCGTAGTAAACCCGTTCTATCGGATACCATCTGTGAATGATTTCTAGGGCTGCACATTCTTTGAGGAAGTGACCATGTTCATCGCACAACATGCAGCATATGACAAGGGGGGGTATGACTCAGAGTCTTTTTGGTGCCCGTCATTCCTCCTGTACATACAGGATGATACGAGGTTCATCTCGAACATACTGGGTGGTGGGATCCTCTTGATAGGATAGCTCGATGGCGTGTAATTCGTCCCTATATCGTGGGATCTCTAGGCAATGATGGGTTTAGTTCCCATAATTGCTACAGATAGCACATGCGTGATTCGTACGCAATGCTTTGCCTTTACCTTTGGTGGTAGTTTCCCTTTTACAATAACGTGGCATCATGATGTCTGCCTCAAAGCGAAGGAGTGGTTTTAATTCGTCCAACTCTGGGTAGATATGGGTAGGGTGTCCTATTACGTTGCATATGGCGCAAACTGGTGATTCTCGTTGTATGGAGGGAGTTTCCAGCTTCTTTCCTTTCTTCTCGATTTTCTTAGCCATAGTCATCGGTTTTGCAATGGGGATTTCCTTTGTAGGGATGTTTTCAACCATTTATTGAATGGGTGGGGCCTCCTTGGGATTGAGGGGCTTTAACCCTGTGGCAGTGGTGTGTGTGGCTCATGTCTCCATAAGGGGAATGAGATACCAAAATGGTATTGCAAACAATATGTTTGGTTACACCACGGTTGCCAAAACCTGTTGGGAGACGAAACCAGCTGGGGGGGTAGAGGAAAGGGGTTTGGGAAGCGGCGTAGGCTAGAGAGGTTGTCGTGGCCGAGGACTCGGTATAATTACTGCTTGTGTCTGTGTCCTAACAAACTTCGGTGTTTGATGTAGACATCATGAACACTGAAGCTCCTGTGACACCAAGTGATGACTCAGGTATGATGGGGGGATATTCTAAGAATGATCCTAGGATAGACGACGGCTTGAACTAGCTAGGGCCATATTCTTGGTATCATGAAATCGTGTATGAGGATGTATCTACATAGGTAGAATTACATCAGTGTTTTTTAGGGGTCGTTTCTCGCTATGCGTCAATTTTTCAACAGTAATGATGTGGTCCTCATGGGGGAACATCATAATGTGGAAGACAGAGGAGGATATGGCTGACATGGTGTACATATAACTCTGACCAAGGAGTATATTATAATCCAAGTGAGTGTCCAAGACTTCAATGTCTATAAGGACCGTCTTTTTGGCTAAGAAGACCAGGACGTTTTGGTAGAGACCGACAGGGGTTGAAGGATGACCATCATATGCTCTAAGCGTGATGACTGATGGTTTTAGTTCAGGATACTCCAACTTCAGCCAGATATTTTTTGACATGATGCACGTGGATGCACCCTCGTCAATGACACATCAGTGAATGGTGATATTTTGGACCGACACTAGTACCTGAAAGGCGACAATCGAAGGAAGCCTAGGGGTGGATTTGTCTAAATCAAAAGCCATTAGGCGCGTTTCGACAGGCTCGATAGTGCCTAATGCAGAAAGCAAGGCTTTCCATTGTTTTGGGCATGACTGCAATACTTCCAAAGCTGACATAGCAACAGGATATTGGGCTAGATCTTCCACGATGCTATAATTATGGACCGCTTTGGAATAGTTTCCTGCTCGCCTATTTGGTCCCTTAGCCATATTTGGCAATGGTTCAATAGGCATCTTTAAAATGTTCAAAGGTGCAGTTGGTGCACTGGTACTCACCCCTGACGCGTTGGTGTCTGGCGGGGTATCGTAATTTTGATTCCGTGTTTGAGAAAACATCTCTTCACCAGTCATGTAAATTTTATGGTTGTTTTTCCGGAGTCGTCGGAATTTTGTTGTTGGGTGCTAACTGTCCCTTAATGGGGGGAAGGTTCCTGCGTCACATCTTTCTGCTGGAAAGATCCTCCTTGTCCACAGTTACTCTGCAGCTTCTTCAACTCAGGGAGATCGGGACAGTGGTGAATGTAATGTTCGTACTCACCACATACCGAACAAGAGTGGTTTGTTCAAAGAGGTGGCCTTTTTCTTTGTCGTTGGGCATTGCTTGGCTCCTGGTTTTGATTTCAGTTGGAGTTGCCTCCAGCCTGAGATCATGGAGGGTGTTACTGGTTGTTGCCCCCCTGTCCAGGATTCCCTTTGGGCTTGTTTTTTCCTTTTTTCTTAACCATGTTAGGAGGGTAGTTCTCCTGGTTATATGGTTGGCGTGGTTGGTTTCGGGAAGGGTGCACAAAGTTCACCTATGCATTATTCTACATAGCAAAGTCTTGTGTTGGGGACTGAGCATAATGCAGTCTCTAGTTTGCAACTGGCTGTTGGGGGGGGTCTCTTCCGTCAGTATTTCTATCTGTGTACGGGGTCCCCTGAGACGAAGGATAGGGTCCTCCATGGTGATACGACGACACCCTATTGGTCAAATTTTGGGGAGGCATGTGATGACTTTGAAAACTGGGTTGTGGTACGTTCTGGGTAGAATCATACGTGTAACCGACATTTTGACTGCTACTACCTGGGTAACTTTGGCTCAATGACCCAATTAAACCATCTGCAGAGTTTGATGTGCCTAGAAATTATTTGTAATTTTGCAGGCGCGGGGCGTTCGGCAGGATATTGTAAATATATCCTGACTGTGTATAAATCAGCTCGAGCTATTGGGCCTTGCTGATGGCGTCCTCTTTGAATATGGGCCTTTGTTGCACCACATCCTTCAAAATCTTTGTAGTGAGAGTTTTCAAGAACAGGTCTAATAGTACTTGATCATCAAGTTTGGATTTACATAAACTACGACGTCGTCGCCATTCGTGGAGATGTTCTGAGATATGGACGGCGGGGGTTTGGCTAAAGTGTGTGAGTAATTCTATTCCAGAATCATGGTGGATGGGTAACTGAAAATATTTTAGGAATGCAGTGGCGAGGGCGCT
Source organism: Pinus albicaulis (assembly GCA_034641835.2). NCBI lineage: Eukaryota > Viridiplantae > Streptophyta > Pinopsida > Pinales > Pinaceae > Pinus > Pinus albicaulis. The sequence goes on from CM076572.1 coordinate 480,640,801, forward strand.
AAAGGTTCCATGTGTAGCAGAGGGTTTCTCCACATACCACTTCGTTGCTACTCTTGTTAGAGTGCATTGAAATAGTCTCAGTCGAATAGTGTCGTCAATGATATTTTTCGATGAGCACCACAGGTGGAAATTAATGACATGATTTCCTGGGTATTTCGCTTGCTTTCCTTCGAACTTTGGAATGTCCGAAGGGAGCTTCATGGGCATGGGAGGCCATATAGAGTTGCATGCAATGGGATGATTCGTCATCTTGGTTAAATATGGTCCATTCAACGAAGCTAAAAAAAGGTGATTACGACGTTGTAGCCATTGCAACTTGTGAAAACACATCATTCTGGTTAGGAAGAGGGTTTATTTGTGACGTACCCTATTGTGTATTCGATTGGCTTCCCGAATGGGTGGCACTCCTCTGCCCTCAAGGGGTTGTGGGAGGAGTGGTATGTGGTGTGGCGTTGGGAGACCAACCAGGGTTCCCAACTAAGGATGCCCCAATAAAGGACAAACCAATAATGGTGGCAGCGTTCTGTCTTTGACACCTAAATGGCGAAAGACCTGGAACCCCTCTCGGTAGTGGAGGGGAGGTCCAAAAGACTTCTAGATCAACGAGGTCCCATTGGGTCTGTTCTGGTGTCGACTAGGTTTGGCTTTGGAAATATTTGAGAGGATAGTGATTATGATCAAAGAAAAATTTTGATCATATACATAAAACAAAGTGAAAATAAAATAAATTTTCCCTTTAAATTAATCCTATGCGTTCAGTCAATCAAAAAATATGGTTTTTGTTTGTTTCGTATGATACTCGAATCCTAGAAGACCTAATAATCCTCACACACTCAAATGTAACTGGGCCTTGAAAAGATATCTTACGTTTTTGCATGTTGGCGAGAAAACAGGTCTCGCAGATAAGACCTGGGTTCAGGTTAAGGGCTAACAAGGTTTTCCGCTGTAGTCTAGCACCACGCTGACATTTTCACCTTGCTCCGAGGAGCCGAGAGTCTCACCCAAGGTGTGTCGCGAACTTACTAAGGTAGGGAATGGATCAGTATTAGCCTAACAACATTGGTATGGATAAATCAGAGCTATGACAAAGGTCTAAACAAACGCAACATTCCATGAAATATATCTCTCGAGAATGCATTCAGGCTTACAATAAATAAAATTTAAGATTACTAGTGAAACCATTTCATTCCAGACCACAACATATATCTAGAACAACAAACTATGATTATATTATGAATCAACTATCAGCGACAAGCTATTACAAGGCTTCTCAGCATGAGCTCGAACGAACAGAATACAAAGTGGTCCTATTGGACAGTGAGAAACACAGAGATACAGAAGAGTAGAGAACAGAACAACATGAACAGAGCTCTCCTACGGCTCCTGTTCCCTGATCCCGTCTGAGCCAACCCCCCCTTTCTACTCGGCGGCTGCCTATTTGTTCTGCTGCCAGCGCGACTGATAGTTCTTCCTTTCTCCTCACTCGGCTATCTTCTATTTCTTTCTGTTAGTCAGGAGTTCTACTGCTTGTTTTCCCGCAACAGTCGTGCCACCTGTCCTTTACTCCTTCACAACCTTGACGTCTCTCTGCCTACCGTGGTTGCGTCCTGCCACATATTAACCGCAACTCAAAAGCTGTTTTATTTCAAAACAAGGGCCCCAACAGGCCTCGACCACATCCTATTGATTCGCCCCGAGTCAATCGCTCTCCATTGTTTCCACTTCCATTGGTCCGCTCGGCCCTGTGTCCTGCTCTTCCTTCCTCCCTTCTCCCGGCTGTCCAAACAAGGGCCCCAACTCTGGGACCTTTGTTAGAGCTGATACCTTGAGTTTTTGAAAGGTTGTCATGGCCTGTTTCCATCCTTGCATTAGCGCATCAGTTTCAACTGTGATTTTCGTGACAACTTCTTCTCTTGCATCAGGCGGCAAGTCACCAAACACGGTGTTGATTTGAGTATTGGCCTCAGATGCCAATTGTTGCATTTTCAGGGCACTGATTTTCACAGGCTGTAAGAGCTCCTGGAGGGCTTACTTGGACATCATTGAGTTTTCTTCTATCTGTTGTATTTGGACTTCCAAAATGTCCACTTGTGCATACAGTTGGTCGAGTCCAGTCGGGTCCGTGGCCTCTTGGATCTCTCTTGATATTTGTTGTAGCTGCAGTGAGACTGGTTGTGACTGCAGAGTGAGCACCGTCGAGCATTCCTGTAGACCCTTAAGTAGGTCATATGCCTCTTTCGCTACAGTACTCATAACTTCCTGCATTTTCATGACTTGGCTCTGTCTCTTTGATATCTTTGCTGAGTACACAATCGTTGAATCGAGTAACGCTGGTCGGGCAGCCAATGCGGCTCTAAGCTCCTTATTCTCATTGTAGAGGTTTCTACAGGCCACCCTTAAGTGGACTGAGCGCTCGACTATGTCATTTTCCTCTACTCCTTCGGGTATCTGGTTAGTGTGCTCCGTTACGGTGGGCTAAATATCCTGAAATATTCTGGTTACTAGGTCCATTTGTTCCTACAGATTCCCCTTTTCTGTCTTCAGTTGTTCACGCTCTTCAGTAAGTGTGCTGATCTGTAGTTGTTGCTACTCGAATATTTTCTGGAGCTCCGAATGAAGTCTCTCAACTTGTTGTGCTGCTCTTTGAATAAAGTGGTACAGTTGAGTTGTCCCCCATGTTTCCATGCTCTCTGCACCGGAGGAACCTTGATCTGGCAACCGTGCATGAAGTGGTTGTCCGCTGGCGATAGATTTTGCTGATTGGGCCTACGGTGACTGTGGTGGTGTCTGGTGTGGCGGCCAATTACTGGATTCAGCCATATGTAGATCGGGTTGCACCTCTTGACCTATTAGATTAGCTGGCTGGAGCGGAGTCTACTCGGGGAGAGACCCATTTGTTTCTTCTATAGATTTCTCTATCTGAATAATAAGCTTAGTAAATGTAGTTTGCGGAAACAGGGTTTGGTCAACTGGAGGTACCTCTGCTATACCCGAATTAACTTCCATTCCATGGTCCCCATTAGTTCTTCTTCAGACTATTGGGTCTGATACTGTAGCTGATGAAGTGGAGGGTGTGGAATTGTGGGGTTCCCGGGAGATAGATGAGGTGGTCAGTGGTAGTTGATGGCTGCGAGGTGGCGATATGCGAATGTTTAGTAAATAGATGGGGTAGATGGGGTTGTGGGGTGGTAGCCCCCTAGTCCCTTAGGGCTTGACTACCGGCTCTTCTATGATCGGTACTCCTATTCTCAATTGTCGGGGTGGATCCTCCCCTGTGAGATCGACCACTGGGCTAGATACTGCGACCTTGGCCCTTTTTTCTTTTGGTGCCACTGCTGGTTTCACAGCTTTATTCTTTCTTACCAGCGTTGTAGTCACTGGGGGTGGCGAACTAAACAGAATATTGGGTATTGGCGTGAATATGGAGGCCGTGCTAGGAGATGGATTGGAATGGGATGCCTGAAACTCTGAAAATGTCGGAAATGCAATGGTATCGCTAGTTAGCACTTGAACTTTTACTTTTATTAAAAAATTGTACCTTGGTGTTCAGTTGTTCAATGATCGGGAATAGCTACAGCTTTGACATCTTGGTCTCTGCCTCTTCTGAAGTTTCTCCCGGCAGTGGGTTTGGCAGCATCCCATCGAAGATATATGTGTAGACTCCATCCTTGACCTCCATCGCCACTCTTGGTCACGAACACACCTTTGTGTGAAAGACTGCTTCGTCAATCTGGAACTTTAAGGGCTTCATCTTGAAAGTTGATTCCGGTACACAGGTCGGCTTGAGAAAAGTTTGCTTGTGGGTGACCCCGAACCATATCTGCTCATCATATCCATCTAACAGACTTCCTAGAATTCTTTGTTGACTCATCATGACATCAACCATCTGGCCGTACAAGACTCTGAAAGCTTCTGCATTTACTTCCTTTGTGCTAAGATCCTCGGACACTTTCCAAGGCACGAAATTCATTGCCAATGGTTGGCCTTCTACTATCTCGACCGGTACCTGGATGCTTGGGAAGGTCCATTTCCACATGGCTAGTGCCATGATAAAATATCCATAAATAAATCTGGTCGCCCTCTTGTAATTGTCCTCGCAAGCTTCGAACATTTCCTTCAGCAAGAAAGAGCACCAATTCAGCCTTGTCCCCTGGACGCAATGCTCTGCAACTGAAATTGTATCCAGCGTTCATTCCCCTTTGGTATAGTGCCTCATTGTCTTGCTAGAAATTAAGTAGCAGGCGAACTTGACCTCCAGTTTGTTGATCAAGTCAATGTTTTCTCCTTTTCCCCCTCTCCTAGTGCCATACTTGACATAGTAGTCTGTGTCCCCAGATTTCTTCGCTCTCTTGGATACGGCTTGGAACGCCGCTGACACATCCCTCCCCTCCTGTGACAGTCCAGTTAATCTATGGATGTCCTCTACATGAATTGGGATTTCCTTCCCTAGCCATAGTGAACCGTTCTGAATCCTACTCAACAAAAACTTTGTGCACAGCATTGCAGTGCCTGTAATCCCGAACACTGACAGATTTCTCAAGTTCAGTATCGTAGACTATTGGATGTCCCTAAACTCTGGAAAAACTTTTCCCACTGGCTATCCTCCTTCTATTGCATTATTCTCTATATACACTTGCCTTTTCAGTGCTGGAAACTCAAAAGAGTCTGTAAGGTCTGTATTGATTAGTGTTGCACTGTCGTATTTTCCCACAAGGGACTCCATCTTTTGATTTTTGCTGTCAATTTCTTGCTCCACAACTGCTGGAATTACTCTGGTCATTCTGTCTCTTCGTTGGTATACTTGTAGAACAGCTCTCTCTCTCTTTTCTCTTGAATTCCTTCTCCTGTGTGCCTTCTCTGCTCTTCTTCTGGTTTGGCTTCTCTTGTTCTTTTGGATGTTTCTGATTCTAACTCGGATTTTTCCGGCATTATCGCGCTTCTCTGCATGCGAGTTATGTAATTAACCAGCACAGGTGAGGTTGATGAGACCCCATACCTAATTAATTTCCCTCTAGCTTCCTCCGCGGCTACAATCGTGCGATTAGTTACCGGCTGAGGTGGATTATGACATTGCTGACTGTGGTTTTAGGATTTGGGCAGACGTGACAGTTGGTGGTTATTTCTAATTATGGAAAATTTATTACAATAAGGGTGATTATAACTATGGCAATTATTCCAAATCCTGGTAATCCTACAGACTGACCCAAGTAGTACGCGTAACGATGATGGGCTGACATTCGACATGCTCTGGTATCTGGCATGGATGACAAGTTGGGCACTTACTCGACATGCTTTGGTCTCTGACGTGGATGACAAGTTGGGCACTACCTTGACACGCTTTGCTATCTGACGTGGATGACAAGTTGGGCACTACCCTTCCCCGACCACAATTGGTTGCGTTGCGGTCCCCGCAACATAACCATATTTATTTTTCCGGTGTCACTTTAAGTGTAAATCCTATCTAATCTCATCTTGGGTGTGAGAGAGTTATTGATGCTACTCTACCCTATTGACTCCTCTCGGTTGCGAGAGTTATTGGAATTGAAATGATTAACTTACTCTTGGTAGAGCTTTAGGCGTGCGTCGTTCACCCATCCTTGTAGAACTTGGTCGTTGAGTTGTGCTAACCAAACTGCTCCTGAATCTTTGATTTCTATCACATGAAATGGCCCTAGCCAATGCATCTACAGCTTTCCTGAGAATTTCTATTATTTGCTGTCATAAAGTAGAACTTTCGCACCGACCTGAAAAGTCTTGTGCTTAATGTGCCAGTCGTGCCAAGATTTTTGTCTCTCCTTTTGTACCGTTTGGTGAAATTCTGCCAGAAATTGTCCTTCTTCTACTTCTTGCAACTCCTACAATCGCTCCTTTAGCGATTCCTCTTCAGATAACTAGAGTGATGTTGTGATTAGAAGGCTTGGTATGATGAATTCCTCTAGGACTACTTCTTCTCTCCCGTATACTAGCTGGAATGGTGTTTGGTTGTTTAGTCGTTTTACTGTTGTTCAATATGCCCACAACGTTGCTGGTATCCGCTCATCCCAGTCATCCCGCTGCGCATTGCATATCTTCGTCAGGCCCTTCTCCAGTATCTTGTTGAATGCTTCCACCATACCGTTGGCTTACGGATGATACAGACTGATTTTATGGTGCTGTATCATGAAGATTTCCAACAGGGATTTAATGGTGTCATTGATGAAGTGGGTACACTGGTTTTTGGTCAGGATTTTTGGACACCCAAATCGGCTGATTATATTTTCAAATATGAATCTGGCAGCAGTCTCTGCCATGCAATTTTTCACTGGCGCTGCTTCTTCCCACCTCATCAGGTAGTCTATCGTCGTTATTATGTACCTTGCCTTTGAGTATCTTGCAGCTGGGAGAATTGGTCCTACAAAATCAACTGCCCACTTTTCGAACAGCTGTAGTAATTTTATCAGATGCAGTGGAAGCTCATCTTTGTGGGATGGTCATCTCGTCCGCTGACAAACGTCACATTTCTTAACAAATGCTTTGTTGTCCATATGCACCGTTGGCCACCATAAACCTGCTTGTAGTACTTTTCTTGCCATCGGTTTAGCTCCCACGTGTCCTCCCGCAACACCACTATGGCATTCCCATAGTACAATTTCCCTTTCGTGGTCCAAGACACATCTTTAAAGAATTTTATCCAGCCCCATCTTGTATAAGTGTCCCATTGTTAGTTGATACTCTGCAACTCGAACTACCAGGTGTCTTTTTTGTATTGAAGTATATTCCTGTGGACACGGCCCTGTCATGAGGTAGGCTACTATCTCGTTAAAGTAGTCTGGGATGGCTTCTACTCTGAAAAGATCAGCATATGGTAACTGATCATCTAGAGATCCTCCATTTTCTCCATTCTCTAGTTGGGACAGGTGATCAGGCCCTACGTTCAATCTCCCGGGCTTTACGATCACTTCAAAGGTGAACTCTTGAAAGAGTAGGAGCCATCTGTAGATTCTCCCTTCTAAGACCGGTTTGTTTACTAAATACTTCAATGCTGAGTGGTCTGTGAAAAAATTGAACGTACCTCTCAACAGGTAGTGGCGGAAATTTTGAAGAGAGTACACCATTGTCAGTGCCTCACGTTCTGTTGTGGTGTACTTTCGTTCTACTGTGGACAACTTGCGACTGGAAAAATATACCGGGTGATCGACTCAAGTGTCTCCTGGTTGAGCTAAGATCGCTCTGAGCAGGATGCTAAAAGCATCGATGTGTACATCAAATTGTTTTTCCCAATCTGGGTGAACTAATATTGACGCACTCGCCAACTTTTCTTTTAGGGCATCCAGGGTTGTCCTGCAACTGTCCATCCACTGGATCAAATTTCCTCAACAACTTCTCTAACGAGGTTGTTATCCTCGCATAGTTGTGGATAAATCGTCGATAGTAACATGTGTGGCCCAGTAGTGATCTCGTCTATTTTACTGTTTCTGGTGCCTCCATGTTGACTATCACTGCTACTTTGGCCAAGTCTACGCAAACGCCTTGGGTACATACCACGTGCCATAGCAGTGTTTCAATCGGCACTACAAATATACACTTTTTCAGGTTCAACAAGATCTGTAGTTGTCGACATCTATCGAACATTACCCTTAACAACGTCACATGATCCTTTAGTATGCTATAGACAGTCCAGTCATCCATGTAGACCTCTAAGAACTTGTGGATGTATTCCCGGAAAGCGGCTATCACAATGCGAGAGAATATTGTTGGTGCATTTTTCAATCCGAATGGCATCACATTGTATGCGAAAGAGCCCCATTCGGTGGTGAATGTTGTATTTTTCTTATCTTCCTCTGCTATCCTTACTTGATGGTATCCTGAGAATCCATCGGTGAATGAATATGCCTCGTTCCCTGCAACATTGTCTAGGACTTCGTCACTAAACGGATTGGGAAATATGTCATGGATACAAGCATTGTTTAAGATTTTGTAATCTACACAGACTCGTATCTCTTCTTTCTTGTTCTGTATAACTATAGGACTTACCCATTCTACTTCCTCTACCGGAAATATCAATCCTGCTTTCAACATCTTGTCGATTTCTGCCTTAACCTTTTCCTTCACCCTTGGATTCAGATGATATGGTCTATGTTTCACCGTCCTTGCGTCAAGTTTCAATATTATCCGCATCTCGCCCATATCCCCTTTTATGCCCTTTAAATACGCTACTGATAAAGGGAAAAAGTCCTCATATTCCTTCAGCAGACTGAATATTTCCTTAGTTTTTTGTTCATCCCAATAGTCTCCAATTGTCGCTAGTTTAGGCTTGTCTTCTGTTCCAATATTTAATTTCTTGGTTCTTAATGGTAGAAGATGGATTCCTCATGTCGTCGGTTCTTCTTTGATATCCCTATCCCCCTCTGTTTCTTCAAAATACAGGTGCCTGAGATCGTCCAGATTGTCATCATCCATCTCACTGTTTATCTTTTGACATGCCACCTTTTGTCTGACACCTTCGTACTGAAGCGACTGATCATCCTTCTTTTGAATATCCGGGAAGAAAAATACCTTCTTGATAGCCTGCAAAGCTTGTGTAACTGGTTCTATTTTTCCTTCAAACAAGAAACATTGCGTGAAGTTTTCCGCAACTTCCTACCATTTGTTGGTCCCTCTTTTCTTCTCTTCCGTCAGGTACCAGGCATGTGGAATTAATTCCAGAGAGTGGATAAACCAATGTACCAATAGTTCTTCTAGATATCCCTTGTTTCTCCATTGTTCCTCACATTTCTTCAGATGGTTTATGGGTTCTGAGTCCCCTTGGTATTTCTCCTTGCTCCAGGGTCCTTCCTCTTCATTAAATCTTGCTTTTAATGTTTCCGCAACTTTGTCCCATTGCGACAGCGAGTTGCGATGATTACTCCACCATCTTGCGGATGTGGACTGTAATGCCATGTCCATTAGTGGTAACCTGTGGCCTTCTGGTACCTTATCTTATATTTTTGTTATCAAAATGTTTACAGCATTCATATTGGATAAGATTGGGTATTCTCGTACCTTGGTCCCGATCCAATTGATTCTTCCAATATTGGTGCATATCCTTGTATTGGTTTCATACCCTCCTTGCTGCCAATCATCCCAAGCTATTTCTGAGCCCAATTCTGAGCTTTGGATGCTTCTACAACTTACATAGCCTTCTGTTGTTGGGTTAATGTAATCTTCTCTTCTTCCCGCGGTCATTTGATAGAGATGATCCAGAAGTTGAGCATCTTCTCTGTTATCCACAGTCTCTGTATATCTTGGTCCTTGGTACAGGTCAAGTGGCTGAGTGACTCTGATCTCCCCATCCTCAAAGATCATTAGTTCTTTTTTTAGATCTATTATTGCATAATCTTCAAAGGCCCAATCAATTCCTAACAATGCAGGATAAGGATCTTTATCTCCCATGATGTCGGTGACTTCAAAGTCCGTAAATGTCTTTACCCCTGTAATGTCAACTTCAACTTCCTCCAGTCTGTCGATGGGCACAATGCAGTACTGGTTCGCCATCCAAAGTTGGATTGGTGAATATGTCAATCTTGGCCTCCCTAATGCTTCCCAAGTTTTCCTTGGAAAAATATTGACATCATATCCAAAATCAAGCATTTTGTCTTTAATCTGGAAACATGCAAATTGTGTGTTAACTCGGAATTATTTTCCCGTCCTTCTTTTATTTCTGTTTACTCTCTGTACATACTTTTGGTTTGCTTCCGGTGATTCTCTTGCTCTTGTGCTCTTCTGCAACACCCCTTCCAGGTTCTGCTTTAGTTGTTCTAGCATTGGTGTATTGTTAACAATTTTTAGGAATAGATGGAACCACTCCTGGATCAAAGCTTCTGAATTACCTTGGGTTTCGTTGCCTTCCTTGGTTTGTTGTAACTCAATACCTTTGTTTCCCCCCAGTTGGTCAAAGGTTTCTGCTTCTTCCTGAAAAAATTGTTTCTGACGTTCTAGTTTAACCAACAGTTTTGAGGATGTTGGCTTAACCAGCTTTATTGGGTCCCTTATATGTGCATCTTACCCCGTTCTTTTGCCTCCTCATGTTACTATGTCCACGTTCTGCATTGTTTGAGTCTCCATCAACCTGGGTTCTACATTTACTAGATTTTCCCCCCTCTGTCTAGCTCTTTCCTCCCATATTTTGATGAGCTCGGGACAATCTTCTGTTGCATGTGTGTTAACTCGTCACTAGGAACACCAGGGTCTTCTAGGGAGTGGAAATTCTCTAGCTACATGTCCTTCCTGGTCGCAGTTGTAACATCTTACTGGACCTCTACCCCCTGCCCGGCTTCCTCTCATGCCTCCTCCTCTTCCTCTGGGAGCTTCATTCACTCTGTATGAAGGCTGGTACATCCATTCCGCCGGTGCATCCAGCGCTTTACACTGCTCTGTGATGTGCGTTGTTGAGGCATAGAACTCACAGTATGTGTTATTCATAACGTTGGAATATTTTTGTAAGATTGGACACAGGCGAGGTCGATGGCCCATATTCTTACATATTTCACAATACTCAGTGGTGGTTGGACTTTGTTGTGCAGGGAACCCTATGTATTGCTATTGCGGTGGATATATTCCCTGGGTGTTTATTTTCACAACTCCTCCTATTGGTGGAGCCCCCTGTGCCCCTGCAACCGATGTCTCCACGTTCTGCCCCCGCAACCGAGGATATTCAGTTACCACATGTCCTTCCATGAGACAATGTGTGCACCATACATTCGATCTTGCCGGCCGCATTGGTTGAATTTCTTTGAGTTTTTCTGTCAAACTTGTTATTTGATGTTGCAGACCCATTATAGAGGGGTCCTGAGCTGATGCTCCTCCCTTAAATTCTTGCGGATAACCCGCCATGGCTTCTATCTTCATTGCTTTCTCCAGCGCGTCCTGCAACATCTCGATCTTCTGTTGAGTTAATGGAGTTCTTGTCAAGGGAAGCAGAGCTTTGATGAACCAATCCCTCTGATGGTTTGGATTTATTGGATAGCTAATTTTTCCAATCGCGTCTTTGAATCTCCGCATCAAATCCCAAGCGGTTTATCCGTCCCGCTGCTTGATTTCCCACATTTCTGAAAGACCCTACTGGTCTGTTTGGGGTAATTTGAATTCCTTAACGAAGTCTCTCTTCAAATCTGCTATTGGTGGATTCTGACAGGCTTCATACCATTTTATAAACCAGCGTAGCGCTCTCCCCCTCAGAGTGGTTTGAAATTCTATTAACTTCCCCGCATCTGGTATCTGCCCTGCCTTCCATATGGCCTCGCAGAGGTACCAGTGCTGTTCTACATCGTCATTACCCCTCCCAGAGAACTTTGGGTATCGGGTAAATGATCTCGCCATGTTCCCTTGGGTAGGCATTACTAAAATGAAACTGTTGGTTCCTGGTTGTGAAATGGTACTACTAGCGTGTATTGTTGTTGAAGACTAAATACTATGCAACTTTCCTAATTCACACAACTTAACAAAAATTTCACCTAGGTGTTGATAAAGCACCAGGGGAAGGTTGGGACTAGAGCTAATTGAACTTTGGGGAATAGGAATACCTTAATATATGGATGTCGGCCTTTCTTTGAATAGTTGCTCCATTGCATCGTGCATCTCCACATCGGACACCTCCTCCGGGCGTGCATCTGTACCTTCTCCATCAGACTTATTTCCTTTCTTCATCTAGGCTGGGCTCCTATACACCTGCCGAACTTCTTTAACGGCCCCTCTTATATCTTGGGGACCCACCTGACTTTCCATTTCCTTTGTCACCTAAGGTGCCTCCTCCTTACCTTTCCGACTACTTTCCTGTCTTTTTAATTCCTTTATCACCCTTTCTCGCCACTTCTCAGCGATCTGTGCCCTCTGATGTGAACGTCGCTCCCTTAGCCTATTAGAGGTCTCGACATCCATACCCCCAATCCCCCTTTTTATTTTTCTTGTATCATCTCTCCCTTAGTCCCTTCCCCCGACACATGAGGTTTACGCTTCCATCTCTGCTTTTTGGAACCCCATTATTCCTTCATCTACCATCAAGGCTTTAATCCACAATGGGATCTCCTTCAGCAACTTCCCCCTTAACCCGGATCTAAATGTATCTTCTGCTCTCGAGAAAGACTGGTAGCACTCCGCTACAAAATCCACTATGTATCCATCCAAGGTAGATTCCACCCAGAAATCTACAGCTCATGTCAAATTGGTGTTTAACCGATGAAGGGCCACCAGATCTCCATGCACCCACTTGCGATTGACTTTCCGCGACTTTTCTTTGGTTGCCTTGGTCTGAAGCCTCCGTAACCAGTTATAGAGTTCTTCTGGCAACTTTCCCCAAAATATTTCATAGGTATCACTAGCAAAGTCGGAAAATAGAACTAGACTTTTAATCGTTTTGTCCTTCTGTCGTCTCAGCTCGGATTGTTGAGTGATGAACTGATTTAGGTGGTTATCCCACCAACTTCGTATTTCTCTTTCGAAGATCTGATATACCATGATCTAGCTCCCAAATGAAATTTCAGGTCCCGGCAATGGCACCATTTGTTGGCGAGAAAACAGGTCTCACAGATAAGACACGGGTTCAGGTTAAGGGCCAACAAGGTTTTCCACTGTAGTCTAGCACCACGCCGACATTTTCACCCTGCTCCGAGGAGCCGAGAGTCTCACCCGAGGCATGTCCTGACCTTACAAAGGTAGGGAATAGATCGGTATCAACCTTAAAAAATTGGTATGGATAAATTAGAGCTATGACAAAGGTCTAAAAAAACGCAACGTTCCATGAAAGATATCTCTCGGGAATGCATTCAAACTTAAAATAAATGAAATTTAAAATTACTAGTGAAACCATTCATTCCAGACCACAACATATATCCATAACAACAAACTCTGATTATATTATGAATCAAATATCAGCGACAAGCTATTACAAGGCTTCTCAACATGAGCTTGAACTGAACAGAATACAAGGTGGTCCTATTGGACAGAGAGAACACAGAGATACAGAAGGGTAGAGAACAGAACAACAAAAACAGAGCTCTCCTACGGCTCCTTTTCCTTGATCCTGTCTGAGCCAACCCCCCATTTCCGCTGGCCGACTGCCTATTTGTTCTGCTGCCAGCGCGACTGACAGTTCTTCCTTTCTCCTTGCTCGGTTGTCTTATGTTTCTTTCTGTTAGTCGGGAGTTCTACTTCTTGTTCCCTGTGATGCTCTTCTACCATCTGTGCTTTCTCCCGCAACAGTCGTGCCACCTGTCCTTTACTCCTTCGCAACCTTGACATCTCTTTGCCTACCATGGTTGCGTCCTGCCGCGTACTAACCGCAATACAAAAGCTGTTTAATTTGAAAATAAGGGCCCCAACATGGCACAACTTCCCGTAAGAGCTGGCGACACCTCCAGTCAGCTGAAGAAAATCCACCAAGGTAAGGGTAGAGTATCTAGTGCTTGCGTGAACCATCACATATAAGGAAAGGATGCCCTAATTTTGGCCACTAAGTACCACTGTCCCACGTGAGCATTTGAGTCTTGGGATTTTTGTTAATACAGCTAACAGTACCAAGTATCAGCCGTGTCAGGTAGCCCCAACTGATACTAAACGCACTTTGCCTAAGCCTAACCCCCTCTGAAACGGGTCTCTGCTGCGCTCGGGTTTTCTTTTCCGTGGGCTGATAGGTGGATTTAAAATCTCCCTAAAAAGTCAAATTCTATGTTTCAAGATGAAGAATGATCAAGGAGGATTATTGGATGCCTACCCCCTTGATCCTAACTAAGACTTAAAATTATTTTGTGGCCCCTGTGGGGAGAATTTAGTGAGTTTTGTTAAGTTAGTTTTAGGTGTCTTTGTTTTGCTTAGTGTGTGGATGTGTGTGAGAAAAAAGTTAACAAGCACATAGTTTGAACGTGTGGATATGCGACGAACCTTTTCAAAATCTCCTATTAAACTATGTTCTATTGTTCCTTGTGTTAGCAACCTATAATATAGGGGTCATAATGTTGACTTGACTGTTGATAATCCTGTAAATCTATACATACTTTGCCTTCTGCAAGTTGTATTCACATATTTTGTGAAAATAAATAAATAAAATTTAAAAAAAATCAAAAAGAGGGTAAAAAGTCCTAAAAGAACAATCAAAGTACTTAGAAAAAATAAAATACCCCAAAAGAAAAATGAATAAAATATGAAAGTGTGGAAGTACAAATGCCACTGCTTTTACTTTTTTACTATGGCAGAGTGTCAATAAATGCCATTATTCCATGATGAGTTAAACAGTTCAATCTTAACTTATCATTGTTTCAATTTCCTTTGTTTTAGATAGAGAATAATGAGTTGTTAGACAGTTTAATCCTAACAATTCAGTAGTTAGGTAGAGAAATAAAGTGAATCCAACAGTTTAATCTGGATTCATGGATGAAATAAGTGTAGAGTTAGATAGTTTACTTGCTTTCAGAAAGAATAAATGTTGTGAAGGTTGCTAGCTTAAATGCACCTTATTTCAAAAGAAGAAAAAATGTTAGCATGGTAAGATGAGTAGGTAGAAGAAGGTGAAAAATCTCATTGTGATGTAAATATCATTTATCATGGGCTTCAAAATAACTAACTTCCCTTCCATAGTCATTAAACATTCTAAAACTATCAGTCGGAAAGACTCAAGGCATTTCCTTGACTTTTGTTGGGACCGGACCCAAGGCTCTATGACTGATTAGTTGAAAGTGTGAAATTCTATATTAATCCCTTAATCACATCATTTACCATTCATGCACTCATTCCCTTGAATAATCCTAAGTAAAACTCCATTTTTACTTAAAGGCATTTGTAATTCCTATTTAGCTAACTTCCTACATCATTTAAACACATTAAGCCCTCAAAATAACATTACATCATAAGTTAAGTGATAAGATCAATGCAAATTATCTTTTAAAACCTCACTTTACTTATTATAAATATGTGTTTTGAGTATACCATATCCTATTTTCATATTAACTTTAACTTATATATAACTCCCTATACAAATAACATTTTCCTATTTTATAACTCCTTTTTATATAATAAACCCAAAAACCCACTTAATATAACTTAAGCCAAAGTTATTTATTCCCACATGTTTAAATAAAAACCCCCCTTATAACCCCTTTGGCTAAGTATTCTATATATATAAATATCCTGCTTACCCCCTATGTAGAAATTTGCTGAATAAAGAAGATTTATCCACCGAGATTATCTTGATCACATACAATTCGAATTTATATGCAACACATAATCTCTTCCACTCAGATCATCACACATGCGGAAATAAAACAAGCGATAACACATCAAATCATCATACACATTAACACAGTATGTATGGGGAAAGCTTATAGCTGAAAACCCCATAGCTATTGTGTATATTATAATGGAGAAAACATGTAACAAACTCAGTACAATACTCCTCACAAGTACTCAGTACTATCTCATAAAGTTACACACAAACTAGCTTGGTTTTGAACAAGTCACAGGTTCAAAACACATCCACTAATTGCCTACCTCTATTGCGCAATCAAGGCTAGTCTAATGAGAGATCCAAGGTTTGAATCTCCTTGGCTTGATAGCGCAATCATCATGGGAAATTCCTCAAAGTGTGGTGCAAATCTCATGCACAACTGATGTCACAACTGATAGCTATCTCAACCCTTTCATCTACCTCTTTCACTGGTCTCCACTGAACTGTCCATGCACTGTAGTGAACTGATGTGTTCTTGAGTTGAATAATGATTTAATAATTAGTGAATTAAATAATATTTAATTCACTCCACTCATTACTAGTTGATTAGCTAGTTAAACTAATCACAACTAGTTCAACTAAGTTAAACCGAACACAACTCCACCAAACTTCTGCCACTGAAGTCCTAACTGAAGTCAACCATGCATGAGCTCACCAAACCCCTAGGAATAGCGTAATTCCTCTGTCAGATGCATGAGCCACTTCCAAGGCTCGAACTGAAATGCTCCAAGAGAGTAAGCTGAAGTTTAGAGTCCAAATATTATTAAGGGTAAATAATATTTGACTTCCCTATTTTTAGGATAGGCAGTCTAAAAATAGACTTCGACCTATAGGTCTAAAAATAGAGGTCCATCTATTTTTACCAACATGACCAATACTCCAAGAATAACATTCTGCAACCCCTGGACCATGCTCCATATGTCTAAAAATAGACATAGTCTAAAAATAGACTTTGCGCCAGAATTTGCCTGCGGGCCCACTTAGTGAAGGCGACTTCATTTCACTAAGCTCCATCATCTTGCTGCATTCTCAACACTCCCTCTCGGCAAGATATGGATTATCTGCAACCCCTATCCTGCCTCTGTGGAATTCGAACTTGCTCCTGGTGAGCGCCTTCGTCAGGATGTCGGCATCCCGATCCTCCGTGGGAACATATGAAAGCATCATGATTCTCCGCTGAACACAATCTCTGATATGATGGTACCTGATGTCGATGTGTTTGGATCTATCATGAAATACTGGATTAGCCGAGAGTTTAATGCAACTCTGGTTATCACAGTAAATCACTGTAGGCTCCAAATGCAACTCGAACAATCCAACGAGGATCTTCCTCATCCAAATAGCCTCGCATGCAGCCAAGCTAGCTGCCATGTACTCGGCCTCTGCTGAACTGAGTGCCACGGATCTCTGCTTCCTGCTGTACCAGGAAACTGCTGTCGACCCAATGCTGAAAACTCCTCCAAATGTGCTCTTCCGGTCCGTTGGACTCCCTGCCCAATCTGCATCAGTGAAGCCAGAAAGCTTCGCTCCATCCTCCTGTCTGTACCATAGACCATATCCCGATGTGCCTCTGATATAGCGCAATACATGCTTGCCCGCCTTCCAAAAGAGCTTGGTAGGCTTAACCATAGCTTGCGAAAGCTGGTTAACGGCATAGCATATATCGGGTCGAGTATTGACCAGATACATCAACGACCCCACCAACTGTCGATAGACAGTGGCATCCACTACCTCCTCCGAAGTAGCATCTCCCTTCCTCCAACCTCCAGGAAGAGGGGTATCAACAGGCTTGCAGCCTTGCATCTTGAACCTCTCCAGAATCTCCCGGGCATACTTGCCCTGAGAAACAAACAGTCCTCCGCTGCGCTGCCAAATCTCCAATCCCAGGAAATAATGAAGGATGCCCAAGTCCTTCATCTCAAACTCTCGTGCAAGATCCTCCTTGCATGAAAGTATCAAATGCTCATCGCCAGTCAAAATCAGATCATCTACATACAGTACGATGATCAACAACTTCCCCTCCACCACAATCTGGTACAGGTTTGGATCCGCCTCACTCTTGGAGAATCCAAGCCCGGTGAAGTAGCTGTCTATCCGAGTGTACCAAGCACGAGGTGTTTGCTTCAGCCCATACAGTGCTCTCTTGAGTCGGCACACATGCAACTCACTGCTGAAGATCTCGAAACCTTCAGGCTGCTCTATGTACACCTCCTCCTCAATGACTTCGTTGAGGAACGCAGTCTTCACATCCATCTGATGAATGTGCCACCCCATCTGCGCTGAGAGAGCAAGGATCGTCCGTATGGAAGAGTACCTTGCGACAGGTGCAAAAGTCTCCTCATAATCGATCCCCTCGATCTGTGAGAAACCACGAGCAACAAATCTCGCCTTGTACTTCTCCACACTCCCGTCAGCCGCCTGCTTCACTTTGTAGATCCATCGCGAACCCACCACTGATTTCCCCTCCGGTCTTGGGACAATCTCCCATGCACTGTTCCTGACGATCGAATCATATTCTTCGATCATGGCATCAACCCATGTGGGTTCCTCCACGGCTTCCTCAAAAGAGGATGGCTCCGTCACAACACATTGACTCACAAGAGCCATGTATCCAGTGTACCGATCCGGTGACTGCCTCTGTCTGCGCTGTGCTGTAGGTGGTCCTACAACCTTCTCTGCATCTCGAGCCAGTCGCTCAGCTTCTGTAGTGCGCATGCGCCCTCTGATGGTTGGCGCTGCATGGGTGGTTTCTTCCACCTCATGAACTTCCTCTTGTGGCTGATCCACATCCGGAAGCTCCTCCTTAGGAACTAACAGCTCCTCATCTGCATGCAAGTGTAGCTCCCTCTCAAGCGAACACTGCATGGCTTTCTCCTCCTGAAATTTTATATCCCGTCGCACAACAGTCTTGCGACTGTCTGGCACATACACCCGATAGTTATGAGGTGTATCAGTGTACCCCACAAATATTCCAACCTCAGCAGTTGGATCCAGCTTCCTTCTTGCATCCTTCGTCACATGCATGTAGACAGGAGATCCGAAAATCCGCAAATGGGAAATATCAGGCCTCTTGCCAGAATAAGCCTCCTCTGGTGTACTCATGCCAAGAACCCTGTGAGGACAACGGTTCTGCACATACACTGTTGTATTGCATGCCTCAGCCCACAAGTGAAGGGGTAGGCCCTGATCATGCAACATCGCCCGTGCAACACCCACGATCGTTCTGTTCTTCCGCTCAGCCACCCCGTTCTGCTGTGGGTTATGGGGTGTGATGAGCTCTCTCCGAATCCCTTCTGCGCTGCAAAAGTCTTTGAATTCAGCCGAGATGAATTCACCACCATTGTCGCTCCTAAGAGCCTTCACATGCTTCCTCGATTCCTTCTCTACCAGCGCCTTGAATTCACAGAACTTAGAAAATGTCTCGCTCTTCTTCTGCATGAAGAAGATCCAGCACTTCCGAGAGAAATCATCAACAAAGATCACGTAGTACTTGTGCTTTGCTGTCGAAGCAACTGAGAAAGGACCACACACGTCTGTGTGAACTCTCTCAAGGATCATCGTGGCACGACTATCCTTCTCGTGAAAGGTGGCTTTCACATACTTCCCCAAGGTACACCCCTTGCATTGATCTGACTGCGCAAGAGTGCCCTTAGGAAGCCCAGTAGAAATCTGCTGCAGGATCTTCAAAGCTCCATGGTGAAGGTGGCCCAATCTCCTGTGCCACAGTTCGCCCTCATCATCCCGGCTCACCACTTCTCCCACCTTGCATGCCATTGTTGCGCAGCCATCTACTTGCAACTGATAAAGGTTCTTGGTTCGAACCCCTATCTTCCGGGTCTCTCCAGTAGTCTTACTGCGCAGGAAGGCTTTTCCTTCGCCGAAGACCACATCATACCCCTTATCCTCCAACATCGCCACAGAGATCAAGTTCTTCTTCAATCCAGGTACATGCATGACATCCTTCAATACAAAGGGTTTACCAGACTCCCTCTGAAAGGATATGGTACCGATACCAGTCGCACTGTATCTACCATCATCGCCCATCTCGATGTGCACGCCCAGATCTTTGTCCTCCAGATCTGAGAACAAATCCCGATCTCCCGTCATGTGAAATGACGCACCACTGTCCAAGAACCACACTGATCCCATCACACTTGAAACCAAGCATGCGATCAGTGAAAAGTCAAGCTCGAACTGTGAAGCCAAAGCCTCTCCATCTGCAGATCTTCCCGCTTGCTTGTTTTTCTTCTTCTTCGGACAATTGGTGGCATAATGTCCGTGATCATGGCAGTGAAAACACTTCACTTTCGCCATATCCTACTTCTTGCCCTTTGCACCGGAATGAGAAGTTTTCTTACCCTTCCCCTTCTTTGCTTTGGCAACCAAAGCGCAATTTTCTTCATCATCTCCCTTTGATGAAGATCCATCACGAGTAGTCCTCCTTATCTCCTCCTGCATGAGATCCGCCCAAAGGCGCTCCCATCCCGGAAACTTCTCCCGACCATTGACACTATCTTGATATGAGTGCCAAGCCTTCGGAAGACCAAGGAGAGCCAAGTCGACCATTTCCTCGTCTTCGACAGTCACCCCCACACTTCCCAGCTCATCTCTGCATTGAGTGAACTTCGTGAGGTATTTGGCGATATTGTCGCCTTTCTCCATCTTGATGTTCCTGAGCTTATCTTTGAGCGCCAGCTTCCTTTAGTCGCTCTTACTCTGGAATAGATCCGTCAAAGCTTTCCACATTAAATATGGAGAAGCCTTTCCATGCAGGCTGGATACAATATGATCCTTGACGCCCTCCAACAGGATCCTTCGACATTTCGCCATCTTCTTTTGCCATGCTTCGACTTCAGCAGGATCGGTGGGCTTTTGGACATCCATATCCACGAACTCCTTCAGTCCATTATCTTCTAATACTGCCTCCATGCGATCCTTCCATGCAACATAATTCGAACTGCCTTCAAGAGCATATTCGAGTCGCAAACCGTTGAAAGACATTTTCAACTCCGGCACCAAGAAAACAAAACTGCTGCAAAATTCGAATTCCAAGCTCAAAGCTCAACCGCTCTTGATCTATGAGAACAAATTATTTCTAGCACAGAGATCGACTGCAGGGGAATTTACTGGATATATCACCTTTCAAAGGAAAGGATGGATCCAGAGGCTACCTGGCCCGCATGCAGACTTTGTCTACCGAAATAAGTTTGTAATCACTGTGATGATCAATCTCTGCTTCAATAGCTCCGATACCATGTAGAAATTTGCTGAATAATGATTAATTATCCACTGAGACTATCCTGATCACATATCAATTTGAATTCATATGCAACACATAATCTCTTCCACTCAGATCATCACACATGCGGAAATAAAACAAGCGATAGCACATCAAATCATCATACACATTAACACAGTATGTATGGGGAAAGCTTATAGTTGAAAACCCCGTAGCTATTGTGTATATTATAATGGAGAAAACATGTAACAAACTCAGTACAATACTCCTCACAAGTACTCAGTACTTTCTCATGAAGTTACACACAAACTAGCTTGGTTTTGAACAGGTTACTGGTTCAAAACTCACCGCCAATTGCCTTGCCTCTATTGTGCAATCATGGCCTGTCTATATAGAGATCCAAGGTTCGAATCTTCTTGGCTTGACAGCGCAATCATCATGGGAAATTCCTCCAAGTGTGGTGCAAATCTCATGCACAACTGATGTCGCCACTGATAGCTAACTCCACCCTTTCATCTACCTCTTTCAATGGTCTCCACTGAACTGATCATGCACTGTAGTGAACTGATGTGTTCTTGAGTTGAATAATGAGTTACTAATTAATGAATTAAATAATATTTAATTCACTCCACTCATTACTAGTTGATTAGATAGTTAAACTAATCTCAACTAGTTCAACTAAGTTAAACCGAACACAACTCCACCAACTGTCTCATCAACTCCACCAAACTTCTGCCACTGAAGTCCTAACTGAAGTCAACCATGCATGAGCTCACTAAACCCCTAGGAATAGTGTAATTCCTCTGTCAGATGCATGAGCCACTTCTGTAGCTCGAACTGAAGTGCTCCAAGAGAGTAAACTGAAGTTTAGAGTCCAAATATTATTAAGGGTAAATAATATTTGACTTCCCTATTTTTAGGATAGGCGGTCTAAAAATAGACTTCGACCTATAGGTCCAAAAATAGAGGTCCATCTATTTTTACCAACATGACCAATACTCCAAGAATAACATACTGCAACCCCTGGACCATGCTCCATATGTCTAAAAATAGACTTTGCGCCAAAAATCGCTGCGAACCCACTTAGTGAAGGCGACTTCATTTCACTAAGCTCCATCATCTTGCATTTCCAACACCCTATGGTAGTTAAGTCATCTCGATTTAATTAACCATATAATAAAAAAGATATGAAAAACCTTTAAACATATGTTCTATATGTTTTAAACAAAAAATATCGAAGTTTAATTTAAACTAAACTTCTAAACCCATTCCCTTGTATATTTCCCTTCCCCGACCCCCTAACCTTGGTTAAAATCTTGATTAACCTTCCCGATCACCCTTTCCATTGGAAAAAGCCAATTTTATATATAAATCCCATCAAAAGGCCTGTTCCCATCGGGATTCAATCTAGACCCTTCGATCCCCAAATCCCTTTTGATCCAACGAATGAAAATCAAAGCGACTGATCAATACATTTTTACTCCTCCCCATCACGCTATTTTTAACCGTAAGATTTTCTTTTACTCCCAAGATCTACGGCCTATATTGAACCCGATAATTGACTTTTCCCTGCACTTTCCCTTTTAATCTCGATCGTTCTCTCCCCAAAGCCAGATCCGACGGCGATAACGCATTTTCGCGCTCACAAAGTAATCGATGGATGTTTTGTAAAAGTCGCGCGAAATGTGTGGTTTATCCAAACCACCCCGCGTCGACGTGTCACGATTCTATTGCATTACGTTCGAAAAGCGTATTACTGCTTACCACCGTTGAGCCACACAAATACCACCACTGGTATTCCAAAACCACTCCCGCTTAACCTTTGTTTAATGTAACTTAACTATAGTTTATATTATGGTTTAATATGTTAAAGTCTAATGTTTTCATAATTTTTCACCTATTCGCGCTTTAAACTTGTGAAACCTTTGCAGAGCCTGTTTTCGTCTATTTTTCACCATTGTGCGCTATTACACCCTGAGAGCCTGTGCAGAGCCCTTTTCACCATTTTCAAACCTAACAGTGCCATTTTCGAGCCAGTTGCCATTTTAAGAGCCATTTCCTTTGAAATTCATCCTCAGAGAATCTCCACGACTTTTTTCAACTGAATACAACTAAATTAAAGACTGTTACAGACCAAAAAGCCCTGTCTTCGACTGTGAACCTTTTTAAAGCCGATTTCCTCAATTTTCACACTTTTGAGATTAAAATCAAGGATCTGAACAACTAAAACCTTTGAATTACCTTGATATTCCTTGTTTTCAATAAAACCAATTTAGAAAACCTAATTGAGCAAAAGATTCCAAAAATAAAGCCACCCTTTGCCTACATTACTCAGTTTCATCTCTGTTAAAGTGAATAACTCCTGCAAACAATCTAATCTTGCAGTAGTTCCCAAAAATGCCTAAAAAATAGAGTTAAACCTTCACAAACTGATCTCATTCCACAAGTATTTCAAAAAGCCTACAATCACCTCCCTGTAGACCTGGATTTCATTAACAAATTGTTTGATTTTTGCAGGTTACTATCAGAATATGGATTTGGACCAACAGTTTCAATACTAGTTGACAAAATTGTTTGCTCCAAATTCTCAGATTTTAACTCAATATATTCATTCAACAAACAGTTTGTATACAAAGTCAGAGAGAGATTAGAATGATGAAATGTGCACAGTGAATGGTAAAAGTGAAATGAGAATTTACAGGGATAGTAAAAGCATAACAATTAAAGAGTATCAGTGGTTAAAGTGTATCAGGTAAAAGTCAGAGTGAAAGTTAAAATGAAGTTACAGAGCAGTCAAAGGTAAACAGTAAAAGTAAATACAGAGGCAGTAAAATGGTAAAAAGAAATGAAAATACTTTCACCAACATTTAAGTTTATCTAAAGTGAAATTAAAATAGTTAAAAGAACAAAAAGGTGAAAAGATGAAAAACACAACAAGAAGGAACATTTTTGTAGAAATTTCATGCTTTAGTCATTGTTTTGCAGAAACTATTGTGATCAAAAACTATTGTGATCGATACAAGATGAATTTTTTTCAAAAATGAAGGAGGTTTTATGTTCTTAAAAAGGACCATCTAGATACTCCAAGCACGCTCGTGCTTTGTATGGCCTCACAAGAAATTGGCCGCATGGGCGCCGGCCCTCACGCGCCCTCCACATGCTTCTATATATATTCTTCACGCCTGGAGCTTTCGAGAGTACCCCGGATCCGACCGATCCGCCCAAGCTCCGCATTTCGCCCGGCTCCTCCGCAGCCGCGCCCCGCCTTCCCCCCCGATCCGTGGCTCGTCCTCTGCCGGATCTCTGGCCGCCCGCATCCTTTCGCCGTGCCTCGACTCGGCCGGGGCCGACCTCGGCGATGCCTCTCTTATCTGGAGAAGGAAAGGTGTGCTTCTGATCTGGACTATGGAGACCCAAGGCTCGCCTCTCGGGCCCTCTCAGTCTTCTCCTCCGGATGACTCTGCTGCTTTCTCTTCCTTGATTGCTTCGTTGCCTAAGAAGAAGAAGCCTGACGCCTCAAAGTTTGTTAAGAAGCTCGATGATGTACCGGAGGTAAACCTACCTCCTGAGGGACCGATCCAGGTTGCCTTATCTCTTGCAGATCGTGCCCTGGTGGGTCAATTTACGGGTCTCTGGCCCTCACCTAAATCAACTGAAAACTGGGTCGTCAAGAATTGGATTCCGCTAATCAAGAATAAAGTCACTTCGTACTTTCTTGGAAGAGGCTACTTCCTGTTCGAATTCAATACTAAGGAGGATAAAGACCTGATCTTCAGGAATGGACCCTATTTCATGGGTCCTCAGGGTCTCTACCTCAACAAATGGACCCCGGACTTTGATCCGGCTGCGGATGTTCCGTCGGCAGTCCCCGTTTGGGTTCGGCTTCCTAATCTTCCGGTACACTGCTGGAATTGGGACTCCCTCAAACATATTGGCAACACATTGGGCAAGTTCATAGACAGAGCCAACAACAACGATCAATATGATTGCGCCCGGATCTGTGTCGAGGTAGATCTAGAGGTGGGTCTCCCGGAGGCCATCAAACTAAAGGTCAGAAGCTGGACGCATGTTCAAGTCCTGGACTACGAACAGCTCCCTTTCAAATGTCGCAAATGCCACATTTACGGCCATTTTTCTAGAGGATGCCCGAATAAAAGCGAAGCAGAAAAAGGAAAGGAGGAAGGATGGAACCAAGTCAAGAGGCCAAAGACAAACTACAAGAAACCTGGGGCACAAGGATCTCAACCTGCCGCTGCCCAAAATGTATCCCCGTCAAGAAGTCAAGAAAATAGGTACGAGATCCTAAGCTCTGCGGAAGAAGCTCCAAGGGAAGAGGAGAGGCCCGACAAACCAGCAGAAAAATCGGCTTCAGCAGGAATAAGACTCGAAGAGAGCATCATGGCAAGGGACAAAGAAAAGCAAACAGAAGCCTCCGAGGAGGAACATGACTCAGAGGAGTCCGAGGAAGAAGGAGAAATCGGAGACACGCAGACTTCGGTCAGAAGATCTGCAAGGGGCCGAAAATCTGCAAGAGAGAAGAGAGATCAGGAAACCTATAAAGACAAGCTCCAGGGCAGTCAACCCACGTTGGAAAAACTCCTCAGCAAGAATACGAAGCCGGTTAAAAATCAAGTTCATGGCTCCAGGGGAGCCTCTCATCAAAGAAATAAATGATGAAGACCATCTCCTGGAACTGCAGAGGAATGGGGAGTAAAGTAAAAGAAGAAGCAGTGAGAAGTCTAATAAGAAGAGAAACCCCGGACATTCTTCTGATCCAGGAGACTAAAATGGAGGACAAGGAGTTTCTCCAAATCAGCAAAAAGTTTTGGAAAGGAAGCAGCAGACTAGCAGTATCATCAAGAGGAGCCTCTGGGGGATTGGGCTCTCTCTGGAATCCCCTCAAGTTCAGACTAGTCACAGAGGTGTGCAATAGCCATTGGCTATTCTTGAAGCTACACTCTGTAGAAACAAGGGAGGATATCTGCCTGTTCAATGTCTATGTACCTAATAATATAGGGGAGAAAAAGGAGTGCTGGGACTCCATTAGACAACTGGTGGAGACTGAGAACCTGGGAAACCTCATTATTGCCGGTGACCTAAACATTACTCTTCGCTCGGATGAAAAGCGAGGAGGCACAATCGTAAGGGACCCAACAAGGGAGTGGGTGGAAGACCTCATGCAAGACTGGGATCTGCTCGATATCCCTCCAGACAATGGTAAGTACACCTGGACCAATAAAAGAATAGGCCCTGGTCATATTGCTGCTAGACTTGATAGATGTTTGGTGCAGAGTTCTTTTCTTTTGCTTGGAATAGAATCTAGGTTGCACATCCTTCCTTGCAGTGTCTCAGATCACAAGCCCATTTTGTTAGAGATGTCAGGCCAAAAGGATCTGGGTCCCATCCCATTCAGGTTCAACACTCTATGGGTTAAGGAGCCCGAGTTTTTGAATTTGGTTCAGGACAGTTGGAAAATGCCAGTGAAGGGTTCTCCCTTCTTCATCTGGGAAGAAAAGCTTAGAATATTGAAAGCTGCCCTCAAATCATGGGCCAAAGCTCTTCCCACCCCTGCTCAAGAGAGAAAGCAGGCCCAAGACAACCTTATTCAGCATCAAGCCCAAAGTGAGGATGTAGAAATCACCGTTGAAGTCTTAGACAAGGAAGAGGTGCTCCAGCAAATCTATCACAAAGCCTGCCTCACAGAGGAAGAACACTGGAGACAAAAATCCAGGAGTCTATGGCTCAAAGCGGGTGATAGAAATTCTGCCTTCTTCCATAAACAAGCTCAAGCAAGAAAAAGTTTTAATTCTATAGCAGAAATTGGCAACCTGATCCACAAGGACAATGAGAGCATAAAGAAGGCAGCATTCAACCACTTTCAAAATCTCTACAAAGAAGAGGGAGAGTCTGATCCAAATTCCAAATTTTTGTAGGCAATACCTTCAAGGATCTCCCCCTTTACTAATCAGCAGCTCGAAGTAAATATCTCCATCCAAGAAATAAAAGAGGCTCTAGATAGTATGGAGCCTGACAAAGCCCCTGGCCCGGATGGCTTCACAGCCAGATTTCTTCAAACTTGTTGGCAGATAGTGGAGAAAGATCTTTACAAGATGATCCTGAAATCACAAAACTATCAAAAAATTGGGGGCAGCACCAACTCTGCCTTTCTCGCCCTCATTCCCAAGGAAAAGGGCGCAAAATAATTAAACCGGTTTCGCCCAATCTCCCTTTGCAACATTGGATACAAACTAATTACAAAGGTAATTGAAAATAGGTTAAAAGGCATCCTTCCAGCAATCATACCTGAGAATCAAGGAGGATTTGTTCAGGGGAGACAGATTGTCGACAACTACATACTGGTGCAAGAGGCGATACATTCAAGCCATCTTCGTAAGGAGAAGGGTATGGTGATCAAATTAGACCTGGCAAATGCCTTTGATCGAGTAAGGCAAAGTTTCCTTTGGGAAGCCTTGAAAAAGTTTGGCTTTGGTCAGGGGTTTGTAAATTGGATAAGAGCTTGCATAGCTGACCCTTGGATTTCTCCCTTGGTTAATGGGCGGGCAGCTGGCTTCTTCAAAGCCTCAAGAGGGCTCAGGCAAGGCTGCCCCCTCTCTCCATTACTTTTCGTTCTCCAAGTTTCTGCTCTAAGCTTCTTCCTAGATCAGAAATTGGCAGACCAGGAGATCCTGGGGCTTAATATAGCCCGAGGGGTAAAAAATGTAAATCATACTCTTTTCGCAGACGACACCCTCCTTCTAGGGGCAGCCTCGGCAAGGTCTGCTCTAAGATTTAAGGAGGTGTTAGATGATTTTAGTGAAGCTACAGGAAGCAGCTTAAACAAAGGGAAATGCAAAGCTTTCTGTTGGAACATTTCTGTCCACACTCTTGCTGCCATCTCCAGAATTCTGGGCTTTAATGCCACTCTCAGCTGGTCCTCCTTTATCTATCTTGGCCTTCCCATCTTCCGAAACCTAGTTTGCAGTAGAGACTGGGTTCCTCTATTGGACAAATTTAAGGCAAAAATTCAGGCCTGGGGTTTCTCTTGGTTAAACCTTGCAGGCAAATCCATCCTAATCAAATCAGTGCTCAGCAGTCTCCCCATTTTTCAATTTTCTGTGCTCCTAGCACCCTCTGGCGTTATAAAAAAATTGGAAGCCTTCATCCGTAGGTTTTTTTGGAAAGGGGGTAATCTCAATGACAGGAAAATACCGCTGGTTAGCTGGGAGAAAATTGGCAAGCCTCTGATGGAAGGAGGCCTTAACTTCAAAGATTTTGGCCTTCAAAATATTGCCATGGGGGCCAAGCTCTTCTGGCGTCTCATAGCACCGCATCCAGGCTGGGCGCAAAGAACCCTTTGGAGGAAATACCTCTCAGGAAAAAGGATTAGATCTCTGGACTCTTCTCTTCCATTATCTGGATCGCACCTGGTCAAACGCTGCCATAAGGCAGTCTCCCTTATCAAGGATCGAGCTTACTGGATACCGAGCAACGGTAAGGAAATAAATATTTGGGATGACAGCATAATGCTGCATCCTCCCATAGCAACACACAGTTCTCTCCACGCGCTGCGACAGTGGCTGGATAGCGCAGGCTGTGTTACATTGTGGGATATATCGTTGTGGGCAAATCGCTGTTGGCAGCGTTGGAACCTTCCCCCCGTGCCCCCAGACTTAACGCAGGACAGTCGATTGCTGTTATCACTACTCAATGGCAAAGCGCCCCTACGCGCAGGTAAAAAAGACACACGGGGATGGGGAGCCGCCCCAGGCAAATATACAGTCGCGCAAGGATACCAAAGCCTGCAGGATCATCCCTATGTCGCCCCCGACCCAGCAGTTTGGAAGGGGCTGTGGAAATACAAGTCGATGCCCAAGGTAGATATGTTCTGTTGGTTACTCTGTCACAGAGGAATCCTAACAGAGGATAAATTGAAGAAAAAAGGCTTTCAAGGCCCATCTAGATGCCATCTATGCAGCGAAAATGAAGAGAGTGCCCAGCACATCATCCTAGACTGTAAATTTGCAAGAGAAATCTGGCAGATCCTGCTGAGCTACTGGAAAACAGAGTTCTCTCTCCCTGTATACATCTCTGACATATTTGCTAACTGGCAGACTTGCTATCCAGGAACTCTTCCAAAAAACGAGAATTTTAAAGCAGCATGGTTCACTTTGCCAAAATTCATATGCTGGCAAATCTGGTTGGAGCGCAACAGAAGAGTGTTTAGAAATGAAAAATTAACTCCTCAGCGCATCTCCATCAAAGTCAAAAGCCTCTGGAAAGAAAATTTGGGTGAGCACATGTCGGAAGTGAACTTATCTCAAACTGATCTAGACTGGGGTGGCTCGTTGGGCCTACACTTCGCTGGCGAAGCAAGGCAACACAAGAACATAAAAGAGTGGCAATTCAGAGGGAAGGAACAGGAACTATCAAATCTGCTCACCAAACAAGCCAGATACTGTTTATTTTTCGATGGGGCAGCGAAAGGCAACCCCGGTTTGGCGGGAGCAGGAGGGATTATAAAGAACAAAGAGGGCATAATTGTGACCAAGTACGCCTGGGGTCTTGGACATTCCACCAGCATCCAAGCTGAAGCCTTGGCACTGCTACAGGGGCTTAAGCAAGCAAAGAACATCGGCGCTTCAGAATTAAGTGTTATAGGAGATTCCAAGTCTATCATTAAAATTTTAGTGGAGGTTTCCTCTCCGGTAGATCTTAGACTGGCTAGAGCAGTTTTAAGAATTAGAAACATGGTGAAATCTTTTCGAACTGCAAGCTTCCTCCATGTATTACGAGAAAATAATAAAGATGCAGATCTGGAAGCCAACAGGGCAGTGTCCCTTCCGGAAGGCTCTCTTCTGGTAGATGAAACTGAGGAGTGGGATTCTAATCCATAATTCTGAAATGTTTTTCTGCATCATTCTGCATCAGTTTGTGTGTGTATTTAAACTAGGAAAAATAACAAAGATAGACTCTCTAGTCTCGTGTAAAAACTGTGGATTCTCAAAACTCGGGGTCTATGAGAAGACCAGGGAAGAAAGACTACAGGCTAGGCCTGACTTATTGTAACCTTTGAAGGCAGTTGCCCACTTTTTAATACAAACTCATATCCGTTCTTGTAAAAAAAAAAAAAAGGACCATCTACAAAAACCTCTCTCACTTTTCTATGACCATTATGGATTGAGGAAATATTAAACAATATTGGAGAACACTTTTTTTGCGAAAAATTCTGTTAAGTCATCATTTTTGCGAGAGAATGTATGGCCAATCAGAAATACATCATACAAAACTGAAGGAATTTTTTGTTCCTAAGAGACCCATCTACAAAAACCTATCTCACTTTTTCCACGAGTGATTTTCAGATCGAGAGATACATGCACATCTTTACAAGCTATTTGTCAGACTCTGTAAAACTCTGTTTTACACATGTTTTTGCAGAGCCTATTGTGCACATTTGGAGAAGAATTTTAGGAAACTGAAAGAGGTTTATCTCACAAACATATTAATTCACAATAACCTCTTTCAATTTTTACATATATATTATGGATTGAAAAATAAAAAGATATCATTGGACCCCAATGTTGCAGAATTGTTGGAGCAGAATGCACAAAGAAAGGAAGCAGTTAGTGACTTGGATGCCTCATCATCAACTAAGAGTTGGATCAAATTCGAATTCTCCTCTTTTTCATCACCTATACATAAAAAATAGTTCCAAATAGATGCATTATTTTGAGTGTCCTTTACTTAAGTTATATTTATGTAAAACAATTGGAGAGATTTGTGAACTAATCTTGATATTTTTTCAAGATATTTTAGTTTAGAATTTGTATAAATACTTCACTTTTGGAAGTATTTTTGTGAGGAATAAAGTAATCAAGATTACTATAAAATTTTTGTTGAAACATTTGGATTTTATGTGAGTTAAGTTGAAGCAGCAGGCTGGAAACTGAAGCGAATAGACATCATAGCTAAGGATTCTCGTGGTGACAAGATAAGTCTCATCTTTTTCCTGTTTTCAGTGTTTTCATTTAAAAAGTTTACATTCATTCATATATTGTGTTTATATTCTGTAATGATCAACTAAGGAGAAATTAAACAGGATTAGTGATAATAAGCTCCCTGTTTTAAACTAGTTGGCATTTTAATGTTTTCTGCTTGATAACCGGACCATAGAATTCTTAATTGCTCTAGGTCCCAGTTTGATCCCCTCCTTCAATCTTCTTATTTGTGATCTAAGGATTCTTAATTTCCCTTAGTCCAGAGTTCACCCACTTCATCAAAATATCCTTTTAAAACCCTTGGAAAGTCATCTATCTTGCCCTTAGCATATTTTCATCTTTTGGCTTAGGTTTTCTAGTCTTGTTTGTTATAATTTGACTCCATTTCCAAATGGTTAGGTAGACATTTCTATGGTTTCCCTTGTAGTCCTTTATTCCCACCAACATTTTCAAAAAATCAAACCCAACTGCACAATCATAGCTAGCCAAATATCTGTTACCTAAATAAAGCTAAATCATATGGAGAGATCCCTCTCCAGAACTCAGGAAGGCTAGATCTTGAATTCTAAAAGTGGTTCTTGGTTACCTCTAGTAAGTTACAAAGTTTTAAATATTTTTGATAGAAAATTTACTAGAGTGATAACACCTTGCTCAAAAGAAAAACATGTGCAGATATGGTCCGCTTTCTATTTTTCCTATTTAATCTGTGTGATCAACTACATGGAGATGGTGAGTTGTGAATAGAGAGTGTTCATATGCTTGCCTAGGATCACCGAAGGGTGCAAAGGTAGAAGAGATTACTTGCTCTTCTATTGAAAATTCAATCTTGGTCCCGAAATCCTAGTGCAAAAAATTGAACTAAAATAATGACTTTTACACTAGAAAAAGGAACTAGCTAAGTATGTGTGGTCTTGGGCCACTTACTTTGGCTAATTATCTAGGTGTGTTGGTGCCTAAATTTGAAAAACATAATTTTTTTTTTTGGAATGCAAGTTAATTTCCCCCCTACTTAAACTATGTGTGAACTTTGCAAAAATCAACTTGAAATCAAACTAACACCAAACCTACCAAAAGTAGCTAAGAGTGAGCTTTAGCAAGCTGCGGGGTACCTCAACCAGTGCTGGAAGATGTATTATGGGCTTCCAGGCACTTTACAAGTAGGAAAAGATAGAAATATGGGAGAAATTTCTCATTCTGTCTTTTGCGCGCAAACGGGTGTAACAGGCACGATGTCTGCGCGCAGGTTAGCTCTAAATGCGCGCCCTAGGCGCGCCTGTGTGAGGGAAAAGCATGCAAATTTCTGCAAAAGTAATTTTTGGAGTTGTTCTGCTTAATTCTGTCACTTGGGATGAACTAGGGACTGAAGGAGAAAAGGGGGCAATTTCAACCCAACTCCACAGCACAAACAGAGGTCTCTGCAAAAAGGCACAACCACATAAACTTGGAAATAAACGTTAATGGAGTTGCCAATCATGTGTTAGTGTGTTTGGTGCACGCATGTACGAAATAACACTAACTTAAGAGGTGTGGTTTACCCTCTTAAGTTATGTTGAAAATAGCAACAGAAACGAGTGAAGGAGGCATCTGAAACATCTTTTCCACACATGTGATTTTTGTCGAAAAGTCTATTTTTTAGACTATGTCTATTTTTAGACATATGGATCATGGACCGGGAGCTGCAGTATGCTATTCTTGGAGGATTGGTCATGTTGGTAAAAATAGATGGACCTATATTTTTAGCATTTAGGTCAAAGTCTATTTTTAGACTGGCGGGCTAAAAATAGAACAGTCAAATATTATTTACCCTTAATAATATTTGGACTCTAAACTTCAGTTTACTCTCTTGGAGCACTTTAGTTTGACTCACGGAGGTGGGGCATGCAGCTTCCAGAAGGATTTACACTTTTCTTATGGGTTATTTGAGCTAATGCATGGTTGACTTCAGTTAGAGCTCAAGTGGCGGAGTTCGGTGGAGTTGATGCGACAGTTAATGGAGATGGTGTTCTGGTTAACTAGTTGAACTAGTTGTATTTAGTTTAACTGGCTAATACACTAGAGATGAGTTGTGTGAATTAAATATTATTTAATTCAAAAATTATTAACTCATTATTCAACTAAAGAACACATCAGTTTAACTCAGTGCATGGACAGTTCAGTGGCGACAAGTGAAAGAGGTAGATGAAAGGGTTGAGTTAGCTATCAGTTGCGACATCAGTTGTGCATGAGATTTGCACCACACTTGGAGAAAATTACCAATGACAATTGCGCAGTTGGAGCCAGTGAGATTCGAACCTGGATCTCTATTTAGACCAGCCTTGATTGCGCAATAGAGGCAGAGAAGTAGTGGGTGTGTTTTGAACCTGTGACTTGTTCAAAATCAAGCTAGTTTTTGTGTAGCTTTGGGAGATAGTACTGAGTACTTGTGAGGAGTTTGTACTATGTATTTGCTGCATGTTCTCTCCATCTAATATACAGAATAGCTGAGGGGTTTTCAACTATAAGCTTTCCCCATACATACTGTGTTAATGTGTGTGATGATTTGATGTGCTATCGCTTCTATTCTTTCCGCATGTGACAATTAATTGTAGAAGAGATTATGTGTTATGCATGCAATTCGAAATTGATGTGTGATCAAGTTAATCTCCATTGAATAAGTGATTTATTCAGCTAATTTCTACATGGTATCGGAGCAATATTAATTGTCGAGATCTATTACGGTGATTGCAAACTTATTTCCTCGGACAGAGCCTGCATACGGGCCAGATAGCCTTCGGATTCATCTTTCTTTGGAAAGTGAAAGGTCTGGTAAAAGCCCATGCAGTCAATCTCTGATTTGGAAATAATTTGTTCTCAAGTGTAGATCGGAAGCGATTGAGTTATCAGCTGGTGGTGAAATTCGAATTTGCAGATTTGTGTTCTTGGTGCCACGGCGAAAATGTCTTTCATCGGTTTGCGACTCGAATATGCCTTGGAAGGAAGTTCGAATTATGTTGCATGGAAGGACCGCATGGAGGATGTATTAGATGATAATGGGCTGTTGGAATTCGTGGAGAAAGAGATTCCAAAGCCTACTTCTAATGATGCTGCTGTTGTGGAAGCCTGGCGAAAGAAACAAGCAAAATGTCGAAGGATCCTGTTGGAGGGCGTAAAGGATCACATTGTATCCAGCCTGCATGGAAAGGCTTCTCCATATTTGATGTGGAAATATTTGACAGATCTATACCAAAGCAAGAGCGACCAAAGTAAGCTGGCACTCAAAGATAGACTCAGGAACATCAAGATGGAGAAAGGCGACAGCATCGCAAAATACCTCACGAAGTTCACTCAGTGCAGAGATGAGCTGGGAAGTGTGGGGGTGACTGTCGATGATGAGGACTTGGTTGACCTGGCTCTCCTTGGTCTTCCGAAGGCTTGGCATTCCTATCAGGATAGTGTCAATGGTCGGGAGAAGTTGCCGGGATGGGAGCGACTGTGGTCGGATCTCATGCAAGAGGAGATCAGGAGGACTACCAGAGATGGATCTTCATCAAAGGTATCTGATGAAGAAGACTGCGCTTTGGCTGCCAAAGCAAGGAAGGGGAAGGGCAAGGAGAAGGCTTCTCAATCCGGTGCGGATGGTAAAGAGTGTGACATGTCCAAAGTGAAGTGTTTTCACTATCACGATCATGGACATTACGCCACGAATTGCCCAAAGAAGAAGAAGAACAAGCAGGCTGCGGGAACTGCAACTGGTGAGGCTCTTGCCTCGCAATTTGAGCTGGACTTCTCATTGATCGCATGCATGTTGTCTAGTGCATTGGGATCGGGGTGGTATATTGATAGTGGTGCTTCCTTTCACATGACGGGAGATGCAAATCTTTTCAGTGACTTGGTGGAGAAAGGTCTCCAGATGCATGTTGAGTTGGGCGACGGTGGATGATACAATGCGACCGGCATTGGTACCATAACCTTTCAGAGGGAGTCTGGTAAACTCATTCTTTTACAAGATGTATTGCATGTACCAGGTCTAACAAAGAATCTGATCTCAGTCGCAATGTTAGAGGATAAAGGGTATGAAGTTGTCTTCAGAGAAGGAAAAGTTTTCCTTCAGCACAAGGCAACGGGACAAGTCAAGAAGGTTGGGATTCAGGCAAAGAATCTCTACAGACTTGAAGTATATGGGATGTCTACGGAGCTTCCTACTGTTGGGAAGCGGAAGGAAGACATGCAACTGAAGCTTGAGAGGGAGCAAGTGTTGCATGCAGGCGAGAAAGACATGCAATTGAAGCTTGAGAGGGAGCGGGTTTTGCATGCAGGCGATAGTGAACCTCGGGATGTGGAGCAGCCACAAGAGGATCATGGAGTGGTAGAGACCACTCATGCAGAGAAATTTCGTGCCAGACGGGCAGAGGGAGTGCATGCAGCTATACCACCAGGTATGAGGTGGGGCGACATGCATGATTAATCCCATGAGGAGATTTCTGGGCAGATTCATGAGATGGTGTGGATCTCATGGATTGAACCTGGCTACGAGGTGCCCATAGTGCAGCAGTAGCAAGATCAGTTGGAGTGATGCAGGCAGATCAAAGTGACAGTGTCGGATACTGGAGCGCGGATCAGAGTTGACAACAAGTGCAGAGTGCATGGGTGCAAGAGTTCAACAACGTAGTGGTTCCTGATGACATGTGCAATTGGCCAAGCAGTAGTCGAAGACTTTGATGATAGATGCATCAGACTGATTGAGTTGTTTGGAGCCTATTCAGTTTCAGAGGAGTTGCAGAGCAGATGCATGGAGTTGCATGGCGCTTGTGAAGGTTGCAGGGCGAATGCATGGAGTTGCATGTCGCATGCAAAGACAGTCCTTTCTTGTTGAGAAGGAGTGTTGAAAGTGAGCAAGACAGTGAGGGCAATTTCCTGGAAACATCTCTTTCCTGATGAGTGCAGAAAATCTGTTATGGACAATATCTATTTTCGACCATGATGGACCATGGACAGGAGAACAACAGTATGCTATTCTTGGAGGATTGGTCATGTTGGTAAAAATAGATGGACCTCTATTTTTAGACATATAGGTCGAAGTCTATTTTTAGACTGCCTGTCTAAAAATAGAACAGTCAAATATTATTTACCCTTAATAATATTTGGACTCTAAACTTCAGTTTACTCTCTTGGAGCACTTCAGTTTGACCCCCGGAGGTGGGGCATGCAGCTTCCAGAAGGATTTACGCTTTTCTATGGGTTAGTTGAGCTAATGCATGGTTGACTTCAGTTAGAGCTCAAGTGGCGGAGTTCGGTGGAGTTGATGCGACAGTTAATGGAGATGGTGTTTTGGTTAACTAGTTGAACTAGTTGTATTTAAGACAGGCAGCTATTATTTTTCAAGGATGGATATATGATAAATGTTGATTAAATTCTCTTTATTATTCAACTAAAACTATGGTTATCCAGTGTAAACGTTTGGTAGACAAATGAAGTCAGTAAATGAGGTAGATACGAGTATCGGTTAGGACATCTCAGTTGTAGATTTTACCCAGACCGTGCCACGGTGGTGCGCTGTCAAATACGGGGACAGACTTGGATCTCTATTTAGACCAGCCTTGACTGCGCAATAGAGGCAGGGAAATGAGTGGGTGTGTTTTGAACCTGTGACTTGTTCAAAACCAAGCTAGTTTTTGTGTAGCTTTGGGAGATAGTACTGAGTACTTGTGAGGAGTTTGTACTATGTATTTACTGCATGTTCTCTCCATTTATAATATACTATAGCTGGGGGTTTTCAGCTATAAGCTTTCCCCATACATACTGTGTTAATGTGTGTGATGATTTGATGTGCGATCGCTTCTATTCTTTCCGCATGTGACAATTAATTGTAGAAGAGATTATGTGTTATGCATGCAATTCGAAATTGATGTGTGATCAGGTTAATCTCCATTTAATAAGTGATTTATTCAGCAGATTTCTACAGTTATTGGTCACGGACGAAAGATATGGAGTCAAAACAGTTAATGGAACATGCTAGAACATAAACATACTAGATAGAGAATTATCATGCATATTCAAACAAAAAGTAAACTAAAACTTAAAAAATAAGACAAAAGCTCTAAATAGAGTCAAACAAGCATGTCGTGAAATCCAAACGGCGGTGCTTACGTCCCTTCTTATTGGTCATTTGGTAGGAAATGAGGATGAAACTTTAACCCACTTGCCAAGGGGCCCTTAGAACTTGGGTTCTAAGTCCTGATGCAAGGATGTCTTTACTTCCAAGCTTGCCTTGGTGCAAAGTCTCCCTCTCTCTACTATGGTGGACTAAACTTGTTGGATGGCCAACAATTGAGTCCCCTCTATCTCTGCTCCGGATCACACACTACTGGTATTGCTTGGGGAAATTCTGGCTAGCATAACAATGTGCTCTCAAGTTGTTCATCTCTTGGTGGCATTTTATAGGAGAATTCAAATCCTCCTTCCCTCTCTTGGTACATTGTGGATGGTGACCCAAGAGAGGGGGATGATTCCATTGTGTGCCACATTTATTCCATTCTGTGCTCCCTTGATGTCCTAAGGAGGCTTTGGTGGCTGTCCTTAGGCGGCTTCAAGTGTGAAATCACTGTCCTAGAGTGTGCTTTTTGTGGTCCCAGAAAGTGACTTCCGCCACTCCCAGGATTGCGCACATTTTGGGTCAAAAGGCGCTCTTCTCGAAGGTTTTTGCGTGCAAAAGCATTTATGACTTGCTCAAATTTTAGTTTTCCTCAGACCTTAGATATTTTTAAATACTTTCCAGATTCTCTAATGTTTCTCAGCCTTGTAAATCCTTCTTCCTGACATTAAATAATGTCGTCTTTGCTTGTACAATTTTCGAGTGTTAATAGGGTCGAAACCATCTGAAAATTTCATTAGGGCTAAACCTTGTGGAGGTTTCATGTGAGGAGGGAGGGCGTTGTATACACTGTTGAACCTGGTACAGTAATCTTGGACACTCTCTCCAACATTTCTCTTGATGTTTTCATATTCTGACAAGACTTGAAGAGGAATTTTCTTAGCTTCCAATTTATTTATGAACAACTGGTGAAGGACAGGGAGGTCATGGACACTGTTAGGGGTCAAGCAATTGAACCATTTTTTTAATTCCCCTAAACTTTGAGAAAAAATTCTCAATTGGATAGTTTCATCCTCTATCTCTTGGTAGTCAAAAGCGTCATTCATTTTGTCCACATGTTTTTGAGCATTTTCAGGACCAGTTCCATAAAAATGTGGGATTTCGGATTGATAATTATGTGGCATATGCACCAGGGGTTCTGGTAGCACTAATGGAGCATACCAGGTTGCCATGATTGGTGGTGGGGGAACCCAAGGGCGGTTGATAAGAGGAGGGTTGACTAAGGGAGGTGGAGGGTTGAATGGAGGAAGGTGGACAGTGGATGTATGAGTGGAGGTTTGGGCACTCTGGTGGGAAAGGTTCAAGGTAAAGGTAGGAGCTGTAGATACACTTGGGAAATTTGACTGAGGATGAGAAAACTTGGAAATAACAGAAGGAGATGCTACAGTTAGAGCAAATAATTATACAGACTATTGAAGATAGGCATCATCAATAGCTGAGGTGAGCTCTGTTACCAGACTTCAAGGGAGTCAAAGTGTTGGAGAAGTTGAAAGTCAATTGGATTGGAGGTAGAGGCTTCCCCAATAGGACTCTACTGTCAGATGGATGGGTCAAAAACTTCCTGGGCTATCCAATTCTGAGATTTGGTCCTGAAAAAGCTTTTCTCAAAGTGTAAGTCGAACTGGATATCCCGCAAGGTTGCAAGGTTTTTAGGGAGGGAACTTGCTTTGTGAAGAGGCTTGCTAATAGTTGGACACTTAGATCTGGGAGTTTTTCTTAGGATTTTCTCTGGATTGTCGACTATTGCAGGGGGGTTTGGGTCAGGGTGGGATCTAGTAAATATTCTTCTGGAAGCTAGAATTTAGACCCAAGGCACAAACAGGCTGAATATTTTTACAAAAACCAATCTGTAAAAAAACACTTAGATCACACAGTATTTTGACTGGGGTTTCTGAGTTCTGATGAAATACTAGGCTTTTCAATAACTCCACAGTATGGTCACCATTATGTTATCACCCCGTAATTTGTAAGATTAGCAAGAACAAACGATAGAGGACAACATCAAACCACTTTGGATTCCAGGACCTAGCCTTCCCAGACTTAGAGAGGGCTCTCTCTATTTTTTATGATTTATTATTTAGCTTGTTGGCTATAATTGTTGTTATTAGGCTAGTTATAGAGATTATAAGAACTTTTGGTTTTGATTGATTGGGTGGTTGGACAGATAGAGCTATGAAACTAATCTATTGGGATGTGGAGTCATAAAATTTTCAATTGTACATCAATTTCTCAATGGCATTCACGAGCTGGTACTAACTATGTATTTGGATCTCACTGGTAGTATGAATATGAAATGGAAGAAAGTAGTGGGTTCAGAAATAGCTAAATAGAAATTAAGAATTATTTAACTATACTTCAGAGGAAAACATTAAGATAACAAACACAAACAGAATTAAGGTGCCCTCTCAGCAAATCTTAATCTAAATTTTTGGTTTTGTAATCAGAGTAATTGATGAACAACATGAAAAGACAGAGGAAAAAACATTAACACAAAGGAAAGAACAACACCATTAACATAGCTCAAGAATCTCGTGAACGGTCTTTTATTATTGATTCCTAGTTCAAATAGTTACAGTGCTCTAATATAATGACCTTTGCAACGAAGAGTCTAACAAGGTCCAACCCTTGATAATGAAAATTCGAGTAGTATTTAACTAAAACTTGAGTCAATTTCCCTAATATACTTGGGAAAACTTCATTTATTACAAAAAACTGAAATTAAATAGGTATGGCCATGCAAGGCTTGAGCAAAAGACCTCTGACAACATATCACTTGTAAAATTAATTTTGATTAGCTCTTTATGGATCTAAAAAATTTGATGGCTCTTCATAAGATCAAAAAGTAGACTTGAAGGCGGCATGTGATGATCACAAAGAGGAAACGAGTGATGGTTCTCACATCTAGCCCTGCTTTTCAAAGATCAACGTTGGGTAATTAATTCTGGTGCAGTGCCAACCACTTTTCATTAATTAGTGTCGGTGCTAATGTGTTTACTGTATTTTCCATTTACGCTGGTATACTATGACAGTTCTGTATGAATGCCCTTTTCCCGACTCGACCTCCTTTGCTTTCTATCGTCAATTTCAGCCTCGCTCTGCCTTTTTCCTATTGTCGGGTCCTATTCGAGTCTTTCTGTCGTTGTAATATAACGATTTTACAAAAACACCTTCCCCAACTCGACCCCCTTCGCTTCCGTTCCTTGTCGGGGCTCATTCTACACAAAGTCCTTCATGTCGTGTTTTAGCCTAATTCTTCATAAAAATGGGGCACAAATTGCCTTCGCCCAGATTTGAAAATCTTTAGGCCTTTGCTCTAGAATACATCGCATATGTGCCAATATCGCACTTTGCATCCCGTTGTCTTTACCTTTTCCTTAGCACTTATATTTTAGCATTTGAAATTTATGATTGCAATAGGGTCCCACCTGGAATTTTACATCGCACTCCGCTGACTTTAATATTTACCCTTCGCACTTATCCTTTAACATTTGTGATTTGTGATTGCAATTGGGTCCCACCTGGCATCGCACATCGCACTTCAATTTCTTTAACATTTACCATTCGCACTTAACCTTTATCATTTACGATTTGTGATTGCGATCGGGTCCCACCTGTCATCACATATCGCACTTCGCTGCCTTTAACATTTATCCTCGTGCCCATCTTGAAAAACTTGTGATTGGGATATGGACCCCACTACAAGCTTCTCCAAGTGGACAAGTGAAATTTAGTTTAAAATGGTAAAAAGCCGCCCGAACCATAATATGAAGGTTTTCAAAGCATTAGAGGTGTATGCGAGGGAAATATGGGTCCCGCCAGTCCCGCATATTGCACTTCGACGACTATAAAATTTAACCTTGGGCGTTTATCCTTTGAATCTTGCAATTTGGGCCCACGTAACTAGACTTCAACTCCTTTTTTTATTTTCTAATTCCTTTGTGTTCAAATCATCCATCTTTCAGAGGGGTACTTCAATCAATGAGCGGTATTACGGAGAGGGGGCGCGAATAATGTGTGGAGGTGAGTGGGGATGGTTAACGCAGATGGGTCGGGACAGGTGATGTGAGGTGGATTCAGGGTATGAGAGTCAAGGGGGGGAAATGAAACTTAGGATAACATGAATAACAAAGGGACGAGGTAAAAGGATATGGAATATGGTCGGAGACTTAGGATAAAAACATACCATTAGGTCTTGAACTTGACAAAAATCATCCCTTTTCAGACCTCTAGAGAAAAATTTGAACTCTT